>JABMIG010000094.1:229210-431710 GCA_013187285.1 Cyclotella cryptica | reverse complement strand
AGAGGAGGAGAGGGGAGCAAGAGGAGGAGGAGCAGGAGGAGTAGGAGGAGAGCAGGAGGAGGAGGAGGAGTAGGAGGAGTAGGAGGAGTAGGAGGAGTAGGAGGGAGAAGGAGAAGGAGAAGGAGAAGGAGAAGGAGAAGGAGTAGGAGTAGGAGTAGGAGAAGGGGAAGGAGAAAAGGGGTCGGTTTCCAATACGTCTAAGATTTTAAAAAATCTTGATATTGAACCTGCAAAAGGGAGGGTAAGAATGTGTCACTACTTTTTCCTGTCATGATTCCCACAGCAAACGGAGTGACAAGTAATTCTCACTCTTATTTAAAACGTCTAAAGGCAATAGGAGCACTCCTGCTATGTCTGTCATCTGTTTGCCAGAGAAAAATGATGCCACAGGGGCAGGAAAAAATATTTTCAACCTTATCTCAATCGAAAGATTTTTCCGATATTTCGAATGATATTCTTGTTTTGTTTATTAGAACAGTACAATGGAGTTACTTCTTTCATGCCAAAATTCTCTTTTTGGTTTACTCAAAATCAGTGTTTTGGAATCCACTCTCTGGTCGGCTGGGTATCATGATACCTCTAGGATACATAGTGCTCCTATTGTATATAGCCGTCTTATATTACTGCCTTATCCTTGGTGTTTAAGCAACATGATTTGTCCAATGATGCAGTTCTTTTTTTCAAAAACACCAAACTGGGCATCCAAGCATCCATATGAACTGTCGGAACACAGATCACCTAGTGGTCTGTGGTTGGACTTCCTTTCAACAGTCCTTTCAACTCAACAATTAACTAAATGAAAGCATGGGCAGAAATGGTTTCTTGCATCAGCTATGGCCTTGAGCACATTGCTCAAAAGATTTTTAATAATGTGTTAGCTGTGAGGTGTAATGTCAAAATTTGCCTAACACACCATGTGTATAATGCTTCCTATCAAGAATTTTCTTGCTTAAACTCCAGTGTTGCTTAACACCAAAACTTACAGACACCATGTCATCTTTTGATCCCGCCAATTTTTTCACCCCAGAAAGACCAGATGTACACTGGATGCCAGCTGACCCATGCCACACCCTGGTCAGCCTTGGCCAATAAAACGCAGCTGCTGCCAGTGTCCTCTACAACACAGCCAAATCCCGGCCAGATTCAACCTCAAAACAACACATTTCATCAAACAATAGACTGCATCCTGGCCACACCCCGGCTGCACCCCAGGCTAAAACCCCTGGCCACAGCTGGAGTTCAACTGGACTGCAATGGACACAGGAATAGGCTGTATCCTGGACACACCAGGGCACAGCCCTGTGAACAATGTAAACTGTTTACGGCCAGTCTACATACACTGGGGGAAACAAGGCTTATAGTACTTCCTGAATTGTTGAAGCACACACAGATCGAGCTTCTTAATGACCTGTCCAAATCTGTTCTGAAGGCAAGACCAATGCCACTTAGCAAGAACTGAGATTTTGGTTATTCTAAAGGTTCCTTTGTAGGTGATATACCAGAACTTTGGCGATTCTCGGTTCCTCCAGATCTGAAGGGATCCATCTTGAAATCTTGATCCATTAAAGAAACCCCAAGCAGATCCACGACAGAAACTTCAAAGGAGTCAATTATGAATTATACCACATACATTATGACACAAGTCCTAGTAGGAATCACATCAATTCATTGTGTATCAAGGGGGAACATACATGGCTAGTTACTGGTTTCTATCTAACTGTCTTATACTTTAATCTATCTAACTGTCTTATACTTGAATATGGTTAACCAGATCCATAATTGGGCATTCATTCACTAAATTGAATCTAACTTACAATCTGTCAAATTGTCTCGTATTTTAAAAATACTTTCTTATTTTCCCTTGTCGATCTCATTTGTTGATACAAAGACTTTCTCCGATCTACTTAAATTTGAGTCATGTTTACTTACTCTTTTGGGCGGAGCCGTACTTTCAATGCAATAGATGAGAAAAGCACCAAACAGAAAATGAGAGCAAAGCAGTAGCATCTGAGTGCAGTTCATATACATGCATGCTCATTGTGCCTACTGTGAACATGTCAGCTGGCTGAGCACCTTTCACTGAGTGATCAAGAGTTATTGGTGGTCATTGACAGCACTTGACCATTTGGGTCAGATTTTTACACAACCCGACCTCTCTTGGGGGTGCTGTGACCTCATCTGAGTGAGTAGACTGCAGCCAACAGCAATTTTTAGCATATAAGAGCACAACTGACTGTTATTGTAGACTGGAGTACCTTTGAATGAGTATGGATCACTTTAGCAAGTTGTAATCTTCACATTTGGCTATTCTTGCTGATAATCATAACAGAGTATTGAATGATCTCAATCACATGGTACATGAATCAATAAACCATTAGCAGGTTTGGTTCAGTCAATTCAGGAGTGAATAAAGTTTAGTGATAAAGTGATAAGGTGTAATAGTTATGTGCATTGATTCCATCAAGTAGATTGATCTATTTGCAAGCTTTCACAAATCTCATAATATACCATAAACTAACCAAGTTCTTAAACATGTTACCCAACATGCCTATACCAAGACTATATTGCTTTCAGTTGATTTAAGTGTGTACTTATCAAATGAGGCAGTCCACTTTTTCAAGCATGACAAATACAGGACTTTTCAACAATATTATCAGAATTTCATGCAGATCTTTGATGAAAGTTCGGATCAAGATTTTTGCACTTGACTGTTTATACACATGACATTACAATGTTTCAATGCAGAGAAGCTGAATTGAAAGTGTATCAAAGGGTTCTCGTAGTATTGATCATTCATCCTCCAAAAGGAAAAGTGCATAGATGATTTCAGCTAAGCAGACAAACCAGAACAGATTGTTCTGTCAAGACCATAACATCTATTTCAAGAAGTTCATGATAAGAGTACATAGTAGGCAAGAGACTTTCAACCCAAGGCTCAAAGCCTTCAGAGTACTCACATCATGCTTTCATCATGACATGAGGCCAGACAACAAAATGAAAATGCAGCAAATGTGTGTAGAGATGACAGTAGTCGTGGTTCAATATTCCATGGAAAATAGCTCTCCTATGTTTAAGGATCGGAGACTGAGCATATATGAGAGATTTACATGTTTTGTTGGTAGCTTGGTAGAGTATGGTAGGGTATCCCACTCACAATATCCTTTGGCAGAAGCAAGTATTGTTTATGCATGTTGATGAGTTGGTGGAGTTAAGTGATTTACAAAATGCCATTATCGAGCAATAATTTGAGCTCGTTGAGTAAGTGTGAATGGATTGAGCCTTTTTTCAGCAGACTTGACAGCACTCAACCACGTTCGTCGACCTCCGAGTAAGTTTGAAGAAATTATAACTGTTGGTGTCTCACTATATCATTCTTGTGTCTGCATGCATGATATATAAAGCATTATCATGCAGTGAGTGCAAGTTGACATAAGAATGTCACGTTCTACTACAAAACAAGATTATTCCTACGGTATACCATGATTCAAAGTATCACGGCCAAATTGCCCTGACAAAAAAAACATTGGGATGCATTGCTGATGTAATAATCAAGTACCCAATTACTTCAGAAGACACATGATAGATTAATGTATTGTAAATGCATCACGTGTTACAGGTGCCTTCCCCCCCGCAAATGTCACGAGTTGATCATCATGCACATAATGTTTCACCTCTTGCAGGCTGTTCAAAATTATTACACGTGGTGTAAGAATTTGTTGTGCTAGTACATAATCTCGTATCTTTGACTTGCTCCAACCGCCCCCTGGAATGACTAAAGCTCTTTGAAGACGTTCAGGGTAGTGGCGTCTCAGGACAACAATAAGGTTAGAGAACATTTCAATAGATCCATGATTTGTGTACTCTTGATTAGGATCTATCATTGGATCACAAGCTGCAAGCAATGCCTCGTTTGAGACATTGCCATCACCGGGAGTTGAGTGGCGTTGGTCCTGAGTTGGTTCACTTGTGACACGTTGCTTTTCAAGACCAGTTCCCAACAAAATTATGACAGTTATCTTCACACCAGGCTTCAAAAGTGTCGTTCTCTGAAAATATGATTCAAGTCTATGCAAGACAGCAAGGATGCCAGAATCAACGTCATTCAACCAGGGACCCGGCAACATGTGTCGAAAGTAGAAAATAGGATTCTGTTCTTTGTCGTGGCCCTGTTGAAAACATTGTCCGGAGCAAAGTTCGATTCGACATGACTTCAGGTTGACAGGGAAAATTTTCCCACGCCACGCACAGGACTCGACAATTCTAATACCTGCAGCTTGAACGTCACATGCACAAGCAATGAGGTATCGCTCAATGTCGGAACGTGATAAATTGAGCCGGACAAGCTCATTTTGGATCACAATTTCGGCATTATTATTCGGTAACCTCCGAGGCACTTCAACGCCATCAAGTATTTCAAATACTGCATCAATTTCATTGCTGTATAATTCATCGTTTGACGAAGCACGGTGAATGACTTGTTTCTGTGAAGTGCTTTTTAAGAGAGCTGCTGCTCTTGACATTGACAGCGGCACTGTCCGTTCTTCAACCTTTGAGTGATCCCTATAATCCAATGGCATTGCTGAGTTTGCATCCATGTGAATCATTCTAGCTGTAGCCAGCACCCTCTCACAGGTATCATCTTCTAAGGCGTAGGAGACATCATAAATTAATCCTTGGTTCCTCACGTCTTTCCGATTTGTCAAAAGGTAGCGCATGAACCAACTCTTGAAGCTTCCACTGCTCAGCTGCACAGTTATTGATATGTAGTTTTTTGGGTTGGACTCTTCGGGCTGAATGCCTCCGAAATATCTAACTGTGGCAAAATTTCTAACTAGGAAGACTAGTTGGAGTCAAACAACAGTAAGGAGCTAAAGCTGAGAGAAGATCGCAATTATTCGAGCACAAAGTAATACATGCTTTCTACTTACGTGGACAGGACAGCAGCTCTCTTGTTCCTTTGTTTATGGAAATTGTTTGATCTTTGGAGAACCACCTAAATATTGTTGACAGTACAGTCCTGATCAGAATCTTTTTCAAGGAAGACCATCCTTCCACAAATGCGATCTGAAATGATATTTGCAATCGCTCCCTGCGTTCATTTGCAAGATTATTCGCGAATAATTCGCGTAGAGCGTGATCAAAGGCTGGATCAACACCAACTGGCAATGAGCGCACAAAAAGAAGGCACACAGCAATTGATGAATACTCATTAAAGTTAGATACCACCAGAAACTGGCGGTCTGGGTATTTCTCGATCATACCTCGAAGGCTGGACACAACGAGTAGAAGGAAAAAGGAGAGCGAAGATCACGTTTGGAGTGCGTCTGAAAGAGTAAAAAATTCAACGAAAAAGAGCCCATCTTACCTAGGCAAAGAATCAACAGGATCTAGTTTCGGATCAAGCCAAGCTTGCTCTGGCGATGAATTCGCAAGAGGGACATGGAATGATTGAAGACCAACCAAAGCAAAACCCTGATATCTGGAACATTTTCCATTCATGATAACACTGACGTCTTTGCCAACTGACGCTTCATAACATTCATTTCGAACCTGAACATCATGACTCCAATTATCTCTATCGTTATCGAAAGCAAGGCGCTTCATATTTACTTGGTTGGGGCCTGCAACAAAATGTCCTTCCTCGTTCTGCGGGATGCTCTCTTCTTGGACGCCAGACCCATCATTGGTGTTTGGAGGAGAATTGTCCGCGGATGAAACCTTGTTGGAGCGCAAATGCCAGCCCTCCTGAACAACTGATTTTGCCTTGCAATATGCATTGACATACAGCGCAGATCGCCGAACCAGACGCTGCAGTTGTAAAAATCCCTGTAATCGTTGATGATGCAGGTCAATTCCACTACTCATGTAACTATCATGGTCACGATTAAGCAGCACATCGGATAAAGCACAAGGAGTTGCATACGGAGTAGCATCAACTGGAAGGGGGTTGATGAACAAAAAGACAAAATCCACAATACCTAACAAGCTTCTTGTCGTGGAATAAAACTGAGCAATTTGTTGACGGAATTTCGTGTCTTCGTCAAGTTCTAGTTCATTCTCGGAACCTTTACCTTCTTCTTTGGGATTTCCACTCGTTGTGCCGCTAGCAGCTGCAGCAGCAATCATGTCGCTGTATTTCGAGCCAAACTTTTGATACGACTGTTGATGGTATTGAATCAAGCCTTCGCGGAGACTCGGTATTTCGTTCATACATCGCCATGCATCGTCCAGTGCAACACCCGGAGGGCGAAATTGTGGAGCCTCGCAACATCGACCTTTGTCATCGACATCCTTTGTTTTCCGCAATCTTTCGTTAGCACTAGATGAATGCAACATTTGAGGGAAGTGAGCTTCTGTGTTGGCGTGTACCTCTTCAAGCATCTCGTATTGTTGTGAGATTTCGCGGCCGGACGTTCGTAATGCCATCACAATTCGTTGAAATTGAGCTGCGTCATGAGGAGAGAGCAAAGAAAATTCATCTCTGCGATGTATCACTGCTGTGTTGTTTTCGATCGTGTCAGGGTCAACTTCAACTGAATCAAAAGAGTGCAGGGTAGTAGGGACTTCACGAGGTAAAATGTCTTGTTTATGAAATGCGAGTTCCGCTGCATCCACGCACGCCTCTTCAACAGCAAGTAGGGCTTTTTTTCGAGAATCTAAAGTGTCGACCTCATTTGGGGGCATAGCCAATTCTCTTGATGTTGTGTTGACTTCCTTGCTAGCATTCTTCCTTGCGGTTTTCTTCACCGACGTTGTCGCCATTCGATACAAAATTTCAAGAGCACTACTCTGTCTAGGAGGTAGCGCTGACACAGAAACCAATTGGCACAACATGATCACAACCGCTGGACAGGGCTTAAAGCTATTGGGGTCCCATGCCTCATTGTTTTCTTCATCATACGAGTCTTCATGAACGGATTCGTTCTGATCCAACAAGTTCCTGTTACTCATGATATGAATGCCAGAACGAATTGTTTTTGTCTTTTTCCCCTCATGCGGCGGATTATTTTTACCATGGTGTTTAGTCTGCTTGCTATGGACTTCATTCCCTTCTTTCGGAACGTATATCTCCAAGCTCATATCATGAAAATTCAACACCAATAATCGTTTAGCCCCCATGTGAACAAAGGTTCTCACATTTCCCGTCTTGACGAATTGCAAAGCACCTACTAGATCTACCTTAGGAATCTCTTTGTCGACTGAAGGAGGGGCATATGCGCGAAACGTTAACGTCATTGTTTCTGGCCCTTTTAAAGGAGGTAGGCGGACGGAGCTGCTCCCTGTGCAATGATCCCTACTTCTGTTAACATCACTTGATGGTGTTGGATAATCTTGGTCAAGAGAATTCGCTGACTTCGAACGCTTTCTAGTATACAATGTATGGTCGTCGTCGTCATCATCGTCCCAATGGAGAAATCCTAAATGGGTCTCAAGCGATCTTTGCCTCTGCCTCAGATTTCGCTTGGACTTTGATTTACCATCGTGGTTGAACTTTCTGAACATGAATACAATGATCACTAAAGCTGTTGCCAATAGAGCGAGATGAGTATAACGATGAGTGGTCGCAAAGCTCTTCACGAGAATATTCGCATTCAGTGATGTGACTTCGGCTAAGTCACGAGCACGACAGAATTTATCACCGCAGCTAGTCTCTATCCACAGGATTGTTTGCTGAGTGACAGTGGCGATGGTCTGACCAGAGGAAGACAAGGCAAGATTCAATAAATCTTTGGCAAGAACAATGGCGTGCCAGATGATTGGGGCGACAAAATTACGAAAGAAGTCACAAATCTCATTGAAAAGATCGGTTATCAGATTGAACCACTGAGATCCCAGTCTCGCAACTTTATCGCACGAAGATGACAGCCGATCACTGCAAATCAGTTGAATAGATTGTCTTGCGTGCATCATTGTATTGTTCACAACAGCGTCGCGAACTGACGATATGAGATCAGTGGGCATCTCGTTATTAAAATGAGCTAGAATGTCCTTAAGGCAAAATGTGCCATCACTGCGCCGAAGATCTTTCTGGGTTGTAGTGACAGCTGAACACCTCTCTGGAATTCACACTTTCTTTGCTTGTTGTTGTTCACAATTGAAGCGGCTAGGAAGTGGGAACAGTGAAAACTCTGGATTTCACTTCGCTGTCATCGGCCGCGACAGGTCCACAAGGGTGAACAGCATAAGAAGAGCCCAAGGGCGATGAGAGAGAACGCTCATGCTGATTCTTCTATTGCTCATTGTAAGGTATTGTACAATATGGGTCAAGTCTGGTAATGTGTACCATACCCAAAAAATATAATTAGAGAATAATACACTGACACAAAGGCAAACACAGTCACGCTGTCAGTGTAAAAAGTGTGCACTAATATCCAAATGTGGGCCCGCCCTCACATTGGCACATATCTCACCCGTTGAATTTGTTTTGCTCCGGGGTCGCATTCCTGGATTTTGGCAACATGTCTTGCGCTGCCATCGAAGCCCACCAGCTAAAGAACAATTTCTCATCATCTCAACGAGATCTCAACGTCAGCCGAGGTCAGCCGCCCCCCATCTCTTTGGTACAATACAGACCACAACGAACGAGACCGACTGAGATCGACAACAAGGGTGCTTCGCTTCCGATGAACGCAAAAGGCCATCGACTGTCATCGACACCTCCCAAACTCCAAAAAGGCAACCTCCCTAAAAACGCCTCCTGTCCTTGCTACCTTTTCACCACAGTAATAGGCTTCTCCTCGTCGAATTGTTAGAAACGCATAATTCATCGTGTCATGACGATGATGGCACAACCACACAGCAGCACCATCTGCCAACGAAAGCGGGACAAAGTAATCTCGCCAGCTTTTCTATGGGGGTGTATCGCTTCAATCACATTATTGCAAGGACAATCACTCGCGTTTCTGTCTCCTGCCTCCTCGTCGACTCGCCTGACACGAATTCATGCGAAAACATCACATTCCTTCGCGCCATCTCCAATAAGACACGATAAATGCCCACCTCTTTCGATGGTCGCCAAATCGGGAGGAAGACTCATTGCATCCACGGAACAATTCGAACAAGAAGTACTCCTCATCGGATCATCGATTCAATCGTCCGAACAATCAAAATCCACGTTACCAATTCTCGTGCTCTTCTCGGCCCCCTGGTGCGGCCCCTGCCGCCTCACCAATCCCGTTGTCAAAGAAATCATGAAACAATATCAGTCCAAGATTGAAGTTGTCGAAATAAGTACGGATGATTTACCCGAGGTGGCATCGAACGTGGGGGTTTTGAGCATACCGACGATACAGTTGTATCATGGGGGAAAGGTGATGGATACGATCGTGGGGTGCGTGGCGAAGAATGTTTTGGCGAGGGCTGTGGATAAGGTGTTGGAGGATCTGGGTATGTTGGGAGATGAGGACGATGAGGGAAGGCTAGACAAGAAGACGAAGAAGAATTCGTAGCAGTGGACAGGTAAGGAACTTTATCATACACCAGTAGGAAATAATGATATTTGCTGCAAAATTGCTACTTTGGGGTTCATTTGTAATCTCCTCAATACTAGTTTGGTTGGTACGGGTACAAATTCTAACTCTTTCCATGAGAGCTGACAAAGGGTGAAGGAATGAACAACCTCAATCTCTGGTTTTTCAGATGTGTGATATGCATCGATTGGGCGAGATCCAGATCTACCTAACATGTTTGATTTTATTCCTTGTTAGGGTAGTGACTGATAAATGTGTATCATGTCAGAATAGCAACATTTCATGTTTTATGGGATGAGGACTTGGGGGCAGTTCTTTTGTTCTCTTTCTAGATTTCTAGCATGTTTCTCTCAAGCATAAAAGCGGAAGACTAAGGATCGACTTTGACTCATAAGTCTATCCTCTTATCTTGCATCAAAGTGGTTCAATATCATCATTTACAACCCAGCGTTGCAGTTCACTTGAATAGTGGAATGCTGTGAATGATATTTCTTGCTCCCTGATGAGTACATAACAAACACCTGAAGGATTATAATGGGCTACACAAAAATTACATAAATGCTAAATCTAACTTCAGATTCAACTTCACAAAAGAACTATTGATGGTCATAACCATTACCATCAGTCAGATTTAACTGAGTCAACCAGCATAGAAATTCAATATTCATAGCATTATAGGTTTTAGTGCCAAGCAAGTACGTCAAAACAATACTTTATATTAGGCTATGGTTTGCATAGTACATGAATGAGGCATACTATTAGTACCATGTTCATTATTCATATCACCTTTGAAGACTAACTTAGGAACAATACAAAACCCCGTTTGGTTCAATCTGAGTAATAGTTACTGTTTAGCCCATTTTATTTAGGCACATCTATTTATTCAAGTTTGATTGATAACATTTAAAAATATGGTCAATGGACATTGCAAGAGGAAGAAACATTATATTATATTTAATAAAGGAGTGCTATCTGCAAGTCATGAAATCTGTATTCAACATCCTTTCATAGAAACTGTATATTCTAATGCTAAGAATGATCTGAACTCCATTCTGATCTTTCTCATTGATTAGAAAGTAAGACTCGTAATGCAGAAACATTAAATCTGACAACGATGATGA
Source organism: Cyclotella cryptica (assembly GCA_013187285.1). Taxonomy (NCBI): domain Eukaryota; phylum Bacillariophyta; class Thalassiosirophyceae; order Thalassiosirales; family Thalassiosiraceae; genus Cyclotella; species Cyclotella cryptica. The sequence goes on along the minus strand of JABMIG010000094.1, from coordinate 421,119 downwards.
GTAATTCTTGCTATACTGCAAATGTGAAGTCTGCCAAAATGTTGGAAATATCTGCCAAAGTCTGAAAAAGTCTAGCGTGGCAATATTTGATGGGCTTAACAATATCTTGGTTGACTTTGGTAGACTTTGGCATATGTTCACAGGGCTACCAAAGTCCGTCAAGGTCTGCCAAAATTTTGGCAAAGATCCCTTGTTATTCCTAGAGGCTTACACATTGGCATCAAATTTCAGTTGACAGTTGACTTTGATCATATGGAAATCTTAATATTTTTCAGCAAATAAGAGAGCTGTAAGATTTTAACACGTTATCTTTAGAATTATTTAAGGCGTTCAAAATCTTAGTTGGAAATGTCGACATGCGACATGTCCCTGTCGGCGACATGTCTTCCTGTCACTCCGTGTCATCTTATTTTGGATGACAGCGACATGTCGCCGACATTGTGACTGGAAGTCAATCTTAGTCACGTATCGGCATATTTCATGACACGACATTTGCAAACCTAGTGCAAAGCTAGCGTGTTGGGACAGATGTCTTCCAATGTCTTCCAATGTTGTCTTGGGCAAGTCACGACATTGCTCATGTCTCGTGACATGTTGCCGATGTGTCAGCATGTTGGCAGCTGACATGTCATATGGGGGGTCCAGCTGACATGACACGACGCCGACATTTCCAACTAAGTTCAAAATCATACTTTCGCTGATTTGTTGGGAGAGCTTTTGCAAGGTATTGCAGTTTTCTCCGCTGATTTTATTGTGAACATTGATTACATTCCTAATCTCAACATTTTTCTGTGCACCATAAAATGGTTACAAAGTGGTGCAATAATACAATTCAGCAGATATTTTTTTGTTCTTCTATAGAAACCTTGGAGTCCCATTTGAATCAATCACCATCTTGACATTTGTGACCAAGAAAAGAGAGCAGTGTCTGGGTGATAATATGAATTTATTTGTTAGCAACAACCACCACTTCAACATGATGAAATTATGGGAAGATTCTATCAAACGTTTTGGAGGGGCGGAAGGACCTGAAATTGAAATAGTTTTTCTCTTTCTCCTACTCCTTGTTCATTGAATATTTTTTAAATAACTGTAGTATGGATGTACATCATTACCTAGTGAAGATACTGAGTATGTGATTTAACAATAAGCTGTTCATAATGCAACTAAAACAGCCATGCTTTGGAGAATGCATCGGTGTTCAATTCACAGTGTGAGGTTCAAGGGCCCACTCTTTGGTGTATTTGTGTCTAACACACCTATTGTCTTCGTTTCTTGTAGCCTCTTTGTCATTCCAACTTTATACCTTCATCTAAGGCTAGATAATCATAGCTGCGTACTTGTCAATGGATGCCATCAAAAAAGTTTTAAATCTATCCTTCTTCTATTTTAACAAATGAGACTTAGGCCATCAAAAACTTTTCCAATACCATGTCCAAAATGCATGGTACACCTGGAGATAATGTTCTCCTGTATTGCCTGCTGCAAAAACTGTTGCAGTGGCTGTTAGTATTCATAGTTCTCTTTGAAACCTACCCTAATTACCTTAGTTTCACATGTCCGCTGCGTCCGCATGGAAAAAATCACAAAAAAGACACCGTCCTGGACACGTTCTGTGCATGTCCTGGACACGTCCTGGACATGTCCTGGACATCATGTCTATTTTGTGTTTTCAAACAAGGACACAGGACATCAAAATGTGGACACCAAGGACACCAAGGACACGAAAAGACATGAAGTTTTTACTGCACTTTGCACACTTGGATGGAATTTTCAAGTCAAATTGACACCATTTATCATATAAATGTGTATACTGTTTGAACTTACGTCGTGTTAAAAATCAATGTACAGCCTAGAAAGCATGTACATCAAGAGACATTAGAGGCCATTATGTGACGTACTTTGTTGATGTCAAAATGTTATTTTTCCCTGTAAAATGCTTTTTTCAACTCAATTATAGTTAACAGCAGTATACTGTCCAGCCATGAAAACACAGAAACCAAAAATGAAACAGGGACTGGTAAATTAGAACAGAAAACATCAACCCCTGGACACAAGGGGCTTGAGATAACATTTTTTTGCATTTTAGGTCATGGAACTTCTAAGTAAAAATTAGATCATTTATCATTTAATGCATATATCTCCTTTGACCTTATATCAAGCATAAGATCAATATACAGTCTACACTATATTACATGGAGACATAAAATGCCACACTAGGATGTACTTTGTTGAATTCAATATTATATGCTTGCCTGTGAAATTTCTCTTTAAATTTAGTTTCTTTACGCTCAAGAGCAGTATAAGGCTTAGCCCAGAAAACACAGAGCTCAAAAATTTAGAGGCCGGCCATCAACATTCAGTCTATGGCCTGAGTAGCGGTGATTCCCATGAAGCCTTGGTAAGTAACTGAGTGAAAAAATATTTCAGATGACGGTGGAGGAAAACAATGGTAAAAAGGGCAAGGAAGGGAACTCTCACCTCCTCCTTATTCCTGCTGGTAAATGATGATTTTGGCGCGAGGAAAGGTGTTAAGCTTCAGTCTCTGAACTGAGTAGTGGCAATTCCCATGGAGCCTAAAAAAGTAATAAATTGAAAAGAATACCCTTGGTGATGGCACAGGAAAACATTTGTACAAAGTCAAGAATGACAAATCCTACCTACTCATTGTTCTTGCTAGTAGCTGATGTTTTTGGCAGCATCGGGCTTCAGCCTGTGGATATAGTGGCGGCAAAGCATGGTAAGGAATTCATTGAAAAATCAGAGGGTGTCTTTGGAAAGCTTTTGTAAATAGGGAAAGGAAGACAAACCGTACCTTTCAATTGTTCCTGATGATAGCTGATGCTTTTGGCATGGAGGGACGGGAGGTTGAGCTTCAGTCTATGGACTGAGGGTTGGTGATTCACTTGGAGTCAAGGAAAGTAATTTATTGAAAAAATGGGTTAGATGATGGTGTAGGACAGTATTTGTGAAAAGGGGAGGGACAATATATCTTACCTCCTCTTCATGCCTGCTGGTTGCTAGGGTTGTTGGCCTAGAAGGGGGGGACAGGGCGCTGAGGTTCAGCCTGTTGACTGAGGGGCGGCGATTCCTGTGGAGTCATGCCAAGTATTAAAATAAAAAAATTGTCAGAAGCCATGACAAAAAATAGAATGAAGGGGAGGGAATAAAATTCTTACCTCCTCTTTGTACATGCTGTGATTGGAGATGAGGGGAGGGGGGGGCGTGTTTGTCAGAATGGAGAGGGGGGGTGGACTGCAGGATTCGATCTGTGGACCGAGCGACGAGTATTTCCGTGGAGGGGTGGTAATTATTTAATTGACTGTCAGAAGATGAGACGGAACACGTTAAAGTAAAGAGGAACGGACAATACTCTTGCATTCTCATGAGGCCGGCTGCTAGCTGTTGTTGTTAGCATTGAGGAGATGGGGGGCGGGCGTCTGAATTTGATATGTGGACCATGTGACGACGATTCACGTGGAAGGGTGGCAAGTATTTAATTCATTGTGGTTGAGAGTGGACCGCAACTCTCTGTTTGTAGCCACTTCTGGAAGAACAGGTAAATACGTTTTTCAAAACAGAGGAAGTAGACATTGCGATCGAATAATTATCTTAACGGATGCTAGTCACACAAAAATCTCTTTGGCTTCTCATTTTAAGAATTATTCCTTAGGCCCAATGAAAAAAAGCGATCTTCTATGGCGATTGACGCCAATATGATAGATGCGACTTAGGCCGATTTCTCTTCAAATTCTCGAGAAAAATATGGCAGGGTTTGGCAGGGTTTGGCAGGGTTTGGCAGGGGTTTGGCAGGGTTTGGCAGGGTTTGGCAGGGTTTGGCAGGGTTTGGCAGGGTTTGGCAGCCCTTCCAAAGCCTGCCAAAGGCTGCCAAAGGCGGCCAAAGGCTGCCAAACCCTGCCAAACCCTGCCAAAGTATTGAGAAGTTAGGCCGGTGACGTCAGTTTCACTCGGGATTACAAAGGAATTAGTTCACATATTTTTATTCGTATTGTGACCAGGCTGTACTGGGTCCTCATAAAAAGAACGACATATTTGTGTACCATTCCTACGCATACTATTATAAATCTGATCCTAAAAGTATACTCAATGGATTTAGATTTTTGGCAGGGTTTGGCAGGGTTTGGCAGCCCTGCCAAAGCCTGCCAAAAGCTGCCAAAGCCTGCCAGTTTTCAGCGAGAAATATTTGGAGTAATAAATTGTGGCAATTCTTGCAATTCCACACGATTGAAGACTAGCAACAAAAGCACGTTAGCGATGATGTAAGAAAGCATCAATGGGTACCTTTCTCAACAAGTGAACTACTGGAGATTGTGAAGTGATTAAATCTTGGATACCACAGAGCAATTAAAAAAAGACATCCTTTGTTTCACAAAATATATAATTTTGCCGGTTCTTCCTGGGGCATTAGTCACCACATGAGAACAAAATCTTGTATGTAAAATATTGGGGGACTCAAACTTGCAGACATTTGGCCGACACGTGACCCCAAGCCGACATCTGTGGTTGTGTACGCAAAAAACACGTGTCCGGTGAAAATCAAGGACATTGGACACGTCCAAGGACATGTCGAGGACATGTCGAGGACAAGTGAAACTAAGCTAATTACTTTGAGGTACCTAGCATTGGTAGTACCCTTGAAAGCTAACAAAGTCCTTGAGCGTGCAAGAAAATTCAAAAATGCACATGGCTGTATATTCATCTTCAATCTTTCAAGGTCATTGTACAAGGGTAATACTATCTGCAATTTAGCAAATGATCTTTGATTTTACAAATGGTCCGTGAATCCTCCAAAGATCCTCTCATCATCCAGAAAATTTTCAGATTCTAATGCAGGGAAAGTACGAGTCAAGGATAAAAAATCTGCAATTGCAGGAATAATCTGCTTTTGTAAAATTATTTGCAAATCCTTCAATAAACCTCTGCTGAAACTTTCCCCCAAATGACAACAAAACTAGCAAAAAGAGAATATTTTACCTGATAGAAGGCCAATATTTACAAAGATTAATCCCCAATAACAGTACTATCATTGGCCCCTTTCACGTCAATTGATTACTAATATGTCAGGGATAAACAGTCAGAGCTTTGTGTGAATTTCCTGCTCCCACATTTCTTCAACCTAATTTCAGGTCAAATCATCACCAGAATCCACAAGTTGGTGAATACTGGTATAGAAAAGTCCATCTTTATCCATTTGCCAAGTACAAAGCAGTACAATTAAGTTCAATTCATCTTCCAGTTGGATTGATTGAAATGAAAACAATCAATATGAACAAATAACACTCTTGCAGATGTAATGTAGAAAATGTTGTTCCATTGGGGCCCATGAAATTTCAAAATCCAACAGAGTAATGACAAACCCCATCTACATGACGATGTTAAATTTTTTGAGAGTGTAGTCCAGTGTTGTAACTTTGCAACAGAGTTGGAATGCCAGCCTCACAGTTCTCCCAACTTCAACATCCTTGACCTTGCAATGTTTCAAACCATGCCTGCAATTCAACAGTGACATGAGACAAGAAACATTGACAAACTCATTAAAGTGGTGAAGAATGTCTAAGAAGGCTTTACTCTTAAAATGAGCAAGAAGGTTTGGAATATGCTTAATTTTATTCTTGATGAGAACATCAAGGTCAAGGTTTGCAACAACTGCATTTTGTCATGCATGGGAAATCATAAGATGGTAACAGAAAATAAGAAACTCCCTTTCCATTTTCAATGCATGTAGCAAAAACTCCAGTCTATGGGCAAAGCCCAGCCTGTAGCAGGGGTCCTAGTTCAACAAATAACTGAAATCGAAGGAAGAACCAGTCACCTGTTCTTCATCACTCCCAGAAGGTTAATAATGAGTTGGAAGATGCAGTGACCAAACTTGGTGAATGAGTAAGTTCAAGATTGCCCACCGCCAACTTTAGCTCTATTCTGACCTTCCTCCAAGTGATCAATGAGGAGATCAACATGAAGAATAGTATGAACAACCCTTGGGGGGGTAATGAGGGTGATCATCCCATGGAAGACACCCCAGATGATACAATGTAGATAGGGTGATTGATAAAATGATTGATTGATTGTACTTTCCAATTTGTGGACATTCTTTTCGTCATTGAAGGCAATTGGGCACTGTGTTACCCCCCCAACTGCCAGATTTATTTGAAATGCATTTATTCATCATTAAATTCTACCTAGGAAGTGATAATGGAAAGTTGTTGAAGTCTCATTTGTATGGGATGGACAAACATTAAAATTTGTCTCATTTTTGTAGCAATGGATCTAGGTATATCTTGAAACATCTTGTAAGTTACAGGACATCTAACTCCCAAATCCACGACACTACTATTTTTTGCAATATCTGCCATAAAATTCAGATTATAAGTACCCACAAATGTTAATAGAGTCCTTTTAGTTGTGTTTATACCGTGCGACAAGCTATGACCTAAGCCAGAAGTAATTGAAATTAATTGTAGATAAGAAGCAGAAAAAGGGTGTTCCAGCTGATTGGAAATTATTTTTATGAGCTATAGAATAGATCAACAAATGAGGATTGCCCAATGGTGATCCTCTTGAATTTGTCATGTCAATCTTGTAATTGACATGTGCTATCTTGGAACTGCTGTATCCAAGATTCCAAGTTGTCTGTACTATCTTGGAAGTGCTGTATCCAAGATTCCAATTTCCCAGTTGAGCAGTTGAACCTTGTCAACCATACTTGACAGACATGTACCTCTTAACTCATTGTTTCTGAGAAGGCAATGAGTTGGATTTTGACATACTTCCCCTCTCAGTGGGAATAGTAATTGTACCCATGGCCTGATATTGGGCCCAGGCCGGTCAGGGGTACCAGTAGGTATCCTTGGCTCATGTCACTCGCCCCCACGAATGGAGCGATAAGGTGTCAAAGCACATGAAAAAGAAAAACCTCCAGTCAATGCTGTCCACCCCTTCACAATGTGCGCAAGATGTGTAGTGAGTTCTGACGGCATCGGAGGTTTCTCAGCAACCATCGGGAGTCAGGGGGAGCGCTGTCTATGGGCGTGTTACTGACGACATGGAGAAACTACCCATGAGGGTTTTAGTTCTAATTTACAGGTTAGAACACTATAAAAATACAAATGTTCTGAAAATCGGGGATTTGGTGATTATACAGTGGTGGTATTTATAGTCGGCATTTTACCGTAGCATGTTTCATATGCCTTCCTTCCACCCTATGATCACCTCGCTGGCAAATGCTAATGTACCAATCTCTCGACTATGTTGCATGCCAGAGGAGCGGTGAGTTTTGGTGTCATCTGAGGTTTTCCTTCAGCTGGAGTCACAAGTGGAGCTGCAAAGTAAAAGTATAAATAAGTGCTTATAAGTAGATGGAGAATCTAAAAATATCACTTTTAGATTCACCGGACATGGTAACGAAGCCAACAAAAACACAAACAGTGACATGTTCGGAGATTTAGGCTAATTAATCTGATAGAAGGTGGTTCTTATATAATCCCGTACCTTCCTACAGTACAATACCTCTTCCTAGCCTCTTCCTACTACAATACAAAGACTGGTCCACCTTGATCAACAACGAGTTCAGAAAACCGATCCAACTTTTGTTAGGCCAGTTGTTGAGGACGACACAATATCCCCACCCCCAGCTATGGTGCAATAATTGCACCATACACTTTGATCAAATTCCAGATTTTCTTATGGTGCAATAATTGCACCATAAGCATTATATATGCTCTAGCATTCACGTGTTATCATTGAAAAATGGCTTATGTAACTTCGCTCCAAATATTGATGCCAAGCCTCCATTACCTTTTGGGGGCGAATGAGCTTTTTTTCATTTCTACGCGAGGAACATAGGAATCGTCGTTCTTATGGTGCAATAATTGCACTATAAGGATTAAGATGGAGAAAGCTAGTTATGGTGCAATTATTGCACCGTACGAAAAGGATGGGGATATCTGTCTCGTGCCGGCCACAACAACAGCACAACAGCCTTCAACAGCCCACAATAAAATCATTATCATCGACACAGATCGACACCATGCCGAATAAGAAGTGGAACGTTGCCACCACTGTCTTTTCGGGAAGAAAACCCAAACCCGTTGCTGACAGCAAAAAGAAGCAGCCGCCGCAAAAGCAGCAACAGCCTCAACAGTCTAAACTCAAAGCGACGCCGAGGCGAGACAGCAGTTACAGCAGTGACAGCGACGACGACGGCAGCGGCAGCAGCAGCAGCAGCGAATCCCACAGCTCCAGAGCCTCATCGAAAAGTGGCAGCAACGCCAGCGTGGACAGCAGCGGTGCCAGAATTGTGAAACCCATAAAACTCGCGGCGCTTCCCAATTTTGACGACTCGTCGGACTCCTCCGAATCTGAATACGGATGCGGGACTTATCGTCGTCGTGAATCACTCAGTCAATCTTCGTTGAAACGCAGCAGAAGCTCGTCGTCGTCGAGTTCGAGATCAATATCGTCGGATGATGATTCCAAATCCTCCTATTCGTCTTCCTCTGACGTACACGAACAAGGCGCCGACAAGGTGCCGACTCCCCTGGCTGCGAAAGAAGCCCCCTCGGGTACCACCGCATCCAGCGCGAACAACAAGAACGTGACCAATCCCAAATCGTCCTTCGGTTTGATTAAACATGCAGTCACCAAGAGATTCCGCAAAAAACTCAGCGAAAATGAAAAAACAGTGGACGCTTTCGTGCCGAATAAGCTTGATAGGTTCAATCCCAGCACGTCTTCCATGGGTAGCAGAAGAAGCGGCGCCAGTTCAATTCCATCCAAAAGGGATTCGTCAAGCGACGAGGATTCTGACGATGAATCCTCCAGTTCCGATGATTCCTCTTCGTATGAATCGCCCGTGTCCAGTAAAAAGGGCAACAAAAGTGCCACATCGCAATCGGCACCAGCCTCCTCTTCCATTGTTCAGCCAAGAAGCACATTTCTTCGTCGAAGATCATCTGCTGGATCTGATCAAGGCAAGAATCGCCACCCCTCCCTCTCACCGACTTTGTTTAACGAAGAGCAAGATAAAATGATGATGCGTCGTAGGTCGTCGTCAGATAGAAATCACAATACCGAGACCAGCACGAGCAATAGGGGAGGTCGCGGTCCAGGACAAAGAACAACTCGAGTCGAAAGCGCCCGTGGAGGCAACGATCGTAGAAGAAAAGACGAGGGTAAATCCGATGTAGATAATGACTTTAGCAAAGTATTAAATCAGGCCAAAAGCATGAAAGAGGAAAGACGTCGTCGGTCAAGTATTGAAGAGCAAAATAATGCAGATGCCAACGACCGGACGATAGAAGACGATGATGCTAGACTTGAAAAAATAATCAAGAGAATGAGCTCAGCGGGCGAGAGTGGGGGGAGAGATGTCAAGGGTAGTGGCAGTGATGATGAAATGTTCCAGGCTCCAAAATTGGTCTTCGAACGACAGTCAATGCGGTTTTTGTTTGAGAAGTCTGAGGGTAGCTCTGAGACCGATGACGGCAGTGGTGGTAGGTTTAAGATGAATCATTCTACCAATTATGGTAATGATGACAGCAGCAGTGCTGGCAGCGAGGGCTCCGGGGTGATATCGTTGAGCACGGAATCATCATCTGACGACGACAATGTTGATACAGTGAGGACCATGTCATCAGATGACGAGTGTACGAACTCTGGTGAGTCACAAATGTCCATTCTCACCCCAATTGCCGAAGAGAGAGTCGTTTCTCCCACGGCAATTGATGGTGCTGGTGCTCATACAAAATCAGATGGATATTCAATCAAGTCTTCATCCTCAGTAGAAAGCTTTGCTGCGAGCGATTTGGAGGAAGAGGAAACTGACCCTGATCACGACCGCATTGAACAGCGGAAGCTAGCAGTAAAGATTCCCAACAATTCTAATGAGTCAGGAGTTACACGTGGGGATGCGATGCTAACTGATATGCCTGATGAGAATGATACTACTCTGTCGAGGCGAAAAGCGGTGCAGGCAATTATGAGGGACTCCAGTTTGAGTGCAGTGGATCGAAATAAAAAGATACAGGACATTATGGCGGGAAGAGTTGAGCTTCCAATAATATCGAAATCAAGAGCAGATCGCCCACTTGCAGAAACTCGAAGTGTACAATATCATGCTGTCGAGCCAGGACCAACTGGAGGAGAAGCTATGCTAACTGACATGCCAGATGAAGATGACCTCGCCATCGCCAAGCGTAAAGCTGTGCAGACAGTGATGAAAGACTCGAGTCTGGGCGCTGTAGAGAAAAATAAAAAAATTCAAGACATTATGGCGGGGAGGATAGCACTCCCGACAATATCAGCAAAGTCAAGCCAGGAGCCCGTGCATACAAGAATTGAAACCCCCAACAACTATGTCGAGTCTTTAATGACGAAAAATGAATCAGCAGGTACTTCTCAACAAGCCCAGAACGGGAAAACAAAACATAAAGTAGGTCGAAGGAAGAAGAGGCCATCTAAACAATCGAAGACAACAAACGGTGATTCCAAAGCTGACTCGTCTGTCAGGAGAAGCAAAGTATCAGAAGAGTCATCATCAAATGAACACGCTAAGAAATCCCCCCAGGCTTGGTCACAAGATGACGTCCAAGCGTCAAACGACACAATTGAAACATTAGAAAGCAGTGAGTGCCAATATGTAGATGAAACGAAAGATAGGAATGGGTCCAATGCTTCTTGCCACGAGGATCCAGAAGAGAATCCATATTCTCTTCTTGAAATCGATAGTACGATATGCGACGCAGCTGCAATCCAAAAGAGACGGATTTTTCAGGATGCTCTATCATCTGCGGAATCATCGGCTGAAAAGACACCCACCGAAAAGGCTTTGTTGACGGCAATGACACTTGCTCTTCATAACCTTGACTCTCGGTGGAATCTCGACTTCTTGTCAATATCGAATAAGCCACCATCGAGAAATTCCGTGACGACGCAGCGTACACTTGGTGAGCGTGAAAGAATATCACCATGGGGTAAGAATATGATCAACGATAATGCATCCAGGAAAGTTGACTCTCTGCCTGACAGACGGAATTTTATCCTCGATTTTGCTTCTCCAAATGATCAGAATGTAAACAAACCACGGAAGCCAAGCAGAGGACTAACCAAAGCAACTAGCACGACATGGAGGTGTTCCATCTTGGGAGCTGATACGTTGAGGCAAACCTTATTCGCTACTAGTGATCCTGATCTTTTAAGCGGCTCTCTTCCTCGTAAAAGTGAATCTGCTCGTCTATCTGAATTAAAAATCGAAGACAATAAGGCTCAACCCACCTTGTCCAAATCCAATATTAAATTGCAGCGTTGGGCCAGCTCTTTTGTAAAACTCGATCCTCGTTGGCAAATACGAAGATTCTTCGACGATGCGTCTATATTCTCCAGTGATTCTGAGATATTCACAGTATGGAGACCAACCAGTTCTGAGGCGATTTCTAAAATGATGAGAGGCGAGGGAGTTGGCAAAGGACTCGAAATTAAAGGCAAATCCGCAAAATGTGGCGAACTTTCCGGTGAGTCTTTCTTCCTAAACATCACGTGGTACTCAAGTTTCACCGTACCAACACGATATGGACTTTCATCTCTATCAGGATACATTCCGTTTTTGCAGATACACGAAGATCATCACAAAACTCACTGCCGCATTCCCAAGTCAGATAGAACCAAGATCTTCTTTAAGAGCCAAGAAGCACGAAATGTCGTTGGGAAACATCTTGAACAAACAGCCGAAGAAATGACTTTGCGCGTTGTGAGGGCAAAGTTTGCGTTAGCTGAACGAAGTAGTGATCAAAGCGAAGATTTCCTCCTCGAGGAGATCAATCGTAAGGAAGTTGAAAACCCGAAATATTGAACTGAACGATAATTATGCTCCAGACCTTTATGGAATTGTCGTCTCCTGCAGAGTCTTGTGGGAAGGTCTGGTTGTCCATAATGATATTTCTAGAGAGCTTGGTTCAGTTTATAACACCGGGAGAGCATCGCAACCTGCGTTTCAAGATATGAATTTTTCTGCACTTCGAAAACGAGATCTCGGCGAAGCAATTCCTGTGCTATATCAGTATTCAGACGACCCCTTTGATCCCCGTATGCTCATCATGGCTTACGAAGAACAAGGACGTGTTGTCCCAGTGGTCTCGGACTTTGACTGCTTCTTGATTGGTTCGCGTAACTTCAATTTCGAGGATGAGATGTCTGAAGATCAGATAGAGCTTTTGGACTGGTGTGTGTCTCAGATAGAGTGGATTCTTGATAATCAAACGGGGGTCCCTGAATGCTGGACGACCAAATGGCTTGGCATACTGAAATACGCCGCAAAGAATGGCTTTGTTCCCAAAATGCCTCCGTTTGGGTTCGGTGATCCCACGTCTTACACTCTGATTGAAGCAGCGGTATATAGGTCAAAGACGACATGCGGAGCTGTGAGACACGGCCCAGAATGCTTCAATTTCTTCTTTCCCCAAGATATAGATCCCGAATTGCTTGTCATCTTCCCGGGGAATAAAAAGTGGCAGTACGTCACTAAAACAGAACTGCAAGCAATCCTGATCCAGAAGATAAAAGAAGGCTTCACAATTCCCCTGAATCCTAAGTGGATTCTTTGTGATCCTGGATGGATCGAAGTCTTTGTGGAACTCCTCAAAAGTCAGCATCCCGGTGTGCGACATTCTATGAACATGTGGTTTCCTCCAAAGTCGGGTCTAAGGGATCGAATCATCGGAATTAGTAAGAAGCACCCACAAGGTTTCATCAGTGATATTAAAAACAAAGTCAGCATGTCAATTGCAGTTCAAGAATACGAACGTTTCCTGTTATTACAGCGAGCAAAGCAGAAATTCAGAGGGTTTCTATACTGGAGTGCACTGCTAAACGATTTCCGCGAGAAAGCTGAAGCTGAGCGCAAAGAGAAGCTAGTTTCCGATCAGTACTAAAAGGAAAGCGGTGTCGACAAAGTATGACAAAAATACTCAAAAATAGCAGCGTGACTGACATTGCAAACGAAGTGGTTGACGGGACTGGATAGGCAGACTTTTTCCAGAGAAGGAGACGCCGCGTTGTAAATGTACTTGCATGTTGTCAATTTTTGAGCACAATTATAATGACGATCTTCGTTGATAACAATAAACTAATTACTTATTCCCTTACGAATCCTGTTCGCACGAGTGAAAAGTTGCTGTGTATTCGGACGTATGTAATCCTCCCATGTCTTATTCCGATTATAATATGATGCATAATAATTATTTACTATGGCATATGACAACCAGAAAAATCAACCTTGACTTTGCGACAATACAATTATGAAAGATTTCCCAGTACTACAATATTAGAAGATTCCGTATCCATACAAGAAATAAAGTCTCGTTACCCATAGAGTGAATACACTCTCTAAGTCGCTCTCCTCCGCGAAGTGTGAGGGTTTCGTCTTCTTGGTGATTCATCAAACGAAGTCAAGCCGGATTCACTACACGAACTGTCACGAGAGTTAATTGACATAGATTTTCGTAAGGATTCAGATTCAGCAGGAGACATGTCAGAGAATTCATCTACGCTGTCGTGTTGCATTTGGGACTTGGCACCAAAGCGTTTACGTGGTCCGTTGCCGTTGCTCTCGATTCGCTGATTGTATTCTATCGCTTCTTGAATTTCACGTCGAGTTGGCTGGGATCTTTTGATTTTCGGCTTGCTGTTTCTCATTTCGGCAATGTATTTCGAAACTGAGCTCCAGTCGTTTTTGGCGATGAAATTATCAAGCTCCTGTTGTGTGAAATTCTTGTCCCGACTGTTTCGAGACGATTGATTTTGAGCTGAATTGCTACGAGAGGATTGTTTTTCCTGAGCACGGAGGCATCTCGTGAGATGGAACCCTACGAAAGCAAAAGAAGAATGGAACATGACTTAATGCGAGAACTCACAGTTTTTCGATCTCTGCCGCCATTATTATTCTCGCTCTTCTTTCCGTTCCTTCCAATCAACAACGTTTTCTTAAGCCTCTCATCGTTTCCTATCCCACTGAGATCCGAAACTTCATCGCTCCAATCATCAAAAACAGCACTTTCCTCGTCGTCAATCTTATCGTTCACTGATGCTTCATCGTGCCCCGCCCCTTTTTTTGCGCCTACTTTCACATACTGTTTGGAAACAACAGGCACATCAAGATTATTCGCCGTCGTCTTCCTTACAATTATGGGCGGATCTTCTGCAGAGGAATTCAAACTCGAATCTAGTGAGGATGTATTGGCATTACTTCCTTGTCCTACGGGAGCATCCGCCGTTATATTTACATCGATTTGAGTATCAGTAAAGTCTTTCATGGGGATGGTAGAAGTGGTATTATTGAACTTTGGCGTTTTATCAGTCAATTGAGACATGAATGTTTTGGTTCGAGTAGAGAAATCGATGGATTTATAGAAATCCGTGGATTGAACTTGATTGTTGATCATGGAGACGATAGGGCCGAACGTGTCCTCGTTCTTGGCTGGTGCGCCGTCTTTAGTTTTGTTTGTAGCTGGGGTTAGTTCGTCGAAGGGGGCATCTTCGATAGAGTTGATTCGTTCCACAGTGTGTGGTTCGGATTTTGCTTCGTCAATCTTCTTTGGGGGATTGCCTATTTCGTTTTCAACATCTGGGACTGTTTCGACATCTTTCGCCTCCTCTGCAGCTTTCTCAGCAATCGGTGGTTTTTGAGCGAGATCCTGTATTTCGACATCTGCTTGAGTATTCGCCGGTGGTGAAGTCACGTCGTCTCCAGTCTCCTTTTCCACCGGTGACAACGACGAGGCCTTGTCGACAGTATTCTTTTCGACCGCCAACCCTGACAACTTCTCCTTCGACGTATCGACTTCAGTAACAGCACCCTTGTCCATTTCCTTCTCGACATTGGCGGCAGAACCATTCACTTCACTGTCCTTCTTCTTACTCCTTTCACAATAACCCTCGGGCTTCGTCCACGTAACCTCCTTCGTCTTCGAATGGTAATAATAAGTCTTACCCGTAGTCGCATCAACCGTTGCCTTCCAATACTTATTCTCTTTAATTTTTTGCGCCTCATCAAATCCCGGCGGTTTGTCCCAGGTGACCACCTTTGTCTTGGAGTGGAAGTAGTACGTTTTAGATGTAGATTTGTCAAGGGTGGCTTTCCAGTGTTTGGCGTCTTCAATGACTTCGGCGGGAACTGGGGTTGGATTGGTTGGTTCGGGTAAGGAAGTTTCAGATTTCTTTTTGAAGAGACTCTTTTTCCTTGATTCGGTATTGTGTGGAGCATTATTGTTGTCAAGGCAAATGGTGTCTTTCTTTTCCAAAACATTCGACGGTGGCCCAGCGACCTTTCTATGAATCTTGACAACGCTCTTTCCCCTCTTAAAACTAGGCAGACCCCTCAGGAACTTGCGCGATGGTGATGAGGGCAATGATTTCGATCTGGCTTTTTTGATCTCGTCGCTTACCGATTCATTCATGGACGATTTGGACTTTTCTGACGCTGACGATTTCGACATCTTTGATGATTTCGACAAAGACGATTTCGACTTCTTCTTTGCATTCTTCTCTTGTACTGGTTCAACATTTTGCAAATTCTCATTGGCATCATCCAAATTTTCATGAATCTCCCCCGAAATGGAATCCTTCTCCTTCGGACTACTCCTGCCAGAACTCTTCACCGCCGCCAACGCAGCAGCCGTCGCCGCCATGAAATGATGACTGTCCACTTTCAGATCATTAGGACTGAGACGAGGAATTCCATTAAAAGATGCAAGGTCATGTTGTTGTGATTTTATGGCATCTTCGTCCGCTCCCCCTTTTCCACCCTCACCTTGTCCTGCGCCGAAATCCTCGGTGGGAGTCGAACTCCTGGCCTCCGAATCGGCAATAGCCACCACGGCGGGAGGACTCGCCGGTGCTTTGGGCGAATACCGTCCCGATTTCATAATTCCCGAAACTTTTTTCTTGAGCATCCCATTGGCAGCGAATGGCGATCGTCTTCCAGTTTGCGGCGGGGTTGGAGCTCTACGTAGCGCGGATTCATCCAGGACCAGTTCGATATTGTCGTATATGAGTTCTAGTTCGGATCCGTTGGATTCGATCGAAGGAGAGGCGGGTTCGGGCTCTTCGGATTCTTCGGCGTCCGCCGAGGGAGCGAGACCCCAAACGGGCGGAGCGTCGACGGCATTCTGTGTCTTTGTTTCTTTTTGAATAGGCGGCTCGTTTTGGCAGTGCTGGCCTTCTCGCTTCCCAGCAAGCTGGGATGGGACGAAATCAAGTCCGAAATATCGCCGGTGACTCCGCATGCATTCAACAGCGTAAAAATGGGATTCTGCTTCTCGACCGGCGGCGCCGCACAACGCGGCGATTTGGTTCTGACGTAGCTGGGCGACAGAGAGGCGCTCAAATCGGAAATGTTGCTTTCGTGCGAGGGAACGCGGCACAATATCTTGTTGACGCGCAACGCCGAGAGAGGCTTGGACCCGCGGTGTTTCGCTCGGATGAAGTCTTCTTCGTTCTCGTCGAAGCGCGGTGCGTCGTCGTCTTCGTGGCGGGCCGCGGCGGTGTCGGGCGTGCCGTTTTGGGGGTGCTCGGGGGAGGAGGGAGGGGTGGAGTCGATGGTTTTGTCGGGGGAGGCGGCGAACGACACTCGTGGCGGTTTCATTTCGGTCGTTGGAGTACTGCCGTCTAGGACTTTCATCATGGAAGGAAGTGGATGGCGTTCAAAGCAGATGAGGATCTTCTCGGCAGGTGAAACTCAATCACCTCTACGGTTTTGGCTGCCTAGGCTTTGGTCGTGGTTTGTAGGCTGGTAAAATATCTCGTAGATTGAATCAAACACTCGTTACACGGCTTTGGTCAATTCAAATGGACGGGTTCATCATCCAATGATGGCGGGAATGATCTCTATTGCACCAACTCTGCACCAACTACTGATGCGTGCTGGCCAGGTGCTTGCTCATTCTTGCGGTTGCAGACACAAGCCTGCCTTTTTTACATTCATGTACACAAACATTCATGCGCTCTCATGGTATGTCTCTACGTAAATCTTGTCAAAGTCAAAAACATTCCACATTTCTCGAATTTGAATTGATTCCACAAATTAATCGATAGGATTCCCACGTGATTTAGAATGTACTGTTCGGTCGACGAATCAATCTTTTCAGGGCCTGTGAAGTGACTTTTCTCAATTATGAACGGAATAACGAGGCGCTACTTTTGTCGGTATAATACATAATACCATAAGCGCTGTTCAAGACAACGTTGTACAAAGTCGTCTTACATGATTGTCGGAAGCAATCTTGTTTGACCAATCCTTCCACTGTTTCTGATTTTTTAGTTTTTATGTGAGTTTTCTTACTACGTAGTACATAGCCGTTCCACAAACTTTGTTTGAATTTCTGACATCCCATCAAAAATGAGATTTTGTACTATTTTCAGATACTATTTCCTATGCAAACCTTAGTGTAGAACAATATATCCCAAAAGCCTCTGGCAATGGAGCGGGTGATGTGAATCACGCTTGCCTCAATCACCACACACAAAATGAAGATGAATAACATGATTGTTCAATCGTTCCTTTAATCACTCAGTTTTCATAGTCTCCTCCTTTTTGCCATTTAGGGAATGATCATCATTGTCATTCCATGTGAGATCGCTCATGATATACTCTCTCCTCGTCAATCACTTGAAGGGAGTCCAGCATTCGGGTAAGTTCATTCGTCCAGTTTCAAAATTCTGATTCATGAAGTTTAGTTTCCATATCTTCAGACTCTTCTTCTGGGAGAGATGAAGAGCCCAGTACAACAGATGTGGAAACTGTGAAAGTGATGTCATATCAACGATTTGTTGACCTGAGGTGTGTGGTCTTATACAGGCCAGCGTAAGGGTACAGGCTGGAGTGTTGGTTCAGTGCACTGTGCACTGAAGCCGGAGGGGAAGTGGTTTGCCATTTTCATGGACTCACCTGTTTTTGCCCAAATGTGGCAACTTGTAATTATTGCCACCTGTTACCTTGATCACTGCATCAAGGATGAGCTGGAGTGTAGTCCAGACTTTGTTTCTTGTTTGAAGAGGAAAGTCTCGGTAGACAGTCTTAACACAATTTCGATGAGTTTGTTGAAGTTTTTGTTTGATGCTGTTGTTGAATTGCTTGCATTGTACAAAACATTGCAAGAACAAGAATGTTGAAATAAGGAGAATTGGGGTTGGTAGCAGAGGGTATTCAAATCTCCACTCTTGGGAAATCAACAAAACTTGACAATATTCTAAAATTCATTGTCACTGGCATTGATGTGGGGCGTAGCATTATCCTGTTGGATTTGATATCTCTCACACACAAATCTGGCCATTCGACAACAATGGCCAGGACTACATACTCAACAGTCCACCTGCAAGACAATTCTTGGTTGACACTGATTGTTTTTGTTTTGACTGTGCCTGCTGGATAACAAACAGAATTCCATTGGGCAGCTTTGAACTTGACAAAAGGATGTAGATGAACTTTGTCATCCCACCATACACCGATTTGAGGATTCATGTGTGGACGTACAAGAGCTGCACCAAACATCACTTTGTCAATGTGGCTCTTATGTTTGCACCAACTCTTTTTCATTTCTTGCCTGGGAGAAGATAGCAGCACCTGCTTGTCATCATAACATAAAAGCAATTTCATCAATGTGAACTTTATTCATATTATCATTGAACTAAATCTCTGGATTTTGCATTATACATTTTCTGAATGCCTGTGGGAGTGATATGAGGCTTCACACTACTTTTTGCACATCAAACAAGGCCTTTCTTGAAGTAATGATGTAATGTGCTGTGTGGCATGCCTGTTGCATGGGAGAGAATACATACTGTCTTCCTTATGTGCAAGGGCACATCTTCATCCCTTTAAGTTGTCTAGAGTGTGCTTCATTTTCCTACTAGGAGGATCCCTGTCAGTGGTGTGTGCCAACCATTTTTAGTGACTGAGAAGTGGCATGGCAAGATTGAGTTATCGGGCAGGCATGGTGGGGACGGACGGAGATGGATGGAGACGGATGGGGATGAATGGGGACAGATTGGAATGGGTGGGGGTGAGTGGGGATGGGCGGGACAGGGAGGTGGAGGAAGAGTTCTTACTTTGTTTGTTAAAATATAGACTTGTTTTCTGTTTCTTTGGCTTATCAATGTGAACCTTTGAAGCCCATATGTGACATATTTTAAAGTAAAGTTACCATAGGTGATTTAGTTGGCTTTGCTCGAGTCACACATGTGAGAGTTTGTGATAGTTACTTGCGATTGACATAACATGATCTGACAGGGACAAAAAAGTGATGAGGCGGGACAAGAAAGGGATAAGGGTGGGGATGGGGTGGAAACAGAGTGCAGATGGGGTGGGGATGGAGCGGGGATGGATTGGGACGGGCGGGAATGGGCTTGGATGGGGCAGGGACGGGTAAGGTCGGGCGGGGACGCAGTACAGGCTGACTTTTGTGTTTGAGGTTCTTGGCAAGTTTTAAATGTGTTATAAATGCATCACGGACAACAAGGCCCAGATCCTCCAGATCCTAACTTGCTTGTGAGTTGGGGAGCTTCTCCTCCATTGATGGCTTGTTTGTATTTCCTCCACACTCTATCAATTGTAGCTCTGCTGACACCAATTTTCTCCAAAATCTTCCCAAGCAATTTGTGACTGATGGTAACATAAAGAGAATGCTCTCTTTTTAGCAGGATGAGAACATCTGTATGCCTTTCCCCATTCCTTAGGATTGGATACACCCTGGGTGGAGTTCAGTACAATCACCATGGTTTTTCTCTTCAAATTTGCACCACAACAGCAGAGATTGTTTGCTTTCTATGATCTCACTCAAAATTTGGTTGAAGGAAGTGTGAAAATTGGCACAATGCACCAAGTTGACCCCACCCCAGGTAAATCATATATCAATCTTAGAAGGAAGGGCTTTACAATTGAACAGTAATAATAGGGGTTTATTACTACTAAAGTTGACCTTATTTCGAGTTAGTTCCTCTGTTTCACTGATGTAGTCTCATTTTTTGGGACAGATTAAGTATGCAGTTCAAAATCATGGCAATGTTAAATTCAGTCCTATTTGGTTTCTCACTGCAGAATGCATGAGCATTTCATGATAACTGTATGGAGGATTGCCACAATAACTCAGACCAACAAAAAAACAGTGTAGCATTGTTAACAACAGTCAATGGACTGACACCCCAAATAACAAAGTCCTCAATAGTAATCCCCCCGGTTTGTGGGTCACCATAATATTTATTGTGTATTTTGATTCATTTTCTCTTCCCATTTAAAAAAACAATCAAAGAGATGAGATGATGACTTGACATTTGAAACCATGGGGTGACTAAGTTGATAATACACAAAAATAGATGTGGATTAGTAGCAATTTATTGTTGCATTTCTTGAGAAGCAACTATAGGGATGAAAAGGATCCAGAAAAACAAATCTGCATCAGGGCCGGTCTTTTGTATTCACTGCAGCTCGATGAGTGCTAAGCTCACCCTGTTGAGCTATGGCTTGTACTGCAACTAATGGTGGAGATAACCCCAACCTATGCTCAGCAGTGGCACACAGGTAGTTCATAAACATGAGGTGAGTAAAAGCGGTTGACAAGTAATTACTGGATTGTGAGAGTTATCTCACAATTCATGCTGCTGTTGCTAGCGATGATGTCCATGATTGATTTTTCCTCATTCTGTGATGTGCCCTGAGGGCCACTCATTTTACGTGTGTGGGCTTTCCTGATGGCTACCCACTCCCATCCAGTTCGCACCCCAACACACCATGCTAAGCATACTTGGTGCATCGTGAAAAAAATTGATGAAAGTAAGAAAAAAATCTTTGACTTCCGTCCATCCCCTTCCACCTACCTTTTTCTACACACTCCACCCAACATAAATTGATGTAAACTAATACAAAATTCACGTTTGTCTTCAGCAGACCCTCTTCCGCCTACCCCCCTTTTGCATGTGACCACTACATCACACAGACATCATATATCTCACATCTCATGCAACAGTGTGGTTCATATTTACATCTATTCAATTCTTCTCATCAATGCAGTTCCAGTAGCCTGTACAACAAGGCAATTCATGAATGTTCTTTCCAAGGGCGACAAATGCTTACAGCAGAGGAGGGAAAAGAGGCAAAAAACAAACTTGCTGTTGGTGGCATGCTTACTTGCTGTCCTGTCTCTTCAAGACCAAAGATCACTATGCGGCCGATATCTTGGATAGAAGAATATAGCATGGACAAGAAAACAAGTTGATGACCTGTTTCAGGAATTGGGGGCTCATCAAAGGAGAGTGTATATGATGGGCATGGATCTATTCAATGAGCTTCATGAACAACTATTACCGGAGCTATTGAAAGAATTCCTATCAACTAGAAAGCGTGGCTGTACACCAAATGGTGTTATTGATTCAAAGCTACGTCTTTCTGCTGCTTTACGGTTCTATGCTGGTGGCTCCCCATTGGACATTATGTTGAGCCATGGGATGTCAAGACAGTCTGTGTACCAATTGCCTATCGGTTTGGGGGACAACCGATTCAATAAATGCCACTTCCAGTCTATCTTTCAACCAAAACAATGCAGAGTTTCCACCTCATGAAGAACAGTGGGAGATTGCAGAGGGATTCAAGTTGCAGAGAACGGCAGGTTTTGAGAAAATATGTCTTGCTGTAGATGGTATGCTGGTTTGGACTGTACAACCTACCACAGCTGATTGTGAAGAGTTGAGAGTAGGAGAGAGGCGATTTCATTGTGCTAGGAAAGATAAGTTTGGTGTGAACTTGATGGCTGGCTGCAATCACATGCGCAGGTTTCGATTCGCAGACATCCATCGCCCTGGACTGACTTCTGATTACTTAGCCTTTGCAACATCAGATTTAGGCATCAAGCTCGACCACAAGAATACTGATATTATACCCGGGTATACCATGGTCGGTGATAATGTATGGGGTCCTAGGCCATGGATGGCAACACCAATTCCGGAACTTTGTATAACTGGAACCGACGATTCATACAACTTTTATCATTCTCAGGTCAGGATTACAATTGAGAGGGCATTGGCATGTTTGTGCATCGATTGGGCATCCTTAGAAGGCCACTATCAATTTCAATCCTGAAAGTCCCACCACTTATTATGTGTTTGATGAAACAACATAATTTTTGAATCAAAAGTAAGAGCTCATCCACCCCATCAACTCTTTGTAATGATGAAAGATGCATTCGCTGAATGACCATTTCTGGTGGATCAACCCAAACAACAAATAATGCCACTGCAGTTCAGATGGATGGTAGAGGTATTCCAGTTGCTCTTGTTGGTGGTAGTCACCATTTTGGTGACCTACCTTGTAACAGGTGACCTGTTGTGACAAATCCACAAACAACAATTCCAATGGAAGAGATGAGGAATCAGGTGGCACTTAATGAGCTAAGGAGACCAACTGTGAACAAATATGCTGGAAAAAGAAAAAGGAGTTAATCAATATCAATTCTATATCTCAATTTTGGGACATGATACTGTAATTGAACCACAAAGAGTCAAAGAGTACCATACACCATTGAAACACTTGAGTTGTTTTTTAATTAGTAGTCTTCTTTGTCATAATTCAAATATTTTGTGAACAAAGAATACCTAAATCCCAAGAAATACATGGTGTCACCAGAATTTATCTAGGTATGCTTTATGAGTGCTTTACACCACTTACTAAGACAATTCTTGAATACAATTTTTGGTCACATGGGAATTCAGTAGATATCAGTAGAGATTACCTTTTACTCTTTGCTATATTTTCTTCAGATGAAATATAGATGGAATTGACTGTCCACCACCCATGATGATTGTTGGGATGTGGACCGCAAACATGTTTATTTTCATAATATTAATGATATGGTGGACAACACCATTGGTCCCTTTTCACACAATATCTCCCTTACCCTTCCTTGGCAACAGTTTGGTTTCAACGATGGCTTTGATGGCAACACAGGTCAGGATAGAACTCCCACCTGAGTATGTTCCCCCATTGCGTGTTGAGCCATCGATAAATTGTCCATGGTTGGTGACGGATTGAATTCTCATGCATCGATCAACGATGGCTATGATGGTGACGTAGGTCAGGATAGAACCCCATGGGAGTACGTTCCCCCATCGCTTGTTGAGCCATCGATCAATTGTCCATGGCTGGTGACGGATTTTATTCTCGCAAATCGTTGATCGATGCGCGAGACAGCAATGTAGGTCAGGAACAAACTCCCACAGCAGTACGTTCCACCGTCTCTCAACAAGCCATTGAAGAATTGTCCATCGCTCATCGAGCCACCAACAAATCGCCCCTCGCTCATCGAGCAAGCGACTCGGCCTGCGCTCATCGAGAAGTTGACAAATCTTCCATTGATGAATCATATTTAGCTAGTTGAGCCATTGACGAACCATCGGCTCGCCAAACCATTGATGAATCATTAACTAATTCCATGTCTAAGAATCAAAACCTTTGTCATTCCACAACCAATTATTCAATGGTTGATGGTGACATCTTTTGGAGTGCAGAACCCCCTATCAATAATTTTTGCCACACCTTTGCATCAAGAACTGGAGTGTCATTAATGAGATCCAGAGCTCCTGCTGCTGCAAGGCTCCACAAATCATCTTCTCAGCTTCTGCCCAGGAGTGCTATAAAATCTGAAACGGAAGAGGATAAAAATGAATAAACAATCTAACCACACAGTCATTATTGGCTCTATGGAGGAATGTCGACACTTTGGTAGGAAATACTCCACCCACTTCCTACAGGAAATTGTGGTTGTATTTGTTGGTGGTGTTGACATCCCAACAGCATCAATCTGTAATCCAGAAGTTAGTGGATGGTGTTGCCATCGTATTGTAGATGGACATCTTGAAATCTGTTCTCCTCCTTCTTGCAACCAGGGACTGGTGTACAGGGATGGGGAAATGAACCCTAGCTTCATCCTGTTGCCAAGGAAAGATGCTATAGAGATTAACACTGATGCCAGGGCTCTCTGCGATGCCATGTCAAATGTAGCCAGGAAAAAGAACAAGTTGGTCAGGGGTGCTAGCAAGACCGTTTTTGGAAATCATAAATATTGCTGTGTTGGATCGAGAGCCAGAAGATGCTCCAGGCATTGAATCGGGTCATTTCAATTTGGGTGGTGCATCAAAGGAAGATTGGGACACCATTATTCATGAGGTGAAACGATGTGAGCATGCTTTCTATTCCTTTGCATGCATAGATGCTATTCATCATGCTAGAGAGCTGTCACCCTGGGAATCAATCAAATATTCCAATCATATGGAAGGGCATGCCACACAGATCTTCAATGGCATTGCATTTGGAGTTAATGTCTACCTCCGTGCACATGTTGACCTGGATTTCACCCATTCAGTCATTCAAGTTCATGTTGATGACCAGGATTATGGATTACTGGATAATGTAGTGTGTTATTTTAGTTTTCCCAGGTTAGGAGTGACTGTTCCTTTGAAACCTGGTGACTTTTGTTGGTCAATGCATTGGAGTACCATTGTTTGCCATCCAGATGTCAATCTGATGTTGACATCTATTGTGTATCTAGTTACTTGAAGACAGCAGTGGTGGGAGGGAATGATAAAAACAGACAGCTCAGTGAAAAGGAGTTTGAATGTCTCAATGCATTCCAAGTAAAACAAGTTGACCGGAAAAGAAAGAGACAATATACTTAAATCATAGCATTCTATGATGTCAATAATGTTTTCATTACTATACCATTGATATTTTAATTGTTATAGTATTGCTCAACCCCTAGGTAACATTATAAGTTATTGTATTCAATCATCAAAATCTTCTGCATCTTCAACCTCTTTGTCACCCAGAATCCTATCAATATCAACTCCTTCATGGCCATTCACTTCATCTTCTTCAAATGGATTGTTTGGAGACTCATAGTCATCCTCAAATTAAATTCATAGTAGTCCTTATCTTTCTCTTCCTCCAAATTCTTTTTAGGTGTTACAAATGCATTTTCCATCTCACTATTCAATGTTTCAATATCTTGATTCGTTCGTTGAATCCTCAACTGTAAGACGTTGATCTGGTTCTTGCATGATTCATATGCATTCTTTCGGGCTACAAAATGTATGCTGTCTTCTGTCGCCTTGCCCTGATCCACATCATCTAGAATACTTGCAGATTGGTCAGACATGCTTATCATTTCAGTTTGATGAAGCATAAGGGAGTTCTCATCAGAACGTAATAGCTCTTGGAGGTCGCAAAGTTGATCATTAGCTCTCGTAGTGTTGCCAAAATTTGCAATGGAATAGGTAAGATTTTCTATGGCATCAACGGCTCCAGACAAATTGCTTGTAGGTGTTTCTGAGCGTTTTTGCTTCCTTGCACTTGATCCATTGTCCACTGTCTTTGGAGTGTGTGATGATGAGACAGAGTGCTTTATATCAAATGACTGGGCAAAGTCAGAGACCTGTCCTTCCTCTTGAAGAACCAAATACATGTAAGCGCCATGTTCAGTAGTGGTATAAGACCACACTTGGTCTCCACTGTAAATTGAACCCTCCCCTCTCCACTCTTTGTCAAGTTGACTCAAATTTTGTCCACAGTACCACAGGATTCAGTGTACTTCTTCTTTAATCATTCAGGCTGCATATGATACTCTTGGCCCACGGGATGGATCGTGACAGACTTATCAAAGGGCTTGCCATAATGCAGATAAACACGGCTTTTGTATGACTTCTGTTCGTCATTGTAAACCAATACTGCTTTATCCCAAAAGGATGTCAGATGATCATTAGTTTCGCATTGCGCAGAGTGACTACATTGTGTGTCAATGACAGGGCGATTCTTTTGCATTCCCCTTTCCAGTCATTCTCTCTTAATAGAGGGATCCATTAGCACTTCAATAAAACACATCCATCTATTCAAAGATGCTTCTGCAGTACCAGAATGACTTTGGAAGTGCCTGCACATGTCCTTTTTCAGATGATCTATGGCACTCAGGATGATTTCATGTTCAGATATGGGCAGCGGTTTATCTAACAATTTAGCCACTAAAGTTTTGATGCTATGGGCAGCTGGCTGTGGCAATCTGGAGCAAGATGAATCAGCAATAATAGCACAATGTAACAGTTCCTTCTGGAGATAATTCTTCTTAGATTTTTTGTTTGTTGGAATCAACTGCGTCTTTGTAAACATACCCCCCTTCCCAGATGTGAGTGCTTTTTTGAAACATTCATCACCCTCCATAGCATCTGTGTGAATACATGAAGGAACTCCAATAGACATGCATAGAAGTGAAATTGGTGCACAATATTGCTTATTGTACATACAAGGTGCAGCCAGCTGAGACAGCTGAGACAGATGGAGGTTATCATAAGAGATCTCTAGTTGATGAGGACGGCCGTAAGCCGTCATAGGATCGGAAGGGGGCTCTTCAGTTTGGTGAGTATATGGATGACTGTTGGCAGCAATGCGGTCTGTACCAATGGTGGAAAGGGATACAGAAGCAGGGGGAATGCTTGCCATATTTGGATGGACCCCACCCTGTTCCTCCTCCCCACTGAGATGGAGATCGGACATGGATGATAAGAATGAGAGATGGATTGTTGTTGTTGTTATTCGTTGGACGAGAAGAAAGACCACACAAATATTTCTTAGACACAGATAAGTGTTAAGATGCTATGCCTGTGTGTTATTTAGTGCTTTGTTTTAATAAAGTTTTTTGGGGATGGCCGCAGCTCCATTCAGGGGGTAGGTGCAAAAGGGGTGGTCTGCTGACCCCGAAAAACTTTTTGCAGAGCCAGGTAGCTACGGCACCGTTTTCTTTATGTCACTGGAGCTGCGGGTACCTCGGACTTTGGACAGACCGTACTCGGAGCTACCTCAGCTCGTACGAAAGCGCTCAGAAAATTTACAATAGACCCGCTCTCAGTGACATGAGATATGAGAAGAGAGGAATTGTTCCTAAAAGAATGCCTCATGCTGCATCAGTGCATTAGTTATAGTGAACAAACTGCACATGGTTATCTGGAGGCATCATAAAGGAATGAATTCAGAAGATAAATATGAATGTACATCTTTTGGTTTGATAAAGAGGCCAACAAACAAATGGCAGAGTAACAGTGTCAGCAACAATCAATGGACTGACACTCAAAATGACCTAAGTCCTCCATTGTAATCTGCGGATTTGTAGATCACAATAATATTTATTGTGTGTTTTGAATCATTTTCTCTTCCCATAAAAAAACAATCAAAGAGATGAGATGATGACCTGACATTTGAAACTAAAGAATGATTTGGTTGGACACATACAAGAATAGATGTGCTTTTGTAGCAAAATGTGGTTGCAAAAGGATCCAGAGAAGACGAATCAGCATCAGTGACACAAGATATAAGAAGAGAGGGTTTGTTCCCAAAAGAATCTCCCATGCTGCATCAGTGCATTACTTACGTTGAACAAACTGTGCATGGGTATCAGGTGGCATCATAGAAGAATGAATTTAGATGATAAATATTAATGTACCTCATGTGGTTTGATGAAGACACTACATCATTACAACTTTCAAAGTGCCATGTAAATTATTTGGTTGGATATCCTTGTGATTGTTGTATTGCAGTGGTGTGTCTGCGAAAATGGAATATTGCATCAATGGTGACTAACAAAGACACAAATGCCAAAATTTTGACAATTGTGTATTATATCTGACTCTAGATGGATGAGACAGAATTGAATGGTATTCCCCCTAAATGAATTCTTCTTACAAAATGTATGAAAAGGCAGAGAAGACTGACTGAAGTCTTGAGTCTTTTGATAGAACATTTGTTTAGTAATTGACCTTCTTCTTGCATCAAGCAGAAAGTTGCAGTTGTAAAATTATTTTATGAACATGTAAGTAGTAGGATTCCAATAGTAACTGATCAGTTGTCTTGCAATGAGAAAATGAAGTCTCACTAAAATCTTCTAATTGTCAGATCACTTAGTTGATTGATCCAAACACCCCCCTGGAAAGAATTCTTCTTACAATAGGCATGAAAAGCAGAGAAGACTAAGTAAAGTCTTGATGCCTAGGGTATAAGACATGTTTAGTAATTGACCCTTGTTGTATCCAGAATAAAGTTGCAGCTGTAACATTACTTTATGAACTAGTAGGATTTTAAAGGTCACTGATCAGTTGTCTTTTTGGAAAAAGAAAATGAAGGGTGAATGAGTCCTCAAACGGTCTCATTAGAATCTTCTAATTGTCCATCAGCTCTTGATTGATTGATCCTATTTTCCCAATGGCCATACTGGAACCAACTTATAAGGTCCAAGTCCAAGATCCAAGATGATCAGGGAATAATCATTGTTGCAATGCCCTACATGGATCCATTGATATGTCCAAATTTTCACTCACTGCTTCAAACTGTGAATAAATCTGAACAAATCTAAATGTATCTTGATGACTGATACTTTAGCTTCATGACTAGGCATCATTCATCAAATGCCCTAGCGTGATCACCATCTAGTAGAGGCTCTTAATTGTGAAGAAGACTTCGTTTAGAAAAAAGGTTTCCACACACAATTGAGACCAAACTTCAATCGATCCATCAACTTAATAAGTGACATCTCCATCAACCTATGTCTCTTCCAATTCTTAGACTGAACAAAAAACAATAAACTGCATTCATTTCATTCTGTTTGTCCACCAAGCTATGACGCATCATTCCGGGCCCAGAACAACAGAGAATATGACAAACTGTGCCTGTGTTGTGGAAATTTGTTCTGAACTGAATGTTGAGACACAGGGGGGTACTACGTAGGTCTTCGTTTCACAAATAAAGAATACTTGAATCCTGGATGCATCAGAATGAAAACATATCATGCCTCCTGTTCATTGGAAGAGTCAACTCCTTTCAGTAAAACCTCTTGATTGATGTCCCTTCAATGATAGACTGCATGATCTATCTTAGAGGGAAGAAATGTGTATGGCCATTATGCATTTAGATACTACTTTCTTCACTTACACTCACTACGAGCAACAATGATATAAAACAATTTGTGTTTCAGAAAGAAGCTTTATCGGAAATTAAACAGATGATGGGATCATGGGGAGACAGTTTTTGTATGAGATTGGAGTCGAGTCCAGAAACTATGGAAACTTTTCCGCGACTTGCAAACTTATCATTACAGACATATTATTAGCAATCTAAAACCTGCAGATATTACTCGGAAATAAACACCAAAATGAAGTGTCTTTTGACAAGTTGTCAACATTTGTTGTACAGTCTAACCGTCTCTCTGAATGGGATGCTTGCATTGTTTCCATAGCAGTTTTATCGCTGGATTTGCCAAAATATGAATGTCCACCAAACATACAGTTGGAGCAAGGATAGAAGTAGCACCCTGATAGTCCAAAGTGTCCAGCAAAGGGAAAGCCTGAACCACCAAGTGACAAACCCAACTGCTGTGCAGCATTTCGGCATGATTCTTCTGTATAGTAATAGCACTCGTCCTCTGTTTGTGATGTTGGCTCTGACTCTTCGGGAACAAAATTGTCCTACAGAGTCCAGGGACAGAAAGAAATTTCAAATAGAACATACAGACTTGAGTTCACTGAGTAATTGTAATTGGTAGCAGCAAGTAAAAAACTTACGTGCAGTGACACATTTTCAGCATCAAGTACTTCATAGACTAACCGGCCGATGAAGCCGCCGGCGCGGAAATCTGTTGCAGGATCAGCCAATTCCAAGGGGTAGGCAAGCACGGCTGCACCTAGGTACACAGTTAGCTCAGGATTTGAAGCCTGTACAATGTCCACAAAATCAATTCCGCCAGCTCCGTCTTGTACAAAGTGTTGAAAGACTAAGTCATCAGTGGTCGATGTTACGTAGAAAGACTGACGTGATCCGCTTGGTAAAACAAAAGAGTCGAAATCTTCGTTTGGGATACGAGCAAAGGTACAGTTCTTAGTGTCCTGACAAACACCTCCTCCAACAATGGCTCCATGAGAAATTTCACGAAATCCTGATAAAACTTCATCTTGCTTCCAAGAACCAGCTTTAGTATGTACTTCATAATGAGCAGGAAACGAAGTGTCAAGATAAAGCTCTATTGAGCTAATTCCCAGGGACTTTTCCCCGGTTTCTACCTCAAATATAATCCCATACGCTTTGCCTATGTCACGAACAAGATCATCTCCACTGGATGTTATCAAACCAGTAGAATTATCATCATGGCTCGATGATGCCTGATGACGGCCAATTTACAGTGAACGGCAATTCGGAAACGTAAGAAAGAGAGCTATTAGTCTTATCCATCCAATTAAGAAATCATCACTCACATTTACTTCGGAAATCGAGAGGGGGGTTGAGGTGGAATTCGTCCCTAAGCCTAAAACATCGAAGGTTGTAACTTCAAATGCTGTAACATCAATCATCCCTTCCGAGTAATTGCCTGCTGACATCGGGCGCACTGGCCTACCATTACTGAAGTACAATGCAAATTCATTAGTGGACTCTGACATGATGAAATTGTACGTTCCTTTCGGTAGGCATATTTTTGCTGAGTTGTTCCCAGTGATGGTGACATTTTGGTCTGAAAAATATGCGCCCACTTGATGAGACATGGAAGAGTTGTTTTCTTGCTGGTTGTCATTTATTGCGGAATGATTCGATAAAAAGTCATCGAACAGTGCATCATCATAGCTCCAATCGTCGTCATAATTCCAATCGTCGTCATAATGCCAATCGTCATCGTAATTCCAATCGTCGTCATGTTTCTGTGTTGGTGATGGCGAAAGTTCATCCGTTCTCAACTGTTGAACAATGGCCCATTGCGCTCTGTTGTCGAAATCACCTGTACACAAGTCTACAAAGAAGGTTGCACACGGCTGATCGCCACTGTCAAATGCCACTAGCTCCGAGATATTGCTAGATACCACCGTTACGTTACAAATTGAATCAGTAAGATTAAATGAAGTGGATAGATTGAATATGGTAGGCGCACTTGTTGGCACACTTGAAGGCATTAGAGTTCGCAAAGCGCTTGATGGAACAGTAGAAAGCATTCCTGTTGATTCGGTCGTAATATTATTATCTTCAAGTGACGGTCGAGAGCTGGTATAGCCTATTGATGGGGTTGATGTTGGATAAACGATCGTACCGGTAGGTTTAATGGTAGGAGCCGCAGAAGGAAGTTCTGGTGCATAGCTCGGGAATACAGTAGAAATGATAAAAGCAGTCTCAACCAACGACAACGAAGGCGCAGAGCTCGTGGGTCGGTGGCTAGGTTGAATTGAGGGAGCAGTAGACTCTGAAATGTCAGCGATTCCGTGCCCCTGTACATGACTTGTAGTGGTTGTATGCATGTCGCTGTCACCGGTAGGGTTCGTGCCAGTATTCGCTACAATGTCAACACTATCGTTTGTTTCAAACCCAGATGCATCGTTAGAATTCGATGATATCTCTCGTGTTTTCTGAAGCACCAAAGACAGTAAAATAGAGACGGCGGCTACCAAAGCAATAACGACAATCACGGAGAGACACATGATTTTTCTCGTTTTGGGTTTAGCCTCTGTGATCGAGTTTCGACGGAGCTTCTTATAAGATGCTCTTTTCCTAGATTTCTTGTTGGACATACTCTCATCATCTTCGTCAAACCCTGTATATCCAACCATTCCGGGAGTGATGGCATTTTCCTCATCAGAATCTAATGAAGTGTTGTTGTGGTTGTTTCGTGAGCAAGAGGAACTGCCCCGTCCTTTGTTGCTCGTTGTCATTAAAAACTCATCCGGGCTGTCAATTGAATCACCTTGATCGCTGGCGACGTAATCTTTGCGTTTATTTCCCAGAACTTCATCATCGTTAAACAACGCATAACTTTCTTCTAAGCCTCTGTTGCCATTGTCCTTAGGAACTTCTTTATGAAGTAAAATTTCAGACTTAGCGCTGTCCGAATCATCCCCAACATTTGTAGACGCAGCGGTAGTAATTGTGGCAGCGGCACTTGGGTTGGATTGGGCTATACCAAAATTCATTTCATCTGTTGTCGCGATGTCTATCAGCGGCGGTGGAGTTTGTTGATATTCAATATTTTCAAGAGGTACCTCAAAAAGCGGACTTGAGTACTGTAATCCAGTGTCAGAATTGAATCGATATGTGTCACCAGCACTCGCGGCGAATGGAGCTCTGTCAGGAGGTGCACTGTTTTGGTACCCAGTATTTTCCAGTGGTAGCTCGAACAGCGAACCCGTAAAATTTGGAGCAGTGTTGGAATTGACTTGTCGAATTTGTGGCGGTTCATGTGTTTCCGTGGAAGGCCATCGTAAGTCACTTTCGTTCGTGGAAAGTTGAAGAAGATCTGCCTCAATAAACTGATGTTGATGGTCCTGCTCTGGTACTGATGAAGTTATGACAGAAGGTGGGGCATCGGAAGCAGTGGGCGCTTCAATGAGTGAAAGTAATGCCTTACCGATGCTACCGTCGCTGTCCTCTGCGCAAGCTTTTCGATGGTCGCCTACGTCCTTGCATTCATCGGTGGAAGACTTGCGTTCGCATTGATTGAACAATAGCGAGTGATCTTGCTCTATTTTCTGAGTACAATCTGCGGCTATTTCAATATCAGCGCTGGCGGCTTGCTGTGGACTTGGATCGATGACAGTATCAGAATTCGATACACCACCACCTGTGAAATCCTCTTCGTTGATAGTGGAGGGGACTCCAGCCAGTTTGTGCGATGCCGCCGAGGGAAATAATTCTTCTGGGACGTATGATACATCCGACTCTGGAACGTCGCTTACATCAAGTTGATTTTCGTCGACGCTTACAACATCTTCCACCAGAATCTCGTCGCCTTTTCTGGGGTTCGACACGGTGTCGCTACCCGGACCCGGAACATCGTTCTTGGAATTCTGTTGAGCGGGGAAAGGTTGGATGTCTCTTGCCAGTGTTTCAAATGGGTCATCTTCCAGATTTGCAACGTGTGGGTTGGTCACATGACTATTGGGCTCGGCAAAATTTTCCGTAGAGTCGTGTTTCGGCCCCGTAACCTGTTTCGTTGAATTTTGCTCTACGAAATCACGCTGGTCCGTCAATATTCCTCTTCCCAACCACTCAAACGGATCATCCTCTGGACCTGGTGCGCGTGGCTCCATGGCACTTTAGATTTCAACAGCACTTCGTTTGATTCTGATTACTCTCTGAAGATGATTTTCGCGCGCACTACAGAACTCGTATTTGTGAGATATCATGCAGTTACGTCGAGGGCAATCGCTCTCGCTCTCTCTCGCATAATATATTTAGTGAGACCTGAATCCGCATCGAATGGCGACGACGTTTATCATGTCATATCGTCCATTCTCACTGAGGGTGTCACAGTGCTGTCACAGTGGTCATGATTGGTCATCTTCTCTGTCATCATGCATGACTTCGAGATGGCTTTGTTTGCTTCTACACCCGAAAAGGAATATCGTTCTCTCGTTGTGGCATTCTTGTTGGGGTTCAAGGGGCTGTCAACGGGTCTCGTGTTCGGGACCGTACTGAATTCCTACCTACTCAAGTGATAACCCGGACACCAGCGGGAAATCCCCCACCGCCCACAGAACAACTACGGTACCATGGCGTCCGCACCGACGTTAGAACAAGTCGAAGCAGTCCGCTTCCTCCCCTTCCAATCCATAGCCGACCCTTCCTTCTGGCTCGATCACAACTCCCGAAAACTCAACGAGTTGAAACTGAGTGAGGAGGGAGTGCCGCTCCGTGGATATTTCGTAGTCTCCCATTCCGGAGCGAAGAATGCATCGTCGGCTGCGGACGCTGGCTCATCGAACGTCCTTCCCGGGATGAGGTTTGATGTTGCCGACGCCACCATTCGCCGCAACGAAGCGATACGCACTTGTGGCAAGACATATTCGTTGAATACCGTCGAATCGTTCAAGAAGTGCGATAAGAACAAATTTTTGAACGAGGCCGCACTGCCCTCGCTTTTGTCCTGCTGCGGAGTCGAAAGCGATTCAAGCGGTGGGGACGATGTTGTGGACGTCGATCCGAGTATTGGACTCATACCGTCTACGTGTCTCACGTACTGTGACTTGAAAAGCAACATGACTGTTTATTGGTTTGCCTTTCCAGCGTTGACGCCTCGACCGGGTTGTGGAATTGCCTATTCCAATCAAACTTTGAAACCGCAATGCTATCTATCCGATGTTTGGGATGACGAAAAGTGTGGTCGATTGTCGAAAGCATTTCATCGGTTCCGAATACAGCACGAGACACAAGATTCAAAGGATGAAGGCAGTGTGTGGTGTCCTCCATTTTTTATTCTATTAGAAGACACTATGGAATGCTTGCCAATGAATAAACCAACCTATGACTCGCTTACAGATGCAGAAAAGGAGCACATGATTTTTGGTTTTGTGGACCCGAACTATTCTCCAAAAAGTAGTATTGAAAATGGCACTGAACGTAATGCACTCGCCGTCGGATGGACTTTGCGCAATTTGGTGGCGTACACATCACTTCGGCTAGGTTTGGGTGGTTCCAATGTGAGGTTTTTATCTTTTCGACCGCTGTTATTGAGAAGAATATCTCATTCAGAGGCTAGTGAACGAGATAGTTGCGTTTATGAGTATAACGAATTTGGAGAGGAGACTGCGTCAGACGAAAGTCTTCTCCTGGATATAAAAATACCTCTGTCGTCAGATTATCTTTGGCCCTCCTCTAACGATGCAGCGTCGACAGATCAAAATGACAATAGCTTGAAATACAGGTGTGTTGGATGGGAACTCAACAAGAAAAACAAACCTGGCCCTCGTTCTGTTGACCTCCGTCCACTGGTATCTCCGTCCCATTTGGCAAGGCAGGCAAATGATTTGAATTTACGGCTCATGAAGTGGCGGGCGTTACCATTGTTAGACGTCGATCGATTGTCTCAATTAAAAGTTCTGCTTCTTGGCGCAGGTACCTTGGGTTGCTCTGTGGCGCGCACATTACTTGGATGGGGTGTTCGAAACATCACTTTCGTTGATTCTGGACGCGTATCTTACAGTAACCCAGTTCGCCAAAGCTTATTTGGGATAGAAGATTGCAAAGAAGGGGGGAAGTATAAAGCTATGGCTGCAGCCGAGAGTCTCTCGGCAATTGCTGGTCCTGATGTAAAATCGGAGGGCATAGTGCTTACGATTCCAATGCCGGGTCACTCGTTTGGAGGAGGAAAGGACGGTGCAGCTGAGATGGAATCAGTGCGAAAGGATGTAGAACGTCTTCATCAACTGTTTGAACAAAGCGACGCAGTATTTTTATTGACAGACACAAGAGAGAGCCGATGGCTGCCTACTGTCATGGCTTTGGCAACTGACACGCCTCTAATCAACTCCGCTTTAGGACTCGACACGTGGTTAGTTATGCGCCATGGCCCCTCATCCGAGTTGCTGTCGTCTACAGTGCCAGAACCAAACACAAAAAAGTTAGGGTGTTACTTCTGCAGCGACGTTGTGGCTCCGGAAAATTCCACTCGTGACAGAACACTTGATCAACAGTGCACCGTCACACGACCCGGGCTTGCACCGATTGCTGCTAGTATGGCCACTGAATTAATGGTTGCTATGTTTCATCACCCGTTGCGAAGCTGCGCTCCTGCCCCTGAGCGAAAAGATGGACATGCCGGTGCTTACACTCCAGTAGATGATGGTTCGAGTGCATCGTCTTCGGCTCTGGGTTTGTTGCCTCATCAAATCCGTGGAACCCTTGTTACATACACGATGATGACTCCGACAGTCCCAGCATTTCCATCCTGCACTGCGTGCTCTGACCTTGTCGTGAAAGAATATAAGGAGAGCCGGTTCGAATTTGTCAAATGTGTTTGCTGCGACCTGGATGGATCTTATTTGGAGGGTATATCTGGCCTTGCACAATTCCGAGAGGAAGCAGCCATGAAGATGGATGAGTATATGGATTGGGATGACGAAGAATGTGAAGATTGACCTCGCAATCCTCCTTAGTGATGCACGTAAAATTGTTGATAGGAAGGACTTTCAGTGTTATGTCCACGCCCCAATTAATAACTTCATGGACGACAAATAACGACGCAACGGAAGAGTTTGTTTGATAATGCTCATACTGCATTGAAATGATTAACTTTCGAATTAATGTCTATCTAGTTTTATTTCGGCAGTTACCATACCAATTATTTGACTCGGACACACAAAGGTCGAGCGGTCACATCACGCAGTAGAAAACTATGGTGACACACTACGACTGAACAGACAATTTTATCACTAAGGAAGCACAAAAATATAAGAGTGAGAAAATGAAATTTGTAATTGTTTGAAAGGAAAGGTGCCACTCACAATGCTCCATGAAAACACGAAGTGACACGTCGTCCGTAAAGACTTGAGCTCCACTGCCACCTTCACTATTGTGAGTGACACTTGGATTCAACTTGGCCATCAAAAAACGGGCTTCACTCTTGTGCTGGTCACAAACGATGTATCTAGGAACGGGAAAACGATTGTCCATGATTGTCTGCGCGTCTGCCTGCGGTGCCTCAAGCAAGTTTCTAAACGCCACGTGTTCTTCTTGTTCATGATAGCGTTGTTCTCGCCATGCAGCGCATGTCTCACCATGGAATACAACAACATGGAAGAAGGTGTCCAAGAGCAAAATTGTGTCTGGGCGGACCGATTGAGAATCCAGCAATGCCGGTTGAGGAGGGCCGTTGAAGGAGTACGAGAGAAGGGTAGGCTGAATCATGACTAAGGAATTAGTTGTATTCTCCCGAGACAAGCTGTTAGGGAAGAGAGATATTCACAATGAGATAATAACGTCCTTAGTTGTACACAGAAAAGAGAAAAAAACTAGAACTCACATATAGCGATAGTATGCAGCCTCATCGGGACTAGAGTTGAAGAGCTGCAGGAACTGAGACCTGCGCAGATGAAAAATAAACTGCGGAAAAAGACTGAATTCGGGAGAAAGCCTAAAAGAATTGGGATCATCAGGGACGTAATCCGCAAATTTCGATGCAAGACGGATGAGACTCCTGTCTACCCAACGAAGCACGTCAGCAACATCTTCTGTCTCCGTACGATGCACGGCAACACGCGCAAGAAGCACGGCCGCGGCTTCTTGGTCAAAGCTTAATTTCACAGGGTTCGGTTGTTCCATGCCGCCGTTGTAAGCGGCCATTCCAGATGGCGGGGCCGAACCTTTCCTATCTTCACCAGGGGGTGGATTAAACCAAGGGCCACACAAAGTTGTGGTGCGAAGACGAGTTCGCCCATTGGCG
This sequence comes from Cyclotella cryptica, assembly GCA_013187285.1. Lineage (NCBI taxonomy): Eukaryota > Bacillariophyta > Thalassiosirophyceae > Thalassiosirales > Thalassiosiraceae > Cyclotella > Cyclotella cryptica. The sequence continues at coordinate 383,842 of JABMIG010000094.1, read as the reverse complement.
TGCTGATACTTCGTCAAGAATTGAATGAATCTCCTCTTGCCTTCTGGAAGAGGTGACGTCTAGAAGAAGAATCAGCGAGAACCAATTGATATGAGCGAAAATAGAAAATAGAAGAAGTGGGAGCAAAAATACTCTCCATCATACGAATCAATAATTGTTACTTACTCCTGGGTTGGTGATGTCAAAGTACACGGCAATAGTAGTGCCTGGGTCAACGCCGCCAAGACTCCATGCACTCGTCCCTCCACGCCCAACTTCCAAGTCACTAACATTCGGCCCCTTCTTCCCCAGACTTGTAACAGGTCCAATGGCACCACTCACTTTGAACTCCCTTGAGGTTAGAACCTCCAACGTAGCTCCAAAAGCCATTTGCATCTTTCCTCCATCTTCAGGAATATCGTCGTCAAATGTCTGAAATACCCTCCTTAAACTTTCTTTAAAGACCGATTGCCCAAAGCTATCACCTAAAACCATATATCCACCAGTAGCCTCCACCAATTCTCCCATTTCAAGAACACCAACTTGGTCCAACGAACAAGCAAACACATCCACAACGTGACACGAAGTGGCACTCGCATTCGCCGCAGCCGCTGTGGCGCTCTTGCCTGCGGCTGCACCAATGTTGTGTCGCTTGGCCAGACTCGCATAAAACTCGCACGCGGGCTTATGCAAGGGCTCTGCATTCCTCGCCAAATCGGCATGACTCCTCAAATCGTCGGATTTAAGCCTGCTCACAATTGCTCCGGGTCCACTGGATTTTGAGATTGAAAAAGGGTCGGTCGTTGAAGCTTTATTGAGATGGAAAGAGGGATGGTTTTTATTAGGGCTACTCACCTCGTGCAGGGACCGCCAACGAACATCATGACACGGGCTCCACGACGGGGAATAGCCAGATCGAGAAGACTCGTGGCCACACTCATAGCAGCCCCGGTGCAACGTGCAACACGTTTATCACTCGGGACAGGCCAAGGATCTTTGCGTAAGTCGTCGAGGATGGCTTCAAGTGTCATGGTGCATTCCGATACGGGAAGGAGGAAACGACGCAAAACTTGTTCACCGGGTGATTCATAGGTTGCCTGGGGCATTTGTTGCTGGTGGTGTTGCTGACCCGGTGGAGGCGGAGGGGGAGCTCCTTTCTGTCCAGCAGGTGCGGGGCCACCCGGTGCTGGTCCGCATGCAAGAAGTTGCCCGACCTTCGCGGGGCCATATTCCTTGTTTCCCCTGATGACATAGGCCTTGGGAATTCCCTCAAAACCCAGCTCATGGACTTGAACGTTGGTACCGAATGTAACGAGCCCCACCAAACTGTCCTCGGGCAACAAATTCAAAACTTGCTGAATGGAATCCGCGAGCTAGTGTGGATTCGATAAGGATTCATTGTTTATCCGCGACATTCGTTTTCAAAAAAGAATCACCGCATTTCATAAGTCCACTCACCTCTGTCAACTCCTCCACGTGGATACACGTATCAATACAAAAGACAAATGCCGGCGGCCCCGCCACAGGCACACTCGGTAGCTCGTACTCACAGGTCGCAAACTGGGGAATCAACTCGGCCGGCAGATTCGTCTCGCTGATATTTTCGGCGTAGTGCGGAGGGAAGTGATTTCTCGTCAAGCAAAACGGGCAGACCCAGAGCTTGGTGCGAAAGTCCACCTGGCAGTACGGATTGAGGACCGCGTGGCAGGTGGCGGTCGAGCAGCGGATGGGATCGTATTGGAGGGCGGTGGGGGGAGCTGACGTTGGGGGAAGGCGTTTCAGCGGGGTGTAGAGAGCGCCGATGGGGGCCACGCAGCGGGTGGCTTCGAGACGGGAGGAGGGCCAGCAGTGGAACGACAGGCGGGCGCCAGCAGTTTCTTCGGTGTAAGTCACGTCCCAGTGCTGTTCTTGCATGGTTGAAATGCTTTTACTGTTATGGACGGTGTTGACGATTGGGGGGCTTGGCTCAAAGCGTTGTAGGATTTCACTTCGTGTTGTGTGGAGAGTTCAAAACAAGCAAGTGAAAAATGCCGCGTGTAAATATTGTAAACATGAAAAACCCGAAACGATCCCTTTTATAATACTTGAGCCCGTGGATACTCACGTTCTCGTATCCGCCATGTCCAATAAAAGTCCCTCTAAAGGGTGGTATTGCCAATCTCAACGCACCATCAATATCTCAACCAATAGATATTTTGTACCAGACCAATACCCCTCCAATACCCAGCCAATACCCCTGCCATCATATTTCAAGACAACGGCTACTACACCTATCCAGCTCCTATCCCTCTCTGCAATACGAAAGAATACGAAGAGGTCCATTGTCCATACATTTCCACCCGTCATACCGCAACAAAGAGAGTGAAAAAGACTTTTACTGCCTACAGTGGGAATATTATTATCATCCACCGCAGAGAGCCAGTATGAGCAATGACAACGAAGAAGACTTGACCGATTTCCGCAGTATCGTAAACCCCGTCCCTCGACCTTCACCACTATCTCAATATAAAATGAGAGTTCATCCTGCACTCATCGTGCTTGCGGCTTCTGTTGCAACTTTATTGTTTTATTCCATGAATCCAGCGTTGTCTTCGTCCAATTTTCGTCACGAGTTCAAAGAAGACCGTCAGCCTCGATCTTCGTCTTTGAAATTCACATCGACATCGACATCTAATTCCTCGGTTGGCCATCGTGAACATGATTCATCTCTTCCTGGATTACATTTGTGCACTTGCCTTAATGATGCATCCACAGTGGATGACACGGATGCCGTGACTCCGAAAAGGTTACGGTGGCTTCACTTTCCCAAGACAGGAACGTCCTTCATTTCTACCTTGTGGAGTTACGCGTGCTCTACCAGAGAAAGATACATTGATTTGGAGATTAGTTCGTTTCAATGTGACATTTTTAACAAGAATTATTTTAGCATGTATGATTTCGCATTGATGAAGTAAGTTTTGCCAAGTTGCTGGTCTGCCATTTTTTCGTCCAGAACTTTGCTCATGATGCCTACTTCTCAATGCGTAGACGATATCCATGGGAAATTTATGGCGCCCCCAATTTGATTCGCCCAGACTCAAAAATATTAGGGAAAGACACACCTCTCGGTTTGGTCGGTGGAACGCAACATATGGCCATGACCCCACCAAAACAAGCGGTAACTCCCGCTCGACACACAAAAATTAAAGGGCTACTAAACAAAATCAACTCGTGGGGATCAGAACTAGATCACAATTTCACAGTTGCTGCATTTTTCCGTCAGCCAGAAGAAAGGATAGTGTCGGCCTTCTACGATGGGAGACATACATCTGGATTCTCTTCGGAATTGTTCAGTGCCGTGAAAAACGTCTCAAATGGACTGCCATGTGGAATATCAGGTGTGACATACAAAAATCCATTGGAATGTTTCGCTAGATTCCCCGGCGTCGCCGGTTGCATGGCACGGATGCTTACAGGTGAAGCTTGCGCAGACGGGCTGTTTCAAGAGAGCGGGTTGGAAAATGTCCCTGAAGCTGTGGACATTATCATGAATCGGCTAAAATTCATTGGTATCACAGAGGAATGGAATGAAAGTGTATGCCAATTCCACAGATTATTTGCTGGGAAACTAGATGCATCTGGAAAGAGGATCTGGAGTCCCCCTTTGCAGGGTGAATTCGCCAATGTTCATACTTCGGGAAAAGTAAAAAAATGGGGCGTTCGTGATTTACATGGGTTCAAAGATGTTGCCGATGGAGTTATTTATGAGGCAGCAAAACTAAAGTTTGAGCGAATAGTAGCGGGTAAGAAATGTTACAGATATGTGAGCTTTCAACAACTTGAACAAGAGAATGAACGCCCAGATAAATTAATAGAGAGAATGCCTTACCTGAGGACAGATCAAAATGGTGGATTATGTCGACCAAAGACTTGTGCAGATTTGCAAAAACAATGCGGAGAATGGCCTGATGGATGTGGCGCAACAGTAATTTGCGGTTTATGCAATGGTGGAAGGACTGGATTGCCTGAAACGTGGCGAGTGCAATGTGTAGAAGGAAAGTGTGTCGACTATTGTCCCCCGTGGGATGAAAAGGGATACTGGTTTAAATCTGATATGGTGAAGCCTGAAGCGCCTAAATTTATTCAACAAATTGCGTCGTCATTGACCGAAGATGAAAGTCATCTATCTCCTGTTTCGGCAGTGAAAGTATGTCAACTTGCTTGTAGCACTGGCTCAGAAATGAAGAAACTTGTCGATGATGGCTTATGTAAATGTGGACAAACACCTACTGCATTTTTGAAAAAGAACCTTACTGCGGCTGACTTTTCAGAAGCACATGATCTAAAGACAAGTTGCCACGACGCAAAAGCCAATAGTGTCTCATTGAAAGAGACTGAAACACAGCCAATATGCTGTCCAAAAATTGCAACAACACCTCTCCCTCTTAATTGGAAAAGACTTAACGTTATGTCTATGCTTGCATCTAAGGAGGATAACCTCGAAGGTGAGTATTTTGCGCACGTCCCCATGGGGTGCGGTGGTTTCAAAGAATGTGAAAAAGTTGCCCGGGAGCAGAATGCAGAACTTGCTGTATTTGATAGATATAATAGTCTCTGCTATCTGGCGCGAAATGTGTTCAAACTAGAGGATTCATACCCGGTAACCAAGGACAATACACATCGATTTTACATCGACCTTCGGTCTTAAAAAAATAATTCAACACACTCAGTATGATACGTTCATACGATATTAATGTTTAGTCTTCTCTGACTGAATGTGCAACCGCCTGTGCCAAAAACGCTGCAGAGTGCATCTGGATTGAGGCATTTAATCTATCATAATCATGACCTCCTTCCACCAGTCCCCATGCTTCAATATTGAACTCTTCTTCCACACGCGACGCCAAGACAGCCCATTTTGCATCTCTCATCGACTCATTTCCCCGAACTCTCTCTGCAGCTTCATGAATGAGGGCGGCACCAATGAAGAAACTCTTTGACTCGGCACAAGCACTGTACAATGCTGCCAAATTCCATGCATCGAGAGAATCTACAAAGTTTTTCGCCTTCTCAACCAAAATGGGTGGATGGGGAAGTCCGCTTACTGGATTGCCTTCACTTCGACGACTAAGCATCAAAGCTTCATCTCCTCCAACCGCCTGTGCCGGGCCCAAATCATCTGACAAACCTAACAACCTCAAAGAGAGAGTTGTATGCAATCCCTCCCAAGCCTGCGACTGCCGTCGGTGTAATACTCGATCCTCCCGGGGGTCCGCCCAATAACAAGACGTGTCATTCCGCAAATACCTCATAACATCTTGCCGATGGGGATTCGGATTGGAGGCAACTTGGTCGATGGCCGTGCAGCATAAAGTCATAAGGGGCATTTGTGCCGGCCGAAGGAATTTTTGTTGCGCGTCCCACTCCGAAGCCACCGCAAGAGCCAGTGGGATCGATGGCAGGGTGAGAGGAAGACCGAGTGGAGTGCGAAGAGGTCGGCCGTCGAGTGTCACCGTGTGCCATCCCGCGGGGGGAGATTTGTTGTGAGGGTTTAACAGAGAGGACCAAGAAGATGCATCGTCGATGGTGGTGGTGACACCTGTAGCACTTTGCGTGCCATCAACTCCCGCGGATATTGGAGAGCGCACGGATCTATCGTCGGAGGTCGAGCCATTAATGCTATGCCTATTCTTATCGTCTGGTGGAGCGGTAGATGCGATTCCAACATGTTTGTAGAAACGCTGTCTCCCAGCCAATCGTCTATCGGCAGCGGAAGGTGTTACGTTGGCTTTTGTTGACAGTCGTCGAGCGCAGAGCGGGCGACTGCAGCGAGCCGAAGACGAAGCGGAAAGGGCAGCACCCACACGCTGCGATGGGGCTTTCCTTGGAGATAGCAATGCTACCGAGAGACGGCATCTAATGAACGCCGACATGGTTGACAGTCTGAGAGAGCTTGGGCGGGGTGGCCCTCTCTAGAGGTACGCAATAGTACGCAATGCACGAGATGAATGGCGCCTTATGGTAGCCCCTGTGCCTCTGTGGTATCTAATACAATACGGTACAAATACGTTGTGTTGTACCCCTTCTGTTAGGCCAAAAGTTAGGTAATTTGCGATTGCATGACAATCGCGAAGAAGTTTCTTGGTGATTACAAATCCTGGGTAATTAGTTGTGCTTTGACAACTATTTGCATTTTTGATAGGAATACCCAAGCCTTCGGCGCAGGAGAGCGCAGGTGCGCTCGAGGAGCGCAATGATATCCTCCAAGATATGGGATCAATACAGGATCAATACAACCAAATCTACCTTCACTGCTTCCTCTGAAATTTTCATTGTGAGCTCTGCAAGTTACAACCAAAGATTTTTCCGATCAGATTCCGCCACCTGTCATCACAAGATCATCACGAACAGTTAGCTCCCTGGCACAAATAACAACAATTCGAAACACGAGAAGATGGCGAGCCTCTACAAGCTGTTGCGAAAACTTGATATTGACGGAGGAGAAGATTCCAAGTATTCAGAGCAGATCAATGCTACTGAATTTTCTATCTTGAAACCAATATCCGACCTGGGATTTTTTGGCTGGCGTCCTGCAGGTGGTTACACGCCTTTGAACAATGTCAAATCCAAAGTCGAAGTACTTCGTTTCATTGATCTTCAAGGCCGACCAAATCGTCTCACACCCATCCATCAAATCGAGACACCCAAGAGATTCCAAGTAGCAAAAGACAGTGCATTCGAAAACAAGTTCCCGTATAGTCAATCCGACATTGCAAGCTTGCATGTTGCAGTTCAGGTGAGTATGATATTCTGCTGGGAAGTTGTAGATTACCGCCAACATCTACACTACTCACATTCACATTTTTGTTTTGCAATAATGTTACTTGTCATGCCATTCATGTTTACCTTTTAGCGAGGACTTGACCTGAGTAAAATTGACTTTTGCTTTGGTGGATCAGCGCTAGAAATGCTGGGTATGTATCACTGCCTGTTCTTTCTGGTATATCGATCGGCTCACATGCTTATCACTCATCTTTGTAATTGACATTCTTGGTTCTTCGTCATCTTAGCAACAAAGAATGACAGTGATGGGCCTTATATTGTCAGCCGCATACCTGGCACGGGATGCATTACCATTGTCAGGAGGAAAGAATACACAAAAAATCTGGCTGATGTGGGCTTTCAGTTCGAGCGCTACGTGACTGGAGGTAGCATGGTGGACTCACAAGAGACTTCTACAGTGGAACACATCCATACGATGAAAGTTGGTTCCAAAACTGTACTCTTCTGTGCTGAGGTCGATGCCATAGACTCTGAAGGCTCAGTTGTTGAAGTGAAAGCATCCAACCCTCGTTATTGGGGCACAAAAGTTATGTTTCAGATGATTAGCAGCGGCAGCTCTAAGCTTTGCCATGGTCACAAGAATAGGGGAGTCCTCACCCATGTCACCATGAAAAGTTTGTCTACGGTGTCTAGAGAGGCACTCGAGTATGCCGATGTCAACACCCTAGAGAAGAACCTACTTCAAGGGATGGACGCAATTCAGTCGCAGCTGAAGGATGACAGAAAGTACAAGATCACCTTCAGCTACGGGGTGCTCAAACTTGTCCCAGCAAGTGACAGGGTGTACACATTGTTCCCTCCCGATCACGTTGTTGCAAGCCTTCTCACTAAGAAATGAATGTTTTGTTTTTGGGTTTAGCAAAATAGGAAACTTGTTCATTTATCGAAGCGAAATCGCGTTATAAATCGGTATAGCTACTATAATTGTTATTCGTGCTACCGTTGATGAGTTCTTACGCCCATCGAGCGTCTTAAGACATTTTTACTTTCTTAGCTGCATCTTTTTCGCCATCTGACTTAGTGACAGTGGACTTTTCATCTCTGGAGGAAATAGTTAAGATTAAAGAAAAATATCAGCAATACAATACTAAACATACAAAAGTGACGAACAGTTCTGTGACACTTACTGCTGGGGTTTCGCACTGCAACTTGCTCCATCGTGACCAGCCTTCTTGCTTCGTCTCACCAATAGTCGAAGGGGACAAAAAAACCACAACAGAGAAAAGAAAAACCCAATGAGGCGATAGATGAGAGACCGGCAAAGGATGAATGCAATGATCAAAAGTCCTGTCAAGAGGGTATCGACAACACTTTCGCCATCTTTTGATGACCGCTCGAGCTTTGTAAGAAACCAAGTTGGTAGCATATTGTCTGCGTCCTTGTCTTCTATGAGTTTTATGGCGGAGGAAGATGATGTCTGCACAAGTTCAGCTGCTTTGGAACGAGCCCTTCGAGCTTCTTTTCGAGACATTTCGATTGCAAGTGCGGCTTCTTTTTCAATCGTCTTGAAGATTGGAGCGATGTGTTGCTTGTAGGTAGGGTGAATGTGTTCGTTGTAAACTGGGTAGAGGTGTTGATTGTAAAATGGAATCACATGTTTGTTGACAACCTCTGCAAGGTGCTCTTCGTACAACACCATCGCCTTTTCACGCCCATTGTGAATAAACAATTGAATCGACGGAACAATCTGTTTATCCATAAAAACTATGATGTCTCCATAAGTGCGTTCAGCAGCAGCCATCAAAAATTTCTGACTGTGATCTAAACCACTTCGCGCACTGTGCATACTTCTCGTGATTAGCTGTCCACTGTCTTGCCTTATGAGGGTGACATTGCAGTACCCTTGTGACTCATGCGTTTGTTTCCAGAAGGAGAGTTCCTTTGAGTGAAATGTACAATACAACTATTACGATGAGATTCATGTTTGTACAACAAGTTATGATTCACTGATATTAGAGAAGCATACTCACATTCTGCAAACCAGATGTAGACGATTTCAATTGCTCAATATCGGACTCTAACGCCTTTTGCCTCTCAGAAGCCTCCAACATAGCTTCTTTCAGCATCAGTTTTGTTTTTTCTTTCTCTGCAATTTCAGATTTGATCTTTGCCTCGGCAACAGCTATTGCTTGATCTAACTCATCATGCATCTTCTTGACTCTTTGTTCGGCAATGTCCTGTGCTTCTTTCATGTCGCCTGCGGCCTTCTTCTTGACTTTGACAATCTCTTCTTCCATTTGTTTCGATTGCTCGGTCATTTCTTTCCTTAACTTCGCCAATTGCTTTCGATTTAACTCCATGATTTTCTCTTTTTCGTTTTCACCTTTCGATAAAATGGAAGTGATTTTGTCATTTGCATTCTTTTGTGACTTTTCGACCATGGTGGCAGCATCGGCTTTGACTTGTTCTATCTCTCTCTCTGCCTGCTCAAGTTTCCTAGCAAGCTCTTCTTCCTTCATTGCTATTTGTTCTTCTGCTTTGACGTTGGCCTTCTCAATACTTTCCTTGGCCGATTCGAGTTTTTGTTCGTTTCTTCTTCCATCAAGGCGATTTGTTGCTTACACTTTTCTTCAATGGCAGCGATCTTCGAATCTGTATAATTTCTCAATCGATCCATATCCAACTTTGACTTTTCTTGTTCCGCAACAATGGCATTTGCCGCAGTCTGTTGCGTCTCCTCGACAGTGTGCTTCAGCTCTTGAATGGTCTTATCTGCTTGCGCCTGTTGCTTCGCGGCATCCTCGACAACCAATTGGACACGCTCGTCGGATTCCAAGGCTGACTCTTTCAACTTTTCCTCAGCGGTTGCATGTGCCTCCTCAATAGCCTTTTGAAGCGCTTCGATTTCATCGTGTGCCTGCTGTAGCTGTAGTCCCAGCTCGTCAACTCTATCCGAGAGCAACCCCGCCGCTCTGACGATAGAATCGCGCTCCTCGATGATTGCTGCCTTCTCTTCGTTCGCCACGACCAGAGCTTTCGCCATAATGTCATTGCATGTCACGGGCTCTTTCTCTCTCCCCGGCTGATAACTCGTCACCGTCCCCATGGCTGCATCGTTCAAGTCGTCCACGAGCTTCTTTGGCGTTCGCGAGGGCGATGTCACTGCTGACTGACTCTGGGCTCGTTGAGATGACTTTATTGGCATTTTCGTCTTTGTCTTTCCTTCCCCCAAAGGCTTTCGTCAAGTCGATAGCTGACGAAAACGAAGCTAGCAGCAGCGATAGAGCTAGGAAGAGAAGGGGACTTTTGCAATAGGGTGTCAGTCGGGACCGAGTCAATTTAGCTGCGGACATGATGGAATCAGATGAAAGCTAGCGAAAAGATCTAGCAACGACGGTAATTGGATTTGGTAATGATGCGAGGCGAGTTCTAACGATGACGAAGCCACGGCTCTGAAATGATATTATCATGGAGGCAATGAAACACGTATTATAAGTTGACGGCCTAGTTGCGGCTCTCTCTCTAGCCTTACTCAAAAAAAAAAAAAAAAAAAAAAAACAAAAAAAAAAAAAAAAAAACAGACTCAACCAATGGAAATTAGTTGATACCTGCGTGAATATTGGTTTTTTGAGGGGGAAGGGGAGTGGGGGGATGGGTTTTGAAAAGGAAAAAAAAAAGATAGATAGGGAGGGAAAGGAGAAATGGGGTGGAGAGGGGGGGGAGGGGAGAAAGAGAAAAAGAGAGGGGGGAGAGAGAGGAGAGAAAAGGGTGAGAGAAAGGATTTTAGGATAAAGAGATATTGGAGATTTTTTATCCTTGAAACAAGGATAAAATTTCGAGTAAGGCTAGAGTGGCAACAAAGAGAAGCGAGCGGGGAGCTGGCCGGGAGAAGGAAACGTACCGTATCATTTTTTGAACATGCATGGGTAGATGGCTTATACTGGAATGCATCTTTTGAAGCACACATAGGAAAATTTCTACACGTGTAAGTCATTCAAAGGAATACCTTTAATGATCGATGATTCTATCCGACCAACGGCCAACACTGATCTTCGAAGACCAAAAAAGAGAGAACGATCCTGAAAGATATTTTGAGGATATTTTGATATTTAGATTCTCAACCCCGCTGTTTCCTCGCGACATCTTTCAATCATCAGTCAGACATCTTCCTCGGCCAATGGCAGCCATGACAATGATGCTGCTGCTTGTATTCCTATCCACAGTCTTTATCGGCGTCCATGCCGCCGAAATTGGCAAGCCACACTCTACGGTGATAGCTCTCACAGGCAAAACATTTGATGAACACATCAACGATCCAGCCAACGGATTGTGGCTCTTGAAGTTCTATGCCCCATGGTTAGTGTTGATTCTTCCTTGCCATGCAGTCTGATCCGACGATCAAGGTCAATTGTATTCAATCGTATAAGGTTCAGAAACGATCATAATTTCCTGCAATAATCAATACCTTTGTTTCTTGCGCAGGTGCGGGCATTGCAAAAAGCTGGAACCCGTCCTAAACCAAGTAGCACCCTTTTTAACAGGAAAAATGGCCATCGGGAAGATTGATTGCACTGTGGAGAAGGCGCTATGCAAACGATTTGAAGTGAGAGGGTATCCCACGTTGAAGTATTATCGTGATACGGAATATCATGATTATCCTTCAGGGCGAGATGCGGATTCTATCATGTGAGAAGCTCGTTGTCTTGTCGTTAGACTGCCATTTGCTTCAGTCGTCCGTGAACCATTCTGATCTCCATATTCCAATCTCTCCCATAGAACTTTTGGGGAAAAGATGAGTGACCGAGCAGTACAAATTATCTCGACCTATGATGATGCGAAATCTGTCCTTCTGGATAAGTTCCCGGTCGCCTTCATTGCATACGATCCCGACGTTACAAATAATGAAGACTCATTAGCCAGCATTGATGCGTCTGGTGCAACAGATGCAGAAAAAGAAATGGAGAAATTCATTCAATCAAATGAGAGAACACGGGTCTTTGGTCAAGTGGCGAGAAGGTGGCAAGCCCAAGGGTCCTTCGGGTTGCTTTCTCCCAACTCGTTGAGTGAGGAAATCGCAAAATTCTTCGAAGGCTCGGACACGCCTCCATCCAATTCCTTTATCGCTCGTATTGAAGTCGATGTTCCGATCAAACTTTACACTGGTGAGATTACATCCGATTCAGTTTCGGAATTTGTGACAGCAAACAATCTACCCGTCGTCGTTGAGCTTGGCGGGCACAACTTTCGCTTTGCGGGGAGGAAAGGCAAACCACTCGCCATCGGTGTATATGATCCAAATGATGAAGTCAAAAAAAATAAGTTTCGTCAAGAAATGAAGGAATATGCCACGAGGGGGGCTCATAAAGATGGCTATGTATTTGGAACAATGGATGGAAAGAAGTGGGACAAGTTCCTGGGCCAATTCTCCATCACAAAAGAAAGTCTCCCCGAGTTGTTTGTCCTCGATGTAAGTGAATCGGGTGCTCATTGACTTATTCATGAGGGCAACGTTGAAATTAACTTCATCATTTTCATCTCATTAGGTTCCGAAACGAGTATTTTGGCAAGATTCCTCTGTGTTTGGGGTTTCAGATTTTATCAACGCTATAGAAAATGGAGAGATTGAGGCTAAGGAACAAGAGGCAAGAAAGAAAATCCATTTGAAGAATTCATTGATAGATTTGTAGATTATTTACCGTGGAGTTTATTAGGTATACTGGCGCTGTTCGGGGGTGCATTATTTTTGTTTTTGCCGGCTCAAAGCAGTACGGTCATCCGTCCCCAACCACCGTCGTCAACAACAGTGAAAGATGTAGGGAAAGATGAAGCGACGACGAAGAAGGACCAATAACATGTGTAATGAAGATACATCGATGAGTGTATCCTTAGCACTGGTGTATATTTAAGACTTTTTGTAGTTTGATTAGTGCACTGATAGCATGCCCTGTGACATCAAGCCTTTGCTCCAATACACAAACTCCGCCATAACCCAACCCGCCTCTTCCAACAACACAACTAGATGGTACCTGTGATTGGACCCATTGTAGAAAGCAGACAGCATTTGCGGCGTTAACTTCAAACATTCTAGCTAACTCTAACTCTTGCTCCAGCTTTGCGAGACGTATTCCTTCGGCCAATGCATCCAATCCACATGCAATCTCGATCGTTTCAAGGTTTACGTAAAAGCTTTGCCCTCGCGAAAGCTGATACTTCCATGATTTTGACTTGCAGATTTCTTGACACATTTTCAAGACATAACTCGCAACTTCTTTCTGAGTCACCCGTTGGTTATGCATCAAGTCATATAGCTTCGAAAAAGCAATGACTTGCCAAATATTATAGTTGGGGTCTACGTCAGCTGTTTTGTGATATTCAGAGTAGAAGTTAAACGCGTTTACCACAGCTGGTATGATTTCCTCTTTCGTAGGCACATTGAGTAAATTGTATTCGTAAGCAGTAACCAAAGCGAGTATGGCCTCTCCAGGGAAGAAATCAATCCCTCGAAGAAAATCGTCATTGTCTCCAAAAATGGTACGGAATGCACCACTAGTCAGTTGCATTGATAAGATGCCTCTGGCTAATCCATTGATTGAATTACGAATTTCAGTGATTTCTATTTCTTCTACTATGTTGAACTCCAAGGCACTACAAGCCCCAAGCAGTAGCATCGCTGAATGGCCAATATTTGCAGGCTCCATGAGGTAATCTTCACTCAGACTCAAGCATTCATCTTGTTTGTCAGGATCAAACCAACTGAAATAGGAAGCAAGTGTGCATTTGACTGCGCGTTTCAGCGACTGACGTACTGTTTCACTTATCACTTCTTCACTCTGATCTAAGAAATAGATGGCTTTTGCAGCATCCCACGCTGCCGCCAGATCGCGTATAGGCATATGCACATGCTCACATGTCGCGTCAAACGGACGGCAAAAATAGTAGAAGCGATTGGTGGTGGGATTGATCATATCTTCCCCAAAGAATCGCATCATTTCTTGCAGCAATTCATCATGGTCGTGCCCCTTCTCTTTCAGCGATTGTAGTTGCTGCCATGAAGGGAGAATGCGACATTTGCTACGAGTCGATGGTGAATTATGAGGGAGGTGAAAGGAAAAATATCTCGGAATGAATACAAGGATTAAAATGGTGCAGATGCGACCCGACGAATGAGCAGCAATCATTATTTGTTGTTTTTTGGCATCCTTCGTATGCGATTTGACGACCTTCTGAGGGGTATGTGTTAGGCCAAAAGCTAGGTAACTTACAATTGCTAATAATTGCAAAACATTTGGCGATCGTAATTGCAATTCCTGATAAATTTTGACTTTGACAAGTAGTCGCACTTTTCAACTTTGCAATTCCTCGGTAACCATTGTTTAGCCCGGGATTTCTGTGAAGGGCAATAGTTTGGCATTAATTCGAATGATGGTGTGATCGATTGGCATTAAAATAGCACGATCAGCATCATTCGAGAAGGGGCTCTCATACTGTATCAAGGGGCTTCTCATACTCTATCTTTAGTACGGTACTGAGTGGTTGTTACAATTCTTTAGGAATGGTAATCATCGACGGAATATTGCAGTATTGTGATTCCTAACCCCGGTCGCGTTATTGCATACAAAATTATGCAATGGCTATTTTTGGCCCATGACCTATTCGGGCCTTAATGCATAATTCTCTATGCGTTAGAGCGAAAAATTGGCTATCTTGGCACATCGCGTTGGATGGGAAAAAACTCATTTCTCACCATTCCAACGCCTCAGAACCCTTCAGTAACACCTCGAGATGCAAACTGGTGTATTGTGCAATCAGGGTGCACGTATTGGCCTTCCTGTGGCGTGCAGACCAAAAATTCTCAAATCAAGAAATTTGACATAATATTACTAATTCCTATATAGAATGAATCGTACCAAAAATTTCAATTTTCGCGCCAAAACTGTGATCGGTCCCATCCCATCTTGTGACATACATCATGTAAATACATAAAAAATAATGCCACCTATTATGTAATGTATATATCTACTTTTTACTAGTTATCAAGATTTTTTTTAAAATCTTAGTTGTGTTGGAAACTGAGCCGTTTCTCCTTCTTCTCCTTCTTCTTCTTCTCCTTCTTCTTCTCCTTCTTCTTCTTCTCCTTCTTCTTCTCCTTCTTCTTCTTCTCCTTCTTCTTCAGTGAGACAGTTTTTGTTTTTTTGCCAAAACAGGTACTTACCATGAAGTTGATGTCAACTTACCTGTAAATAATTCATTTTTTCGCTTGGACTTACATGGGTAGTCGTAGTGTTTTAATATATGCCTACCTTTAAAAATATATCTTTGTGTGTAACGTCTGACATTATTTTCAACAATGTTTCTGTAAACTTTAAGGGAACATTAGTCACAAATCATTTTAAGACATAGAGACGAAAAATTTTAAACAAGGGTTCTTTAAAACTTGAAGGGAATGTTATCGTGTCACAAAAGAGTGTGTAACAAGAAAATGATTTCACAAACTAAAGGGCGCTGGGATGGCGCGGCGCTGAAGCGCGCGAGGCGCTCCCGCCCATTTTGGCATACACTCATACTGCAAGCCACTCTATTTTAATGTACGTCTTCCTCTGTCTCTACAAATTGCAATCTGTTTCGCTGCAAAAAATCTTGCAGCGGCTGCTGGTAATTTTACCATGTAAAAGTATTGCATATAAAAATAGGCTTTAGAATAACTAGCGGTCTATCTAGCAGCGCATAATTTTGTGACCATCAGACTTACGACCACACTATTAGGAAATAAGCCTTTTTTGGGCAAATTCGAAGGTGTTTTTGGAGGATTGCTCAGGCATGAAAAACAACTATTTCATCGGAAAAAAACCATACAGCCCATTGGTATTGCTCCTATACTAACCACCTGAACACACGGGCTCATCAGAGGGTGAGAGCAATTTAGTACGGACCGTTTCAAAATTATGGTCACATAATTATGCGGGAAAAAAATGGACCGGGGCTAAGGAATCGGATTAAATTAATGTGTTACACATCTGCGAAAATATTACCACCAAAAGATTCTATGTCGCAGGAATTAGTACAAACAATCGTTGAACTAATTTTGATGCCAGAAGCTAGCTAAACTGACAACAACATGAGCTATTTCGCACTATTCAAATGTAAAAAGGCTGTTCCCCAAGAATTGTTCTGCATATTCCTGGGCCGATTGCAATTCCTTGTCAAAGTCAAAATTTATCAGGAATTGAAATCGCCAAAAAAAGTGATGTGCAATTCCTCGGGAATTGTAAGTTACCTAGCTTTTGGCCTAACATATGGTCTCGGAGTGGTCTCGGGATTGTATGTAAATATCGTATTGTAAGAGCAATTTGCCGTGTCCCTAATAACAGTCCCTAAGAGTCAAAGAGGGGCCGGCAAGAATTACCTATAATGTTACTTTTTATTCATGTCTAATCGTTAAAAATAATGGTATGGCTCTTTACCAACCCTTTGTAGAGTAAAAGGTTGCTCAAGGTATTGTACACAAACAATTCCAATAATACGTATCGTACTTTACCTATAATGAGCTATGATAGGCTATGATGATGTAAATACAAATTCCTTCCGTTGTCGTTCACAACTCACAACGGAGTTACACCCTGCGCACAAAAATTTAGAGAGAAATCAAAAGAAAAACTCAACCTTAGCCAGCAAGCCAACACCGCTATTCTTAGAGACGTTGCAAGTCCGGGGACCATAGGCACTTCATCTAGCACTGCGGATGTCTTGATTCTTTGCACAAAGCACATTGCTGAAAACATTCAATTTTCTCTAAAGGAACGTCGCTGCTTTGAAATATTTAGTTCGTTAGGCTGTTTCGCACGCTGTAGGCCCATAACTTCCCGCGTCAATGAGACCATCCACGACTTCATCTCCCATATCGATCCCTGCGTCAGAGCCTATAGCAATACATCCTCGTCGACGCAATAACATCAGCAATGACAGCGGGCATCACAGAAGCTCTTCCCGGCAGTCGGGTTATTCTTCGTCGTCATCGACTGACGACGAAGGCAGGAACGGATCGTCGGCTCTTTCGTCGGCAATGGAAAGGACCGATTCATTGGGGGATTTGCGAGTGGGTTCTCTGCCGATGCATTTACGCAGATCCGGGAGGGCTGGCTCGAGACAACGTCAGTTGAGCGGT
This sequence comes from Cyclotella cryptica, assembly GCA_013187285.1. Lineage (NCBI taxonomy): Eukaryota > Bacillariophyta > Thalassiosirophyceae > Thalassiosirales > Thalassiosiraceae > Cyclotella > Cyclotella cryptica. The sequence goes on along the minus strand of JABMIG010000094.1, from coordinate 366,939 downwards.
GGAGCGGTGGGATTCTTCGGGCCTCAGTCCTTGCCTCCGCCGAGGGCGCCATTTCTTTCATCGAGAGGTGGGCCGGAGGGAAATCTTTCGAGGTAAGCGGCACTGATGATATAAAGCATTATTTTTAGACTTCTTTGATGAAACTGAAAACCTATCTCGTTTTGTTATTTCTTGTCACTCAAAAATTACTGGTAAAGTATTCCCGACATGGTTCTGCCAGAGAGTGCAGCATCAACAGACCCGACCTCGTCTTCAGTCCCATACGGCTCTCTCCGGGAATCAAAGTTTTCCCATCCTGGATTCGGCATCGAACGGATGCCAGGTCAGATTTCGTTTGGAACAGATTCTGCAAACTTTCAACCGCAGAGTTTACCCGCTTATTCTGGCAGTCATGGCATAGGCTCGTATTTCAACATGAACAACGATTTGTCTAGAGAATCAAGCAATTCCGGAATTGGGAGTTTATTAGAAGAATCGGAGGAGTATGGTAGAATGAGACACAGCGAAACAGATAGCGTGTCGGGAATCAGTCAGGCTTTTAGTTCGGGGCTTCAGTTAAATGTGCAAGACAACCCTGGTGACACGGAGGCCGGAAAACAGACAGCATTCCCCCCTTCACGTAGACACGTTAGGACAACCAATGATGACCCTGCACCGTTGAGCAGTTCTTTGACAGCATTAGATATTTTGAAACAGATTAGACAGAGTCCTAATAGAATGACACCAATGGCCCATCCTGACAATAGAGCATTGGATGCCAACAACGCCTTACAGCTGCAACGCCAACAAATACAACACGGCCGGCACTGGCATGAATTCGATTCCTCTTCTCCGAACTATGATGAAGCTGCACTGAATTCAGCTCATGATGATAAAGTTGAAGATAACAATCCGGATACTTTTGAAGCATTTGATTTTGATCTTGATGATGAATGAGTGAATCCTTCCTGACAGCATAGCACCCCTCAATTTGTCATAGGACAACAAGAAGTAAGATTGGCATGAGCTACCTTTGTCTACTCCTCCTAAGATTATTACTGTAACAAAGAGTTATTCTTGTTAATAGCTTTGAAAAAAGAAACAACCACATAGTTCAGGAAAGAGAAACATCTGCGAGTTCGTCAGCAACAATGTCTTCTTCCTTAGCATTAGACGGCGATGACCGAGCGACTGGGGGAGGTGGTAGTGACGAGTCCACAGGAGAGGAAACAAAACTACGAGGGGTAGAGAGCGGCTTCAAACCACCTATTACAGGAGGGGGTGGTAAGCCTCCAAATGATTTTAGTCGGGCTGCACTTGGAGCAGATGCTGTTGTACTAGTAGCTCCCGAACCCACGCCACTAGAAGCATGTGGCTTCTCCGCAGTCTGCTCTCCTGCATCTTTCTCTCCACTGCAGAAAAATGATGAGGCATCAGAGGCTACAGAAGTCCTGTTGGGATTGTTTTCACCATGAGGAGGTGATCCAAAGAATGAGTCAGAATGGTTGGGCGCAGCCTCAGAGACATTCTTAACGTGATTGTCGGCAGTGATAGCTTGAGATGAAGGTGCTGAAGATCCAAAATGATCAGCAGCAGCATTACTTTTTACTGGAGAGTCAGATGACGAATCCAATGGAGGAGAGGAAAACAACTCTTGAGCATTCGAAGAGTCAATGGGCAACGAAGGCAATGAATCTCGACCTTCTAGTACGACAGATTTCCCAGGTGTGTCTGCATGGGGAGTGCCAAACATATTGGCAGCTGCATCTGCTGCCATGAAAGGTTGACTTTGCTTAGGCGGAGAGAGTGACGCAGTTGACGTATTGATTGAAGGTGAAGATTGTTGGCCGTCATAAACAGGCTTTACGATATTCTCGTCAACCACCGAGATCCCATTATCGTTCACAACATTTATCGCAGGTGGAGGAGATGAGTATGTATAATCCCTCGATTGGTTTTGCTGCATTTCTACCGTCTGATGCTGCTGCTCCTGTCCCTGCAAGGCTGGTGCACCAATACTTTGCTGGCTATATCCATCTGATTGTGCATTGTTTGAAGAAGGAGAGAATACACCTGCCGCCTGATTACCTTGAGTGTCTCCCGTCCAATGAAGCTGCTGCACCGAAAACGGAACATTGCTGTCTGGAGAAGAAACATGCGTTTGCTGGTTGTACCCTACACCGTAAAAATTTGGTTGGTTTTGCTGAATCTGTCCCGTCCAGGGCTGGTGATGGCCCGGTGGCGGAACACTGCTGTCTACGGCAGTCCCATGCGATTGCTGGTTGTAACCTACACCATAGATGTTTGGTTGGTTTTGCTGCATTTGCCCTGCCCCTTGCTGACGCTGCGGCTGCTGCACACCACTATTAAACCCTCCTTGGTGAAAATTCGCATAAACAGGCACAGGAGCCGACCCATACCCAAACCCACCTCCGGAAAGCGAGGGAGGAGCCGAAACCGAATCTGACACAGGACAATACGTAGGATAGCGAGCTCTGCCCGATCCTCCGATGTATCCACTGGCCGGTCTCCCGGCCGAATAGGGATTGTACCCCCCGCTCATCGGCGGAGCATTCACTGGACCAGCACTGGATGAAATGGGAGCACCCCCAGACACTGGGGGAGGAGGGACTGCCGCCTTGCGATTTTTCTCGAATTCGTTTTCTACATGCCCATACTTTGCCTGCAATTCTTTATCGTTGCTGGAGGAATGGAAACCATCGGGTTTGTAGATTTTTCTCCCCGAGGTCGACTCGTTGAGAATAGATGCGACGTTGGCATTTCCGCCTCGAAGAGCGTAGGATGATGGGGTGGATTGGGAATTGTTGGATCTCGGTGGCTGAGGTTGCTGGGGTTGTGGGGGCTCCGGCTGAGCAGTTCGCGGTTGAGGTTGTTGCTGCTCCTGAATCTGGTGTTGGGTCCCTTGAGGATGAGATGGAGCTACCACGGCCTCATTGGGAGCTACAGGAGGTTGCCACTGATTTTGTTGCTGTTGTTCACGATGCTGCTGCTGCTGCTGCTGCTGCTCATGGGCGACGTGAGGAGAAGAAGAGGTCACGGCATCAATGGAAACCGGAGGAGGTTGCCACTGCTCCATCGGTTGCGTAGAAGTACCTGGAACATTTGTAAAGGCCTCCGCAGGATAAGCACCGCCAGCGTTGAGAGTTCCCTGCATTGGACTGGCATTTGCTACTCCGTGCGGTGGTTGCCTTGGCGAAGGAGCTATCCCGATGCCCCTCATGGGAGGGGGCTGCATCAACGCCGCCGACGGGTCATAGCTGCTATTCTGCATAGGAGGTCCCCCACCCGCCATCGGAGGAGGGCCCATTCCACCAATGACCGGAGGAGGAGCCAAATTATTGTAATTGACGCGACATCCCCCCAAATCAATCCCTGGCATCAGACCCTTCCCGCCATTGTCCAAACACTCCTTGGTCTCCAGCTGCAACTGCCGGGGCAGGAGGTAGCCCCTCACAGCCTGCGATGATGCCACATCGTAAGCGGTCGCCCCCTCGTTCGTCTTGAGCAATATCGACGCCTGGCATTCTTCCACCAAATACCGGACCAACGGCAATGAGTTCGCGGTGGCCGCGGCGGCGTGATGGAGCGCCGACCACCCGTTGTAATCCGTCAAATCCACCCTCACTCCCCTCGAGAGCACTTCCTTCACCGTGTTCCAAGCGCCGTGCGATGCCGCCACGTGTATGGCCGACATGCCCCGATTGTTGAGGGAGGCGTACACGTCGAGGGGCTCGGCTGCATCGCGTAGGATGGCGAGGGCGGCATGTTTCGTCGTTTTGGGAGAGGGCCGAGAGGAAGCGGTGGGACGGGGTGGAGGGGGGCGGGGCCAGGGTTTCGGACAGTTGGGTTAATTTGGAGGTGGCCCACTGAAACATGTTGTTGTTGTTGATGATGAGGTGTCGTGGTATGTCAACGTGACTTTTCAGGCAATATCATGGCATGTCCATGTGCACTGTTGTCATGGTGAAAAAAATGGGAAGGCAAGTGATATCGACGAACCAGATAATTAGGCGACTCTACAAATTCCTATATACGTTGTATACGAGAAAATATGCGAGAACCGACAACACTGTACCTGAAGGCCGTTAATTGGAGTGTGCGTAAACCTTTATAGTACGGATTCAACTAAAAAAGCAAGGATTCCTGGGAGGTCCAATAAGGGATATCTACATGGCAGTGGCTTGAGCTGGCTTTGACCTGCTTTGAGCATTATCATTGAACCATCCCTGCAGACACTAGATAGAGAGAAGAAAGAAGTTGACATGAAAAGGAGCTCCAACTTCATCCCAACAAATATAGCTTAAGAAGTCTAAAACTTTGATGAAATTCAACATTTCCACTTCTTGGCAATTAGTTTAGTTGAACCTATAAGAACTAGTTACAGATCCAACCAAGTTAAGAGTACTAATTGGTGACTGAATCGCTATATAAGTAATTCTGTTGCACCCTAGTAGCCTCATGCCTTGCTCTTTGACATATGACCTTGCATCAGTGAAACAGCAACAGCAGTCAAATCCAGAGCTAAAAAGATGAATCCTCTTCACAGAACTTGATGCCTAACCATCAGCACTGAGTAGCTGAAAGTGATAAACAACCCATTGGGTTGAGAGAGCTCCTTGTCCTGAAACAGTGAATCTCTTGAATAAAGGAGAGAGAGACTTCAAAATGGATCCTGTTGTAATGACAAGAGGCCATGGCAATGTCTTAGATGGTGTTCCAAAAATAAGAATAAACACTCATGTAAAAGCTTTGCAAGCAAGAGAATAATCATTGTTACTTCTTCAGGGGGGTTTATGCTATGAAGATCGTGGTGGTGGACCATAGTGGCCTTCTTGCATTTTTTCCAGTTCCCACAACAACAGATGGTGTGTTGATGGAGGTTCTGACCATAGTTAAGAATTAAAATTATGCAGATAAAATGAATGCAAAGTGATCATTGTCTTTGATTGCTTTCCACTAGCTTTCTGTTGATTTGGCACAAACAGCTGGTGTTTGTTCACTTAGTTTTGATTGAAATAAACCTTAAAATATTTGGATTTGTAGCAATACATGGCATTCCTTGATCCTTCTAAGAACACAGGAACCAAACAATCTATACACTTTGCAATCTCATGATCATAAGGTGCAATACATCAAATCCTATTGCTGAACCAAGACACAAAATTGGCATAATAGCCAGAATAAGGATATCGCAGTTTCTAAACCTCGACTCTTCAAAGATCCCCAGTAATTCAAACTGTCTTTTCTGACATCAAAACTATAAGTACAATGTAGTTGCATTCAAGCCCAGCGCAACAATAAGATTTCATTTAACATTACAATAGATATTGCTGAACTCATGGTTCAAAGGTTCTAGCAAGCCAAAGCCAGAAAAGCAGATTTTTGGACCATTTCTTAGCAATTAGTTTGATATCTACAAGTATATCATCACAAGAACGTCTCACATTCAAAACGCCTGTGTCAATCCCACACCCATATAACTCGTCTTCCTCACAATGGTTCACTATTTCGAGGAATCACGATCGTCCATTGCACAACCACGACCCAAAATAGTGGTGCATTGCTTACTCGAGTCTGTACTTGCTCCCAGAAGAAGTTGTCACGACATCACCAGCTTTGGCACCACGCCTAACCGGAGAAGTTGTAATTTCTGTTCCATTGCGGAAATTTTGGAATTCCTAACAATACCAGTGATGGAGCCATCGGCATTTTGGGTGAATTTGCTGACAACTGGAATATCATCAGCGACTACTTTGGGTGAAGTAGTCTGTTTGGCTCCGGCTCCACCGAAGAGAGAAAAGCCTCCGGATGGCTTGGAGACTGTCTTCTGTTTGACTGGCTCTGCTACTGGGGTTGGTTTGCTAGGAGAGGGTGTACTCAATCCACCAAAGATGCTAAAGGTACCACTTCCCTTGGCAGGGGTCTTTGGGGCAGTGACGGGCGCTGGAGGAGGAGTCTTCTTGGGAGAAGAAAGTGAGATTGTTCCCGGACCCCTGGCCTGTTTCGTCACTGAGATAGTACCAGAAGCTCTGGCCGGTGGCTTCGCCGCTTTTTTAGGTGCGCCAAAAGACGTGAATCCGCCGATACCAGCAACACCATTGGGGGTTGACTTCTTCACGGGTGCTTTCTGTTGAACTGGCGGTTTCTGGGCAACTGGCTTAGAAGGAGTGGATGCGCCTCCTCCAAACAAAGTGAACGTGCCACTTCCCTTGACTGGGGCCTTCTCGACTGGTTTTGGCGGCTGCGGGGAGGCCTTGGGTGCAGGCTTTGGCGCTGGTGAACCACCGAACAAGCCTCCAAATACAGGAGCTGGTTTAGCGGCAACTGGCTTGGGTGCAGGTGCTGGTTCTACTTTGGCCGCCAGTGGGGATGAGAACAAGGAAAACGTGCCACTTCCCTTTGGTGCAGGTGCACTGACAGGCGCTTGGGGTGCAGGGGGGGCAGCCGTTTTGGGAGCTGATCCGCCGAAGAGAGAAAGTGTGGGTGACGGTTTTCGCACTGGAGCTGGCTTGGGAGCAGCAGGTTTGACCTCGACTTTCTTTGGAGCTGCGGGTACACCGCCGAAAAGATTGAATGGTTGAGGCTTGGGCTTGCTGACCTGAGAGACAGGCGCCGGTTCTGGTTTGGGAGGTGCGACGGGTGCAGGGGCTTTGTTTCCGGCACCGAAGAAGGAGTTCAAAGCTTCAGTCATAGCATTGGGGGCCACATCAATGTCTCCAACAGATTTTTTAGGAGAAGACGGCTTTGGTGGGTCCGGTGTTGCTTTGGGTTCTGGTTTGTCTTCCGCAGGTTTGAAGAATGAAAAGGGCAATGACACTTCAACCTTCTTCTCTGCCTCTGTGGCTGCTTTAACAGGTGCTGGTGGCATGGGCTTCACAGGAGCTACTGGTTTTGCCGGAGCTGCTGGCTTCGCCGGAGCTGGCGCGAAGATGATCATGGGTTGTGGCTGAGATAAAGATTCCACTCGGATGATGACGTTACAAATAATTCAATATGCACTCACCTTTCTCCGTAGTCATTCCAAAAATTGAAGACAAAAATCCTGCTCCCTCCTCTTTAGTAGGTTGTACAGGTTTCTGTGGAAGCTTGGCTTTTTTGATCGCGTCCCTTTCGTCCTTTCTCTGCTGAGCAACGACTGCCCCGGCAGCCTTTAGACGCGCTTGGGCATCAGTCGTCTCCTCCTTCACAACTTCCTTTTTCACAGCAGGTGCTTCTGCCTTCTTCGGTGCGGATTGAAATAGCGATGAAAAAATGTTTCCTTCCTCTTTCGGTTGTGATTTCGGAGGCGTAGGTACGACGGTCTTTTGTTGCTTCTTCAATGCTTCAGCTGCCTTTTGTCGTTCAATTTCCGCGGCTTGCTCGTCTAGCGCACGACGTTTCGCGACCTGGGCTGCCTCTGCCTCTGCAGCTGCTTTCGCCTGAGCAAAGGTTTCGAATCACTGTGTCAGAATCGATGCGACACAGTAGAGAGATTTTCATTTCAAAACAAACTCACCAACATGATAGCTTCTTCTTCGAGAGAAAGCTGTTTCGCCGGTTCTTGCTTTGGTGGTGCCTTAGGAGCAGGTTTCGGTTTTTCTTCTTTCGCTTCAACTGTAGTTTTGATGGTGCGCATGCTAGGATCAGAACGTTCATAATAAGCGACGTGTAAAAGTACATAGCTTCCGTCTTACCCTTAGGTGCTTCTTCCTTAGGTTCTTCTTTCTTGGGTTCTTCCTTCTTAGGCTCTTCCTTCTTAGGAGCAGCAACGGCCTTTTCAACGGGCTTCTCCACAACCAATTCAGGCGCGGGAGCTGAAGGGAGTGTGAAGCAACATCAGATGAGAAAAATTGGTGACAACAACACCCATGCAGTGCACAGTCAATCATTGCATCCACACACCTGCAGTATTGGTCAGTTTGCGATATTCCTCCTCGGTGCAATCAGCGTACTTATTCAAAACCATCTCCCTCCCGTTCTCATTGGCATATTCTTCCATAGCCAAAAAGTTGGAAGAAAATGTGGGGAAGCGGGATTCATCCGGTTGCTTCCCATACTCTTTACACCACTCCATGTATGCCGAGCGAACACGAACCTCACGAACATCGGAAGTATCCAATGGGCCTCCGTCTGTGTCGAATCCTTGGACTGCGTCTATTGCTTCTTCCAGTTCTTCGACACTATTCAAACCAAGCGCTTTTGCGAGTTCCTTTGACAGTAAATAAACGTTATGACATAAGCACCAAGTGAATTGCGAAATGAGTGTTGCTTTTCGCCGTGCCAAAAGTAACGCTCACCTCTTCCTCCTCAGCCAAAGCATCAGCAGCTTCAGCAAGCGCATTACTAGCATCACTCTGCGCCATCGATGCCTCCATCACAGACTGCATCGCTCCCTTCTCTGGTGCCGGTGCTGGCGCAGATGCCCCCGCCTGCATCTGCAAATACTCCTCCTCGGACATATCGCCGAACTCATTGAGCTCCAAATCCTTGGGACGATCCGTTCCACTATCGCGAGCCTTCTTCGCCGCGGACACGTTGGCAACAGTGACGGTTTCGTAGTTCGCCTTGAAGGTTTCGAACTTCGACTCGCTGGCATCCTTGCCAAACTTGGCGCACCAATCCTTGTAGGCGAGACGAGCGGCCGCATCGTACTCAATGGAGACGTCCGTTTCCGAAGCCACCATCGAGAAACGAACGGCGGTGTTCGCTGTCGTTCGACTGCCAAAGTTAGCGGGGGTGAAAGCGTCGGCATTGCGGGCGGCCAGGGCGACGAGGGCCGGCAGAACGAGGAGGCGCCGAGCGATCATCATGGTGCAGGTAGAGGTGTGGTGTTCGTAAAAGTGCAGGTTAGTGGATGTTGGGGTGGTTCGCGTTAGCCTACCTGTAGAGGAAGAAAGTTGGACGGATGGAGAAGAGCAATACTCCCTAACTCGTGTGCTTTCCCGCCACATCACAACGCTCCACGTTGAAGTGAAAGTACGTCACATCTCACGCAAGATATGGTTAAAACTCGTTAAAACACAACATCTTTCGTAGGAGTTCTGCAAAATCCACATCTTTTTGAACAGGGCTTCGGTGCTGCCTTCGTGCACGCGATGTCTTCAAGCAGGTACCATATCGTATCGTGTATGGTATTTTTACAATACACCGCCGAGAAGACGTCTACAACAACAAAAAAGCGCCCATCAAGGTTTGTTCTTACCCATAAGTACGTAGTCTCGCGTCAACATTCGTGATATTACACTTCTGATGATGCCAAGAGAGCGATCGCAATAATCCGACTGTCAATCATGCATGCGTTCATCGCCATCGCTTCCTGCTGGAGGATTACTTCGATGACGGCATCCTTTGTTCCCATATCATCAAATCATATCATATCTTCCAGAAGACCTCGATCTTTGCCGCAGCAGCAGCAGACTTCATCATGTGCGCAGAGAACAACACTTTTGAATTCTGACATGGGACGCATCATTTTGGATGACCTCTCTCGGATGACTATTGCAGAACTTAAAGCGCAGCTGAGAAGAGTTGATCTCCCCGTAGGTGGTCGAAAACAGGAACTCTGTGATCGGTTGAGTGAATACTACTCCAGTAAAGGGCAGTTGCATACACATGTCGACGAAGATTGTGACGAAAGTGCAATCCAAGAGTTGGAAAATCTCACCGTTCCAGTTCTGAGAGAGCGCCTGAAAATGATAGGGCTTCCTGTGAGTGGTCGCAAACAAGAATTAATTCATAGGCTTCGAGAGTATCATCAGAATACAAACAAGTTCTCTGATAATTCAACTTCAACAATCAATCAATCAATAGAATCCTCGAACTGGAATGCTCAAAGTACTACAATCGACAATCCAGCGCTGCCTTTCGGTAGTGGGGAAGACGTTTTCCGTGGGTCAATTCAAGAAGATTTGATCGCAACTATTGACAAATTCCAATCGAATGAAAACTCGATATCCCGAAAGGCCAGAAGAAAAAAGTACTTCAAAACCCAAGAAGTGAGAGAACTCATCCGTGCAAGTGATCCTCGTGCTCCAGCGAAAGCAGAAGAAATGATTGCCACCCTTGAGCAAATGGCAAAGGAAGAGAATAATGATGAATATCTCCCCGGCCCTAGACAATACACTGTGTTAATCGATGCGTATGCCAAATCTCAAACAAGCGGTGCAGAAGAAGTCATTGAGCGAATAATGAAGTCGAATATAGAACTTACCACCACTATGATGAATGCAATCATGGGGGCGTATGCAAGCATGGGAACAGTGGAAGGTGCTAAACAGGCGACTACAATTCTAGAACGTATGGAATACATACGGGATCTTGGAGGTGGTGCAGTGAAACCAACAGTATACTCGTATTCCTTGGCGATTTCTGCATGGGCAAAATGCCATAGTCTTGATTCAGCAACTTGTGCAGAAAACATTTTGACCCGGTTGCTTGAGAGTTATGAAAAAGTCTTGATGAATGGCAATCAGAGTGACTATGCGGAAGAATTGAAGCCCAACTCTGTAGTATTTAATAGTGTCATTGATGCTTGGTAAGTCTCGAAGCTCGAAGCATTGTGTCGTTTGTTGCACTTTTCATGCATGTTAAGTTTTGCTTCACTTGGTGTCGGGTTATTTCCATCTACAGGGCAAGTAGTGGCAGTCCTGTTGCCGGTGAGAAGGCAGAAAGTTTAGTCAATAAAATGGAGACTTACTCAAGAATGGATTATTATGATGTTCGGCCCGATACGATTACTTTCAATACTTGCATAAAAGGTGAGCCCTAATCGGATGTTTTTTTATTCACATAAGATATAGGTTTGATACTCACTTGTGGGTATTATGTGAATTGTTGTAGCATGGTGTAACAGTAACTGCCCTGATGCCCCCCAAAAAGCAGAGGAAATTCTATGCAAGCTAGAAACACAACCTCATTATCCACGAAAAAAGGGAGTGTTGATTGTGAGACCAAATCTTCTGTCATATAATACAGTTATCAATTCTTGGGCCAAGAGCTCAGATCCTGAATCAGCCATGCATGCACAATCTTTGCTGATGCGAATGTTGAAAAATTATAAGGCAGACGCATTCTCAACTGTAAAGCCTGATGTTGTAACTTTTAGCAGTGTATTAAATGCTCTTGCAAAATCAAAAGCTCAGAACAAAGGTAAGTTTAGCAAACTTAAATAACGTGAAAATTCAAACGTGATCTACTCTGTTTACTGACTCAGTTCCTTTTTCTCAAGCTAACAAGTGCCTGAAACTTTTAGAGACAATGATTGACCTTCACGATGAAGACGGAAGCTGCGATACAACACCCAATGTCATTTGCTACAACACTGTACTTAATGCTTGTGCGTTTTCTGCTTTGGCTGATGAAGACGAAAAGAAACGAGCTTTGGAAGTCGCAGTCAAAGTATTCAAATTGCTTAACGAAGAAAGATATGTTCGACCAGATGCAGTATCATATGGAAATATGCTAAAATGTTGTGCCAATTTAATGCCTCCTGGCAATGCCCGGACATCTATGGCGTCAACAATATTCTCGAAATGCTGTGAAGCAGGTATGGTGGGTGGCATGGTTCTTGATGAAATCAGGCGCAGTATCCCCTCGAAAGAATTTTTGTTGTTGCTTGCTGAATGTGGCTACGAAAAACCACTGAAGCAACATAAAAATGCCATGTCGATAGAGTTAAGGCAATTGCCGAGACAATGGACAGTAAATGTGAAAGTAGGAGACATGTCTTCACGGCAGAGAAGTATATCTGTAAAGCATGAGAAGCAGACAAGGAAGGAAAGATCCCATTCCAAACCGATTCCGCCTGTTATACGGCGACCCGGTTTCCTGATTGAGCCATCATGGGCATCTGGAAAAGACGTGTAGAAAATGTCTCCCCTGCAGACATGAATCTTTAGAACAGATGCATTGGTCCAGTTGTGTTGATCATGACAATTAATTGTAATGATCTTGGTCAGAATACGTTAAAGTAGGTTAGGTCATTCACCAACCACCAAAGTATCCTAGTGGGTCTATTTTCATCCCACCAGGACAACCCAACATTCCCGCACTGTACCACAGATCATTTTTCACACCACCGAGTGGAATAATTTGTAACCATTTTTCCTAAGTAATGCATATGCAACCGTGTCATGGGGTGAAACATAGTAAACTTTAAAAATCCCAACTCATATGAGGATTCCTTCACGTGCAGGTATTAGTTGGCAGGTAGAATGATAATAATATGTTAGTAGATATGACTCTTAATAAATGAGTGGAATTCATGGGACGCCAATGTTTGAGAGCAATGGTAGAATGTTGGGCAGGTCGTCATCAAAAAATTACATCACTATTTTCCTTTTTTCTCAAAGATAGTATGTGTTCTTGGGACAAAGGATAATTGATTGTATGAGTTGTTTTGAAATCGATCAACAATCAGGATGCCTTGCACTCTCAGGTGAAGGGGTGGATCAAATATATTGATGAGAGGAAGTAAGTATGTAACGTAGACCAAGGATTCACCTCCATTGGCATCCCATTTATCTAAATCTCCAATGGTATACATTTAGATACCTCCAATCAGACCCCAAGTCCCAAGGATGAGCATGGCACACTGAGCCCATTGAATTTTCCAAGATCACAATGACAAATCTAACAATGTCTTGCAAAGACCAAGGCAAGTCTGGAAAGATTAAGGGTCAACTGAAGTCAATCTTATTGACATATAGAGGGCAACACCAAACAGCTTGTGTATTCATTCTCTGTTGAGAGGGAGGACGAACATGATATTACTTACCACTTTGTTCAGTAGAGCTCAAAGGATGTCGTTTTTATTTCTGGACTTTCTTATCTAGCTACAAAAATGTGAAATGAATTACAATGATTTTTGGCGTAGGCCACTATTGTTTGCTCTCGGATCACAATTTCTTTCTTTGCTAGGGTACTCGCTTCCCATTCATACTTGTATGCACAAGTCATCATGATGCTGTTGGAAGTCTTCTGAGCCCAGTTGCACTGTAACAGCTAATTATAAGAGTTTAGTTCTTCAATTTGACGATTTAGTTCTACAGTTACGTCACTCGGACCCTCTTGGGTGACTATCTTGGGTGTGCTTGGGTGTCCAGTCTTGGCTGGGTTCTGCAGTACGTAAAACCTCGAGTACTTCCCCTCTTCTGAGTTTGGGCGACTTCACTCACTGACAGCTTCCCCACTTGAACCTAGGTTACCTACATGCTCATGGTGTCCCACGTACAGTGGCACATGTCGATCAAATATCACTGACGTCACATTCTTGGTGAAGATGTCAGCATCGTTCAACTCCCCTGCCATGTGCCTTATGGCCAGGAGTCCCTGGTCCTTAAGCTCTCGTAAGAAGTAGTTGTGCACATCCAAGTGACGCATTCTACCGCCTACACTCCAACTGTTAGCTATGTCTACTGCGCCGGAGACGTCCATTTCGAGTATCATTGGCAGTTCCACTTTAAGCTCCAGTGATTCCAGTAGCCTGTAATATAAAGCATGTCTCGTACAACCATGCCTCCTGCTTCTATTTCTGCTTCCATCACCAACAACCGGCAGCATCACAAACTGAACACATGACCACCCAAAATGCTTCTCCCTTCATCTGGATTTGTAGCGTAATCACAGTCTGACCTACCATGTATCTTGAACTTGTGGTCAGTCTTCCACATATCCTTCGGGGCTATTAATAGGCTTTGATGCTTTGTGTGCATGACGTATTTTATTAAGGCCATAGTACGCGGACATGAGCCTCCCTAGGCGCGTCATGTGCCTAGCTAGTCCTTGCACTGAATTGAAAATATCGGGGCGCAAGCACAGCATCATGAACATGCATGTTGCTGTCGCCGACCGGGTCATCTTGATTATGTCTCCAGGCATTGTACCATCACCATCCCCTTTTACCAGTGCTTGCCCAGCTACTGCAGGTGTCTTTGATACCGGCCCTTTGGGCACTTCATACTCTTCTTTGAGCTTCTTGATGAGAATAGGCTGTGTGAATCTTACTGTGCCTCTTCCCTCAGCATCACAACTGAATGTGAGCTTGCTGCTCATGTACTCTGTGAGTTCCCCTTCACACTTGCACGTGAAAGCTTTCTCTAAATCTTGTTGGACCTGTTCAACCAACTTTGGGGGACCAAGTACCATGACATCATCTACCCAAGCCATAAACACGACCATATCCCCATTAATCCAGCCAAAGTATAGGCACAGAGCGCCTTTGACTGTTTGTAGGTCACATTCTTTATGTGTGCTGCAAACGTCTTGAAGAAACAGTACGCAGCCTGTTTGATACCTCTTGAAGAAACAGTATGCGGCCTGTTTGATACCGTACAGGGGCATATTCATTCGCAAGACCACGTCATCTGGGTACCACTCTTGAAATCCGTCCGGAACTTCTATGTAGAGTTCCTCCCCGTTCGCGAATTGTCCTTGAAGGAATGCCCCATCAACATCAATTATGGCTGACATCCATGTATGGTTCATGCAGTATAGCATGAGTACAACTCGCACTGTTATGGGATTAGTCACTGGTGCGGCAATAGAGTCGGATGCATAATGACTCCCATCTACTTGCTCGTACCCTTGCGCATCAAGCCTTCCTCTTCGTGTTCCGTTCGACTTCTTTTCATAGCCCATGTTGTGGAGAGAACCTTCACACCCTTTGGTAGAGAACTTCTTGGGACAGCAGTAAGGGCATTATACTTGTCGAATCACGTTTTCTCATTCGCAATCTCTTTACACCATTCTTCGGCATCAGGGCTTCTCATGGCCCTTTGTAATTCAACACCTTGAGTTGGCTCGTGTGACTTATACCGCCACCTACACCAGCTCCAATGAATGCCATTTCCATGCTTCTCAAGGCCATGTACGTGTTAGCAATCTCGCCATAATCTAGCTCCGCCATCTCTCCTAGGTAACTTAGCTCCACAGCTGGCGCGTACGTGAGCCTGTCAGGGGGCTCCATTGCACGACCTGCCCTAGTACGCATAGTACTAGGTACTGTGACCAATGGACTGCCCCACGTCAGTCTGCCTCCCAACTTGTCAGGCTGATTGTTACTTGGTCCCGTCGCTGTGACGCCGTCTTCATTTTTTGAGCCTAACCCTGTAACTAACTCTGGAGCTAACTCGGTTCCCAGGTCCTCAAGGGTATCTAGGTCTATGATGCCTGTTGTCTCATCCTTGAAGAACATGCACTTAAGCCATATCACGTCACGACTCACAATGACTCAAGAAGTCCATATGTCCCACATAACGACATAGGCCAAGAACCTACCTTAAATTGGTACCCTTATTGGTACCCTTATTAGTACCAATATGGACTAATTCGAAAACTCCCAAGTGAGGGATCGTCCTGACCTCCCAAGTAATGAGAGGTCCTGACAAAGATAAAGATCCATATCTTTGGATCTAAATGACAAGAGAACACTCTGTCAGAACACCCTCATGAGAAGGGTATAAACATACCAGAGATGTGTAGAAACCTACACAGAATCACATTGTTTTGTTGGGATTGCATTAACATCCCATCCTCATATGTTCATTGTAATCACTAAATGATAAGCTCACAAATTACCGTCATCAACAAATCTATAACACCTTTATCAACGAAATTGGTATTTAGTATTTTTTATCTCCAAACGGCTTAGGTCACTATCTATAGATAGCCGTTTCCGTGACCTTCTCACGTGAAAGCCACCGAAAAACTTTTCCCCTCCACTCCATCACTCATGCTCCATTGAGTAAGCAGACCCTTCGTCAGCCATGTAATACAAGAGTGTGCAAAATGCGACTATGTCACGTAAGCCACGAGAACTCGCGCACGTCAGCGGTACCTCTAGGAGCTTTTTTAAAGCCCTATTTGTATGTCACGCCTCGGTGACACACTTACGAGAATGAGCACCTCTAAGGCAGTCCCTGATGGACTTAAAAGCCAAGAGTGTGAGAGGAACCCAGGACGGAAGAAGCAGCCTGTGCCATACATACCCGAAAGGGATGTGATTCAAGAAGCGTTGGTAGTAGACTCTACCACCAACACCATGAAGCTCACCCTGCCCAGCAAGGTAGAGTTGAGGGTGTCCGTGTGGTCACATGGTACTCCCGAGCAATTCCTGATGCATGTCCAAGCAGCCCTGGATGCCGTGAGGCAGAAGGGTTTTGACACAGCATATGATAAGGTCTGCAAGGACCAGAAGGAATGCATCAAGAAGGTAACAAAGCCGAAGAAGCTTTCAAAACGTACTCGAGATTGGATGAGAATCCACCCAAAGAAAAAGCTTACGAAAAGGCCCTAGAAGCCGCCACTAAGGCTGGCGAGGCAGTTAAGCCCATCATCAACCAAATGTTCAGTCTCTACTCCAACCTACTCACAGAGGAGGCGAGGTGCCCCTGGAAGAAGATTGTGAGTGAACAAATTGACTGTTCTCCATGGACGGATATTTATGGGGAAGAACATCCCAAGAAGCGTGAGCAAACTTGGGGGTCATTCATGGAATGCGTCAACTTCCATCTGTTGACCGTGTTCTGTAATGATGCTGCTGAGACCCAGCGCTTCTACATCAGTAACGGGTTGAAGAAGCCCAACAGGGTTCCGATTCACCAGTTTATCAGCCGCATCCAGCAGCTGAATGGCTATTTGGATCTATTGCCCTGTTTGTACTACTTCAACCGTGCCACCAAGCTCACCACTGTGGTGAAGCCATTCGATGATGCGGACCTAGTGAGTCACATACTACGCATGGTCCCAAGAAATTGGCAAGACCAATACAAACTCAGTGGGGCATCGGAAACCCAGAGCATTTGGAAGCACCTAGAAGCACTCAAATGTATTGAGAAGGCCTATCCAACCGACAAGGATCGTGATGGGCCTAAAAATTCTGCGAAGTCCAGTGACTCCTCCAAGCAGAAGATGGTTACGTTTAAGGATCGAATCCCACGTAAGCGTACCACAAGTGCGAAGCACTGCATTTTGTGCAAGAAGCATGGGGGCGCGCACACGACCCACAACACTCAGGATTGCCGCAAGTTTGCAAAGGACGGTTCCTTCAAAAAGTACTTTGCAGGAAGAAAGCTCGTGGACCTTCGCGTGGTCCTGAGGCTTCTCATCACAACAATAGTGCCTATATGCGCAGCTATCTGCAAAAATTGAGAAACTTGAAAAATCTAACAAGAAACTCAAGCGTTTGCAGAAGAAACGCAAGCGCCATCACAAAAGTGACAGCGATGGCTCCGACTCGTCCTGAAAGGATGGGTGCGGTAGTACTGGGGAATTAACTAGGAGTTGTAATAAACTAAAAAGTAATAAACAACCAAGTAATACTTACCCCAGTCCACCGATAGTACTTATTCAATAAGTAATTTGAATAATAATTTAAACTCCGAACTTACAGAAGATTTAAAAAATCTTAATAAGACATCGGAAAATTTGAATTTAAATAATCGAATTATTAATGATACCATCTTAACGAAAGATCAAAAAATCTTGCCGCAAAAAACGAAAGTAATACACAGAGTGAGATAACTGCCGAACTGTCGGACCCCGAACTGTCTGACCCCGAACTGTTGGACCCCGAACTGTTGGGTGCCTTTCTCAATAGTGGGACCACTTCCTCCACAAGTCAAAAAGAAGGAAGGGTCAGTGCTGTAGTTGTCAAAGCAAGGTATCAGTTAGCAACTGAAAATCAATCTCACCAGACACACGAACACTCTGGGAGAAGTTGCACTAGCAACAAAGTCCTCAAGGTCCTACTTGATAGTGGGTCTGATGGGGACTTGATGTTCTGTGAAAAAGGAACATCGATGCATTTCCCCTACTTGACTAGGCAGGTGCCAACCTCTTGGCACACATCGAATGGGGACTTCCTAACCAAGGAAAGGAGTGAAGTCAATCTCAAATTTTTTGACTACTCAAACAGCAAGGAGTATCTGGTAACACCAGACGTTGTTGAGTATAATAAGAAAAAGATGACTAAGCCAATCTATGACCTCATTCTTGGTTGAAATGCCATGAAAGAGTTAGGAATTGTTCTAGATTTCCGAACAAAATAGATAACAATTGATGACGTCATTTTGCCAATGAGGGACATCAGTAGTCTGACAAAAAAATGGAAAAAGCTTGGGCTGTGAATAATAGCTTAGCACATGAACCCAGTAGTACACAAGAGGCGAATCAGAGAGTAGTTCATATCCTAGACGCTAAATATGAAAAAGCAGACCTCCAATCAGTTGTTAGCACCAACTGTACTCACATAAGTCTCCAAGACCAAAATAAGTTACTAGAGTTACTCTCAGAATATGAGGAACTTTTTGATGGAACACTAGGTGATTGGAACACAGACCCCGTCTCCCTAGAACTAAAGGAAGGTGCTACATCATAACATGGCCGACCATTCCCAGTGCCAAAAATACACAAAGAGACCATAATCAAAGAATTGAATAGGCTCTGTGAACTGGGGGTATTAGAGTTTCAGCCCGCATCAGAATGGGCGTCACCCACATTTATAATAGCAAAAAAAGATAACACTGTACGTTTTATCTCTGATTTTAGGGAAGTAAACAAACGGCTAGTTAGGAAACCGTTCCCATTACCCAAAATCAGTACAGTGTTACAAGAGTTAGAAGGATTCACTTTTGCCACAGTCCTTGATTTAAACATGGGTTACTACACCATAAGATTGGATCCTGATGCATCCAAAATCATCACCATCATTTTCCCTTGGGGAAAGTACTCTTATCTTAGATTACCGATGGGTATTGCAGGTTCTCCCGACATCTTTCAGGCAAAAATGTCCGAGCTAATGGTTGCCTTAGAGTTCGTGAGAACTTATCTGGATGATTTGCTTTGCATCACCAGGGCAAGTCTGGATGACCACCTAGAACATTTAAGGTTGGTACTTACCAAACTTCGTGATGCTGGCTTGAGAGTCAATGCCCCAAAATCGAAGTTTTGTGCTGTTGAAACAGAATATCTGAGATACATATTAACCAGGACTGGCATAAAGCCACAGCCAAACAAAGTACAAGCGATACTCGCAATCACACTGCCAAAACAAGTCAAAGACCTCTGTAGGTTTCTGGGCATGGTCCAGTACTATAGAGATCTTTGGGAAAGACGTAGTGAAATGCTTGCCCCACTCACCTCATTGGTAGGAGAGTGTGGTCATACCAAAGTCACCAGAGCCAAGACAACCAAAAAGCGACCTTGGTACTGGGATGAGGTACATCAAATAGCATTTGATAATGTAAAAGCTGCTATTGCTAAAGATGTAGTTTTATCCTACCCTGATTTTTCAAAGGAATTTGAAATATTCACTAATGCCTCATCTAAGCAACTTGATTCAGTGATTACTCAAGGTAATAGGCCCCTCGCGTTCTTCAGCAGAAAACTGTCTGTTATGCAACAAAAATACAGTGTGACCAATATTGAACTACTGGCCATAGTGGAGACACCTTAAAGAGTTCAAAGGCATACTGTGGGGACAACAAATAAAGGTCTATACAGACCATAAGAACTTAATCCAAGGTGCCCTTGGATTAACCTCTGACCGAGATTATACTTGAAGAGTATGATCCTGAAACCGTGCACGTCAAAGGCATCCATAACACTGTTGCTGATGCCATCTCTAGGTTAGACTCCTGTCCAACCCAAGATGACAACGCCAATTGGATGACGTTCACAAAATGCTGGTGTCACTACACTGAGAATGCATCAAGTGCTGACGGCACTTCTGACCATCAAGAAAGTAATAATCTGGTGTTTGCTAATCGCAGCGACGAAGATGCAATTTACCCATTAACAGTGAAGGAAATTGCACAAGCCCAGATGACAGATGCAACTTTGGAGAAGCTTAGTAGACATGACAAGTATTCCACTCACTTTGTGTGTCTTACTATGATTGATCCAGCTTCTAGTTGGCTTGAAGTAGTAGAACTGCCGGTAACCACAGAAGCGGTCACTCCCACGGATAACAAAGGGCAAAAGGGCACTAAGACTCATATCACGCCTAAATTACCATACTTTGACAACTCATCTGCGATGATAAGTAATTTCGTGAATAAGACCTGGTTTAGCCGTTATCCACGTTGTCAATACATTATTTATGACAATGGAAGAGAATTCAAACTTCACTTCAAAGACCTTTGTGAATCATATAGGATCAAGCGTAAGCCAACCAGTGTCAAGAACACACAAGGGAATGCTACACTGGAGCGGGTGCATCAAGTAACTACTGCAATGCTCCGCACTAATGAACTAGATATGGCCAATACAGTAGTAGCCAGTGACATAGATGAGTTCCTAACCAATGCAGCATGGGCCATTCGCTCAACTTACCATACAGTACTAAAAGCCTCCCCAGGTGCAGCAATTTTTGGCAGGGACATGTTGTTTGACGTTCCCTTCCATGCTTACTGGAATAAAATAGGAGAACATAGGCAACACCAAACTGACCTCAACACGATGCGGGAAAACAGCTCACGCCGTGATTGGGATTATAAGGTTGGTGATCAAGTACTTCTTAGAAAAGATGGTATCCTCAGCAAATCAGATAGTTGGTATGAAAGTGATCCTTGGACTATCACAACTATTCATACGAATGGGACTATCATGGTTCAACACAGTACTAAATCTGAACGATTGAATATCAGAAGAGTCTCACCTTGTTTTAACCAGCAGACTTAACCAATATTAAGCACATTCTTTTTTATGTGTCATCTCCCTCTTCTATGCAACACTTACGCTTTAGCGTACAGCCACAGACTTTTTCGTTTGTGCATAAAGAGACATGGATTAATTTTTTCCTTTACAAGGTTTTTTCCCTCTTTTTTTCACCCTGATCCTCCATTTGTTGAGTGACATAGGCCAAGAACTTACCTTAAATTGGTACCCTTATTGGTACCCTTATTAGTACCAATATGGACTAATTCGAAAAACTCCCAAGTGAGGGATCATCCTGACCTCCCAAGTAATGAGAGGTCCTGACAAAGATAAAGATCCATATCTTTGGATCTAAACGACAAGAGAACACTCTGTCAGAACACCCTCATGAGAAGGGTATAAACATACCAGAGATGTGTAGAAACCTACACAGAATCACATTGTTTCTTAGAATCGCATTGACATCCGATCTTCATTTGTTCATTGTAATCACTAAATGATAAGCTCACAAATTACCATCATCAACAAATCTATAACACCTTTATCAACGAAATTGGTATTTAGTATTTTTTATCTCCAAACGGCTTAGGTCACATACGCACGCTGTCACTTTTGTGTTCTGCATACTCCACGAACATCATTGTGGCTCCTTGGTCTCCGGTCATGGAGTCCTTTCCTTCTGCCACGACTCCAGCTTTCCCCATACCCTAAGCCTATCGGACCGCTTGTCGCACCACATGTGTGCACATCACGTGTTGCCATCCAGCCCATTACGTCTACCACAACCAGTCCATTGAGCTGCATTGCGCACACAATTGCCTCTAGTGCCACTTTGGACTTGATGTCCTCTGGTACTCTTGTGGCTCTCATCATTGCGCGCACCTTCCCAGCAAGATACAGGAGTGCCAATTTAGCAAGGCTGTTGTGTTGCAGTGTGTCAAATGACGTGAATTCAAAATCCAGGGGCTGTAGCGCAGCCCATTTGCTATTCCCAGCTTGTTTGCAAGCTTGTGATTCTCACCCGCTAGGTCCTAACGGATGTAGCGGACTGGTATTCCTTGTGACTTCATCTTGTGCATGTGTTTACATGTTCGCTCCATTGTCTTGCTCTTAGTCACGGTGAAGTCACTCCATTTCTTTCCTGTTGCTTTGCAGACAAGGACCTTCCAGTTATCTCAGGTGATTGTGGCGTTTTCAGGTGCTTCAGTCTTGATCGTCACTTTGGACAAGTCAAGATAGATCCTATGCCCCGGTATATTTGTCTTGGGTGTGATCGATTCATTTTGAACATTCTTCCATCTTGCCTTGGATTGCGTGCAGTGCTTGCATGGCTTCAATGTACTGCGCGTCAATATCCACCCAAGCTCCTGAGCTGTTTTGTGCACATAGTCTTTGTTCTGATGACCCAACAAACAATGTGCCATATTTATGTTAAGCCTCATGGGTTTGGTCACACTTCCTGCTGCCACTTCAACATGACGCGAAAACTTGCATGCATATATTGCTCCTTTCTCAGTGGACACTACAATGTCGAAATTTATCATTCCACCCTTCCCGTTTTCAATATGTATCAGGGTCTCTTCACCACATATGATTTTCCATTCTTGCTTAAGTAACAGCATCAACATGCTGAGCAGGTTAACGTTGTGCTTTGCACTAAAACTGCAGTCTTTCAATACTGCCTTCTTCCCGGCCGTCGCATCCTTGCTCATAAAGACCCCTGGGATGTTGATCAGGGCAGTAGACTCCATTGCCAAGCCAGAATGCCCCAGGCTGTAAACCATTGTGTCACGAACGTTCTTCGCCCCAACGATGTACCTCATCACACGTGTGTTGGCCCCGGTGTCACATATCCATACGTCTTCCTGGCGCAATATTGCCAATGCGTCATCACCTTTCTCAGCTGGCACGTCAACTCCCAGCTTCCCCTGGACTAGTGACGTCAAGGATAACTCAACGCTCAAGGATGTCACTTCTTTCTTGGTGGCCTTCTCCTTGTACCAAGTGGGAGCCTTCTCAGGAAACTTCTTGTAGCACTCCGTCTCTTTATGACCTTCAGGCCACAGAAATTGCACTTCTTGTTTGAGCTTGTACTGCCCCCTTCTTTGCTGGTTCCACGACCACCGTGCAACTCTCCTTTTTGTTTCTTGCAGTCCATGGCCTTGTATCGGCATACTTTGCCACAGTTCCTGCACTTTCCCTTGAACATTCCATCGACTTCAACGGAAGCAAGATGTACCTCCTTTTCACTGGCACTCCTCTGACTCCTGCTCTTTGTGAGCCTTTGAATTTCTGAGACGCTGTTGCACAGCCCATCAAAATCAGGACTCGAGGACTTCATCTTGTCCAAGATCAGTCTTGCATATGACGCATCATGATTCTTCCATGTCATCAGCATGCACAACTCTTGATCAGTCTTTGTGACCTCGAACTTGTCAAGCACCCCAACCACATCATTATAAAAATCCCTCGCGCCTTTCAGTTGAAGCTTGTCCAATTCAACCTCCAACTCGATCATCACACTAGCATCCGAGGGCTTATTTGCCTTTTTGGCCTTCGCAACAAATTCATGAGACAATCCATTGGGAAAGTCATCGCTCTTTGTCTTTCCCAATAAGGAAATACCATGACTCTTTCCCTGACCCAGCGCGATAATGACGCACAGCTTTTTGTTAGCTTTGTACAGCTCCACAAGAGGTCAATTTGTGGGATTCATCGCGTCAAGCACTACAAACTCCAACTTGGTCAGACAGTTCACCATCAGCACGGGATCCAACTCATCCCCCACACCCATGAACTCCGTGTACGCCTCAATCTTGCTGACGTATGCCCCAAAACTCTCCAACTTTCCATCCCAATACAGGACCTTGCTCAAGCTGTTATCAGTCACCTTTCTCGTGATTCGTTTGATCTTTGGGTTCGTCACTTCCTCAAGTTACTACGTAGTGTGCTGGAAGTCTTCTTAGCCCAGTTGCACTGTAACATCTAATTGTAAGAGTTTACTTCTTCGTGTAGTTCTACAGTTACATCACTCGGGCCATCTTGGGTGACTATCTTGGGTGTGATTAGGTGTCCAGTCTTGACTAGGTCCAGCAGGATGTAAAACCTTGCGTACTTCCCCTCCTCCATTTTCTGGTGATCTCACTTGCTAACAGATGCAACATCAAGACCAAAGACATGTGATGGTACCAACAGGTCCCATTCAAGCATGTTTGTTTTGAATTTAGGCCCCCAAAGAGTTCCTACAAGCTTTTCTTCCGTTGGACCAGGTTGGGAATTTAATGACAAATTTTTCTGGTGCCAAGTTGGTGCCTGAAGGGCTCAAGCAAGTCAAGAGCAAATGTGGTGTGGGTGAAAAGAATTCCTTATGTATCATGTTCCTGAGCAGGATCTTATCGGGTTTCGCACTTGAAACCAACACCAACACTGCCTACTTCAAGCTGACACCCATACTGAACTGAGGGTGACCACTTGGGTGCATGTTACCACTGAGATCACTGCACAGGGCTGCCCACGACATTTCAACATCATCAAACCAAGGACTTGAATCTTGGCTGTGAGATCGCTAAGGATGTACACCTCAATCACAGGAAGGAATACAAGCAAGATGTTGCACATCTCATCATTGTGTTGGCTTAGGCTGTTCTCAATGCAGGCCGCAAGGCTCTTATGAAGGTTCAGAAACGGTGGAGCCCGGATCTTCCATCCCTATGCCAACCGTCTGTCTGATGAGTTCTGTCAGCCATGGAAGAAGATTGTCAAGGCAAAGAGAGAAACTGTCCCCTGGGAAAACGTCAAGGGGAAAGTGTACAATGAACAAGGAGGGAAGATCAATGAGTATTTGTCCACTGTGACAACTTTCACTTGCAAAGCATGTTAAGACACAATGTTTATGAGGTGGTGAAGGACTACATCACCAATACCCTGAAGAAGACCGACCAAGTGCCAGTAGGTCACTTCTTCAGATGCAAAGAATAGATCAACAGCTACCTTAAGATCCTACCATGCTTGCACTACAACCCAAAGACCAGTCAGTACAGCCCCTGGACAACCGGATCAGTCATTTTATTAATTTGCATCAAAAGATGGTGTATTCACATGGTTTTTGTCATGCTGCAGTCTCTGAGTGGCTCAGAGGGTTGTTGTATTCCTTGTCCTAGAGAGACAATTGATCAATTCGTTTGTTGTTGAATAAATGATCCTAAACAATACGGTGGAAGAATGATGTTGCTACCTTGTGATGCAGTGTGACCCAAGCCAAACAACTGAGAAATAGGTTTATGTAGAATCCTGTTCATACATAGTAAAATGAAGTCTCAATAAGTAAATACAGAGTAAGACAGTAACTTGAAACCACAGATGAAAGGATATTTTATGTTGTCCATTGGAACTTTGACATCAACAATACAGAATATTGGTGTTAAATAAATTTCTGACGTGTCTTTGTTGTTTGAGGAGCTGCACACCTGCAACAGGTGTGCCATTAGAAATTGAGGTCATTGAACATGTGGAGAGCTGTGTGGATGAAGGAGGGATGTTTGCTTTCATGACACTAACTCCAGGCATGCTAACATGTATCTGAGTGACACAGGCCAAGAACTGCTTTACTTCATAGTTATATTTGCTACAATTAAAATTATCTTTTACTCAAGGTGTGAACAGTAAAAACCCCAAATGGGAAGGAATCTTTGCAAAGACAAAGATCCATATCCTTAAATCTTTGTTATCATAAGTTCTCTTGAGAGGTTATCATTGAGAGAGGTGTATATTGTACATGTTGCAAGGCAGTGAAGAAATCTACACCGTTTCTTGGACAGAAATGATTGCATTGTCTTTCCATCCTAAGTTTTTTTTGCAGCCTTTAAGCAATAAGCCCCCTTATCAACAACAAGTACTACCAGTTTATCTACATATGTATTACTAATACTTTTTTGCTGACGAACGACTAGTGTCACCACCGATAGATAAACATTCCACAACCTTCACATGTGCAAAGCCAAAAAAAATCCCTTGCATCCAGCAAGTCAGCAGATTCTTTGTCTGTCACAAAGAAACAAGATTTTTCAAAGCACAACGACACTGCAAACGCATCAATTGATTATGCACATTACTGGTACACATACAAACTTCTTCAAAGTTCTACTTCAACTCAGAGTAGCCCTGATGAGATTGAGCACTTTCAAGACGTTCATGATGGACTAAAACCCAAGACTCTGAGAGTGACTGTCCATTCCATACATACCTGAAAAAGATATGCTTCTTGCGGCACTGGCAATACAATACTAATACTACCATTCTCATGAACCTTGCAATGCCTGGAAAGGTGGATTTGAGACTCCCTGCATGGTCACAAGGACTACTGAGAATTTGAGATGCATGGCCAAGCAGCGCTTGATTCTGTTCAGCAGAAAGACATTCAAGAAGTATATGAAAAAGCCAGCATGGATGAGAATGAGTGCATCAAGAAGCTAGCAGAGGCCAACAAGCTTTTGAAAAGTACATATGAATGAACAGGTTGCCTCTCAAAAAATAGCAGGTGATAAGACAAATGAAGCCATCACTTGCACGCAGGGCGCAATTATGTCGGTGATTCACCAGGTGTATAACTTATACCCCAATCTTCTCATGGAGGAAGCTGGACACCCATGGAAAGAGATCATCAATGAAAAGATCACATGTGGGCCCTATGCATATCTTTACAGGGAAGAACATCTCAAGATGCATTTTCAGTATTTGGGATCATTTAAATAGTGTGCCCTTTTCCACTTGCTCACTATGTTCCACAATGACAAGACAGATTCTCAGTATTTCTACATAAGTAATGGCTTGAAGAAGCCCATTAGTGTTCCAATCCACTGATTCATCAAAAGTGATTGTGGGGTATGGTAGAACTCAAGAATAAAGATTAGAAAGTATGAAGCATCAGAGCAATGGTCACAAATTTGATACTCACCCTCATCCAACAAAATATTGTAAAAGGTTGAAATAATAGCATAACTTGAAATGCATCAAATATAGTAATTAAAAATCTCAATCGAACATGAAAAGTTCAATTTAAATCATTGAATTCTATTATCATGCCATACTTGCACAGAATCAAAACACATTGCAGCAAAAATTGAAAACGATAAACAGAGTGAGATAGCTGCTTGGCTGTTGGACTCCAAAATGCCAGATGCAGTTCTTGAGGGTTTGGATCCCCTTTGAAAATTCAACAAGAAGTATGTGTCACAGCTGTAGTTGCTAAACCAAAGCACCATACATCAACAGAAAATCAAATCCCACCTAAATACGACATCTCAGGTGAAAATTGTATCAGTATCAACGTCGCTAACAAAATCCTTTAGATGGCAGATCTAATGCTGGTCTAATGTTTCAAGATAAAGGAGCATCCATGCATTTGCCCTTCTTGGTTAGGCATGTGTGAACTGCCGGGCATACCTTAAATGGGAACTTCCTCACAAGACAATGGGATGAATGTAAAGCAGCAAGAAGTATCTCATAACACCAAATGTTGTGCTGGATGATGATAAAAAGACTTAGCCAATGTATGACCTCTTTCTTGCTTATTACATCATTTATAAGTTAGGAATTGCTCTTGATTTTTGAACAAACAAAATAACAATGGTAAAGATGAATTACCAAAAAGAAACACCAATAATATGATGAGTCAAATATTGAGAAGACCCAGGCTGTAGTCAACAGTTGGGCACATAAACGACTCAATACACAATAAGAAACGCAGTGAGCAGTTCATATCCTAGATGTCTAAAATGAAAAGACTTCCAATCAGGTGTTAGCACCAATTGCACTCACAAAAGTCTCTTAGATCAATATAAGATACTTAATTACTCACTGAATATGATGATCATTTTGATGGAACATTATGTGATTGACATAGGCCAAGAATCTGCCTTTTTAGTACCCCTAGGTAATAAAAATTAAAAGAATCATTACCTAAAATAAAAAGATAAAATATCAAGTGGCAAGGACTCCCAAGTAAAAGGATCCCACTGCCCCTGATCCAAGAGGCATGGACTCTCCAACACAGAAGTCCATAGCCCCAAACAAGGGAAAATCCTTGAGAAGGGTATAAAGATACCAACATTGTGTAAAATCTACACAATGGTCATTTTCAACAAAATGGATGGAATGACAGTTCAACTGCCCTTCCATCCTCACAATTGTACAAAAATAAACTCATAAAAATAATGCTTTGACACCTGTTGAATTTACCTTTTAAATTCTTGCTTAAAAATTGTTGTGACCGCACAGCTCAGGCCACTTTCTTAAGATAGCCATGGTGCAACCTTCACGCACCAAAGCCATCAACATCTACCAACTTGAACACAAGGTATGAGCAATATTTTTTGTTTGCAAACAAGAATTTTATATTTTTTGCAATTGGCGATACATTTTTTTGCACAATTGACGTCCAAAGTAATCTTCACAATCGACAAATTCCTCCAGTTTTGAGAGCTACAAATTTTCTTTGCAATTGTCCAAATAAGCGATCATTTTGATCCATCAACTTTGGCGATAGGTAAATCCTATAATTCAAGGTAATTTGTGATCAAGAATTCATGCAAAATATTTGGAACCAAGACTCTCAAGAAAGAGAAAAAGAAGAAGAAATATAACTGAAATAAAAATTTAAAAAAATCTTTTTCGAACTAACCTCCACAGGGCACCCAAGACCTTTTTAAGGCCTTGTTCTATAATACTCCCCTTGGAGAGGCCATCAAGAAGATGTCAACCAATATGTCAAGCCCAGAAGGCCTTAAGCCATGAGAATGTGAGAGGAACTCAGGGAGGTTCAAGCCACCCATCTCCTACATTCCCACTGTCGTGGACACCCCTTAGGTGGTCAATAAAATATAGGTCCCCAATAAAATGACCTTGTCTGTCACAGTATTTGATGAGGAAAGTCCTTAACAGTTCCTCAACCACGTGCAGACCTCTGTGGAAATAATCTCTCAGAGAGGATTGGACACGGATTATAAGGAAGCCTGTAAGGCAGACCTTAAAGCTGAGGAAAATCTGACTGCGGCCACTGTGGCAAAAGCCCAAAGCCAAGTATAAGGGAACAGATGGAAAAGTCTCCCATCCTCCAGTCGTGAAAAAAGACAACTGCTGTCAAAACACACACAAGAGAGACCAAAGAGTCCGCTGACCCTACAGTAGTCCACTCAACTTTCCGAGACTGTCCGTCACCCTTGGACCACCATCGCCGGGGAGCAGATTGACTGCAAGCCCTGGATGAATGTGCATGGGACTGCATCCCACAAAATGCCCAGCATCTTGGAACTCCTTGTTGTAGTGTGTCCAGTTGCATCTGCAGCCTTCTTCAGGACTGGTGCAGTGGAGCAGGAACAGTTCTATATATGAGCGATGGGCTGAAGAAACTGAACAGAGTACCTATCAGGGACTTTGTGCAGAGAATCCAGCACCTTAACGGGTATGTGGAACTCTTGCCGTGCCTATTCTACTCTTTGAAGGCTGCAAAGTCAATGAGAGTATGTGGGCCATTTGATGATGCCAACTTGGCAAGCCACATCCTCAGGATGGTTCCTTGGAACTGGCAGGGCAGGACCAATACAAGCTCAATGAAGCTTTGGTACCACTAAGTGTCGGGGAACTTCTTGAAGTCCTCGAATGCACCAGGAAGGCCTACCGCACTGACAAGGTTGGAGAAGGACACAAGAATGCAGCCAAGTCTAACGACTCATTTAGGAAGCAGATGGTCTCTTTTTGTGAGCGGATTCCTAAGAGACACCACACGGAGAAGCACTGTTCTCTCTGCAAGAAACATGGGGGCGCACACTGGCACACATACCACCCACAACAGTCCGGGCTGCTGGAAGTATGATTCCAATTGGACATGGAACCTCTTCTGACCCACGAGACCTGCTCAATGAGGAAGTAGCTATGCACAGCTGTCCACTAAAATCAACAAACTTGCCAAGTCCAACAAGAAAATGAAACACACTATCAACAAGAAGAAGCTTAAGCATCACAACATGAGTGACAGTGATGAATCAGACGCATCCTGAGATGATGGGTATAGGGGTGTACTAGGAATTTATGTGGTAAATCTAACTGTAATGACATAATTAACACTTATCCTAGTCCAATTAAAACTTCCCTGCATGTCAACATAAAATTTTCTGATTCAAACAACATCAGTTCAAATCCAGCAGGAGACCTAGGGAATCTCCCAGCTGAACCAACACAGAGTGAAATAACTGCCAAATTACCAGACCCCGAACTATCAGGTGACCTTTTCAATGTGTAAATCCCCTTTGACAAGTAAAGAAGCACAGGTCACTACTGTAGTAGCTAAAGCACACTGTAAAATGACTGAAAATCCAGGCCGTAAAAACATCGAGTACTCTACAGGACATCGTACCAGTAACATAGTCATCAGGATTCTACTAGACAGTGGATCTGATTGTGATTTCTTGTTCCATGCAAAAGGAACAGAGAAACACTGTCCCAACTTGACTAGGCAGGTGTCAAAGTCTTGGCACGAGTCAAATGGGAGCTTCCTAACCAAATGAAGGAGTAAAGTTAACTTAAAATTTTGAATATTCAAACAGTAAGGAGTACTTAGTGACTCCTGATGTAGTAGAGTACAATAACAAAAACATCGACCAAGCAAGTGTTTGACCTCATTCTTGGATGTCAAACCACGAAAGAGATCGGAATTGTTCTAGATTTTCAAACAAAATAAATTACCATTGATCGCGTCCTTTTGCCAATGAGAGACATCAATAGTCTGACCCCATCAAACATGGATAAAGCCAGGGCTGTCAACAAACAGCGAACCGCAAGGTGTAATTATCATGTCCTTTTGATAAATCCTATGCTGTAACAACAGCATGGCTAACAAACCGCAAACTATGAAGGAAGTGACACAGTGCGTAGTTAAAAGCCTAGAATCCTATGTGCTAATTACAAAAAAGACAGACATCCAATCAATTGTTAGCACCAATTGTACTCACTGTAGTCTCCAAGACCAAAGCTTGTTACTGGAGTTGCTCACGAAATTTGAGAGACTTTTTGATGGTGCACTAGGTGATTGGAACACAGAGCCTGTCCATTGAATTCAAGGAAGGCGCAAAACCATATCATGGCAGGGCATACCCAGTACCCAAATCTTCCAAAGAAACTACTAAAGAACTGAATAGATTATGCAGACTGGGAGTCTTAGAGTTTCAGCCCAAATTGGAATGGGCATCACCATCATTGATCACTGCAAAGAAAGACAGAACTATACGCTTCCTCACTGATCTTAGAGAAATAAATAAACGACTAGTTAGAAAGCCATTCCCATTACCCAAAATCAGTTGAGTTCTGCAAGATCTAGAAGGATTTACCTACTCTACAACCCTAGATTTAAACATGGGTTACTATACCATTAGATTGGATCCCAATTCATCCAAATTATGCATCCTCATTTTTCCATGGGGCAAGTATTCTTACCTCTTATTGCCAACGGGCATTGCAGATTTGTCAGACATCTTTCAAGGAAAAACGTGAGCACTAATGGTAGCCTCAGAGTTTGTAAGAGCTTACCTTGATGGTTTGTTATGCATCACAAAGGCAAACCTGGAAGACCAACTTGGCAAATTAAAAATGGCGCTTACCAGGCTACGCGAGGCAGGCTTGCAAATCAACAACCAAAACTGTTTTTCTGTGCCATTGAAACAGAATACCTAGGTTATACCCTCACACATGTAGGGATCAAACTTAAACAGAAAAGATGCAGGTGATTCTCGCCATCTCACCACCACAAAACATCAAAGACCTCCGTAAGTTCCTGGGCATGGTCCAGTATTATGGAGATCTTTGGGCAAGATGCAACAAAGTGCTTGCCCCACTCACCTCACTGGTACTGGTAGGAGAGTGTGGTCACACCAAGGTCACCAGAGCCAACAAGACAAAGAAACATTGAAGGTACTGAGACACAGTGCATCAAACAGCATTCAATCGTGAAGACTTCAACTTACCCTGATTATTCAATGGAATTTGAGATATACACTGCTGCCTTGTCTAAACAACCTGGATCACTAATCACCCGGGATGATAGGCCACTTAGGTTTTTCATCAGGAAACTGATGGCAGCACAACAGAAATACAGCGTGGCTGAACTTGAACTACTGGCCATAGTGGAAACACCAAAGGAGTTCAAAGTCATGTTGTGGGGACAAAGATAAAAAGTCTACCCAGACCATAAAAATCTTATCCAAGATGCATTTGGATTAACATCTGACCGTGTCTACCAATGAAGGTTGCTCCTCAAGGAATTTGGCCCCAAAGTTGATTACATTAAAGACACACAGAAAACTGTTGCGGATGCCATCTCTTGCTTAGACATCGGACCCATTCCGAATGAGCATGAAAACTGGATGACATTTACAAAATTCTGGTGTCATTACACCATGCAAGAAGAGAGTGCAATTGACACCTCTGTACCAAGAGGAAATGAATCTGGTATTTGCAAACCACAGCGAAGAAGATGTAATCTACCAGTTGACCGTACAAGAGATTGCCCAAGCACAACAACTTGATGCCATCCTGAAGAAACTTAAAGATTGATACTCGACACAATTGGTTGAGAGTTCAGAAGTCCTATGCAAGGATGGAAAAGTGGTCATTCCAAAAGAACTTCAACATCATG
Organism: Cyclotella cryptica; assembly: GCA_013187285.1. Classification (NCBI taxonomy): domain Eukaryota; phylum Bacillariophyta; class Thalassiosirophyceae; order Thalassiosirales; family Thalassiosiraceae; genus Cyclotella; species Cyclotella cryptica. The sequence continues at coordinate 334,622 of JABMIG010000094.1, read as the reverse complement.
CAGTTAGTTGCTACCACCACTATCTACAGCACCCTGGAAACACTAGACTCAAAGAAACCCTTTGTGCTGCAATGTACTGAAAAGGTATGCAAAATACCATCTGTAAATATGTCAAAAACTGTCATGCATGCCAAGTCAACAAGAGGCATAAGCATAAGTATCGGAAGCTCCCTACTAGATTCGTCATCACAAACCCTTGGGAAGCACTACCAGTTTAACTGTAGTACTGACGCACCCCCTTTTGTAAAAAAATAACAATTCCCACATTTTTTCTTTGACCGATCATAACTTTTTTCAAAGGGCCCGGAGGCAAATTTGACGAGAAATACTTCAATTCATTGACTCATGAGGATCATATGATACAAGGGGTGTATGACATCATCTTCCCTTGTGAAAATGCACTCAAAGCTTGATGAACTCAAAAAATACGCGACAATTTCTTGACCCAATGATGTTACATCCCTGATATCTTTGTCCGCCTGGCAAATAATCAGGACACATTAGTGCCATTTTACACTGAAGATGACTAGGGATGAGTCTGAGTTGAGGGGCCTAGCGCAGAAGGCTGTAAAGGCCATCAGGACCACCCAACTCTGAGCATCCTGGCAGCTTTGAGTTGCAAAATTCACCAAGCAGGAGATCAAGTTTGCACCGTTGGTCTGCGGGTGGTTTCTCCACCCACCCACAATTAACAAACTAATACCTGCCATGCTTTTATATTATAATTCTCAAGGGCAGGGACCAGATAGGATAGTGGATGCTGCTGGGGAGGCAGAAGAGTAGTTGGAAGCCAGATGTCACTGATGCAACCTTCATCATCGAAGGATATCTGACCAAATGCGGCTAGTTGATGTGTTTTCTGCTCACAAATCAGCAATGAATCCCATGGAAGGTTGATAATTCTCTTTCCTTTTGTATGAAAGTGACCCTTGGACTATCACATCAGTTCACACAAATGGCACTATCAAGATTCAATGCGGAACAACATCAGAAAGTTAAAAATATGAAGAGTTATACCTTTTTAGCAGTCAAACTTAAAACCGTATTAATGTCAGTTTTCAAACAGCAAAAACGGCCTCTCCCTCTTCAATCAACACGTACTTGTTATAATTTTTTTTAAACAAACTCTTTAGTTTGTTATAGTTACTCTCATGAGAACCCTTTTTTGACCTAAAAACACTTAGCTTTTTCCATTTTTACCTCTCCATTCGTGGGGGGAGTGACATAGGCCAAGAATCTGCCGTTTTTAGTACCCATAGGTAATAAAAATTAAAAGATCTTTTACCTAACATTCAAAGGTAAAATACCAAGTGGCAAGGACTCCTCAGTAAAAGGGCCCCATTGCCCCTGATCCAAGAGGCATGGACTCCCCAACGCAGAAGTCCATAGCCCCAAACAAGGGAACATCCTTGAGAAAGGTATAAACATACCAACATTGTGTAGCACCTACACAATGTTTGTTTTCATCAAAATGGATGGAACAACAGTTCCACTGCCATTCCATCCTCACAATTGTACTAAAACAAGCTCATAAAAATCAATTCTTCAACCCCTGTTGAAACTACCTTTAAAATTCCCGCTTAATATTTTTGTGACTGCACGGCCCAGGTCATTGATTGGAACAGAGCATCTATCTTTTTTGAACTAAAGGAAGGCACTAAGCTGTATCATCACAGGCTAATCCAAATGACGGGAGTATACAAATAGACCATACTTAAGAAATAGAATAGAATTTGTAAACTGGGAGTGTTCGAATTTCAGCCTGTGTCAAAATCAGAGTGGCTGTCACCCACTTGTAAAACACAAAAAAGATAAAACTGTATGCTTTATGACTCAGTTTAGAGAAGTAAATATTACGGCTAGTTAAGAAGCCATTCCACTGCATCAAATCAGTACATTTCTGCAAGTGTCAGAAAGATGTCAGAAGGATTTTCTTTTGCTACAGCCCCAGATTAAAACATGACCTATTTATTTCACCATTTGATTGGACCCTGATTCATCCATAATCTGCACCATCACTTTTCCATAGGGGAGTATTCTTGTCTCATGCTCCTGATGGGAGTTGTAGGTTCTCCTGACATTTTTGAGGCAAAGATGCCCAAATTAACACTAGTTGTAGGGTTTGTGTAAACTTATATTGATGATTCTCTATTCATCACCAAGGCAAGCCTGGATGACCACTTTGAGCACTTGAGGATGGTACTCTCCAAGTTGTCGGGAGAGTGCTTGCAAGTATCAATGCCTGAAAATATAAATTCTGCAATATTGAAACAGAATACCTACGATATATCCTCACAGATAAGGCATAAAACCACAGCAAATCAAAGTGCAGGCAATTCTTACAAAGAAAACTTCAAAAGACATCAAAGACCTCAATGGATTCCTGTGCATGGTCCAGTGCTATGGAGATCTTTGGGCAAGACATAGGGAAGTGGTCACCCAACTCAGAAGAGGGCGGTCATACCAAAGTTGCAAATGACAAAAAGAGGCAAAAGCATCCTTGGTACTAGGGTGTGGTACTTCGAACAGCCTTTTACAAGCTAAATGCAACAACTGATCATGAAGATTCAGCCTTGTCATATCCTGATTACTCAAGGGAGTTTGAAACATACACTGTGAATTGTTGGGAGGACCTTGCAATTGGGAAATGGAAATGGATGGTCATGAGTGACGTCTGCACTACAAAGTGCTTCTAAGAGACACACGAATGAGGCAAAATTGGAAGTGAGCAAAGTAGCAAATAGTAGCTTACATTTTGAAAATAATCTACGATCTGACATAGGCCAATTATCTACCCTACAGCAGTACTCTAGGGTAAACTGAAAGATACCCTTAATTTCTCAGGAGATGAGGGATATCTTCCAATAATGGCAAGAACCAGCAAATAGCAAGAATAGGTTCACTACCCAGAAATACCATTTGGGGAATAATGCTTTATGTCATCAACTAATGACATAAAGACATACCATATCTGTGTAGGATCCTACACAGTTTCATTTTGTGCAATGAAGCATATTTGCTTCATTGCTGCTTGTTACTAGCAGACAACTTAACTCATAAAAATCAGTTCCCAACAACTTGTATCTATCCGTTACTACATAGTACAAACTACATTAAAACGGCTTAGGTCATTATCAATTGATAACCTTCGCGCAACCAGATCGGATCATCTGTCCGTCGTTCCACCATCCATCATCCATCAGCTGTTGTCGGTGGTTGACCATGGTAGGTTCGTCTGTCCGTCGTCCCTTGTTGCTCGAAGCCGTCCAATACACTTGGTGTGTTACACGTGGCGCAACTTGTGCTGCCTGACCCCAAGAGTAGCAATATTGCCACAGCTGAGCCCCGAGTCACGTACTCAGCCAGTTGAAGTGAGTTTACTCACAGGCCGGCGCGTGTTTTTTAAACACGTAGCCAAGAACAATTGCCCTGAAAGTCAGTGAGGACTAGATCCCACTTGACACGGGTATACTCCGCTTTCTTAGCAGAGTGCGCATGTAGCACTAAGTGCACTTGCCGTAAAAAAAAGACCACTTGTGACGTATCATACGCACTTGTGGCACGAATGCTTACGTGACTATTAGGTAGTAGCAGCCCCTCATTAAAAATGAGGAGGCAATAAACATAAATGCCTCGGTTTATTTTTTTTCCGAAAGAGCAATATGTGTGTAGTCTATTTTTAGACCTAAAAACACGATTAGACTTAAAATTAGTCTGTACCGGTGATCACATGCAGATGCAGTGATAACACGGAGTACTAAGTACTTATAGCCTTAGGGCAGTACAAAAAAAGATCTTCTAGGGCATAAAATGACCCTATGAAGAATCGTATGGCCTCTAAGGCCTAAAAGCTTGCTCGTGACCCCGAGAGGTTTCGGTCACTTGAAAGACTCGCGATTCCCCTGGAAGTTCGCGGTTCTCAGGTTTCCAATGTGTAAGACACATCCTAAAGGGAAAATGGATGTAGTCCCACGATTGTGGATCAGCCCCATTCACATGGGAGCGCGTCACGGCACAGCCCATTTCACAAAACGTATCGCGACACAGCCCTCGCGATCACGATCTGAAAAAAACGACCACATATCATGTGTCCTAGACTCGCTGGGCTCAGCCCACGTGCGCGATGGACCAGCCTAGGAGCGAACATTGTTCTACTCCTCACATGGGCATAGGAGCGCAATATATTGCCGCATCCCGGTCAGACGTCAGAGTGACGCGGAGTAACATCTCCAAGTCCCAGCACGTATGGGGGCGCAAGATGGACCCATAAACCGACTACGTGTCGTGCCCCAGAAACACTCAGAGCAAAATTCTCGCGAATTTCCGATTTGCGCAAGAATGCTGCATGCTTTTTGCGGTTTTGTCAGGAAACACGCAACTTGTTGATTTATTACTTAAATCCAAGCAAAAAGTGAGAAAAGTCCACAAAAGTGAGAATTCTTCTCATGTGGTATTCCTTTCATGCATATAAGCTACCGAGCTTGGCAAAAAAGGAAAGAAAGCTAGTTGGCTTATGAATAGCCAAATGCACAACCTCTGGTCCGAGGAAAATAGAATTTAGAGCCCGAAAATATAAATTCGGAATTATTTAATTTTAAATTAAAGAGCTCGTTAGATAAAAATCTTGATCAAAATTCTACTGTCATGTTAATATAACCTGATATTCAAATACCTTGCTACATGTAAAAATAAAACAAAAATGCCAAGAAATCTTCAGGCATCATGAATTGTTTTCTCAAGAAGATGAACTCTTCTCCCACGTGAGAAATGTACACATGTGCCATGTTGCACTATTAACAAGCAATGGTATCAAAAAAGCAACTGGAAATCAAACCATGTTGGGTTTCGAACCCCTGACAAGGTGTTGCTACAGTAACAGTGAAAGCAAGAAGGATGTAGTTCCAAGCTTCCCCATGTTCCAAAATTAGGAACATCCATATGTTTTCCTTACCCAGCTAGGCAGGTGTCAAGCTCTTGGCGCACGCAGGATGGGTTCTTCCTACTCAAAAGGAAGGGCAAAGTCACACGATGTTTTTTATTGCCAAGCATTAAATTCCTGTCAAAACACACTTTTCTGAGTACATATTACCCAGAGTGACTAAGCCAGCATATGACCTCAGTCTTTGACAAATGCAAGAACTGAGTTTGAATTGTTCTAGATTTTCGAACAAATAACAACATAAAATATGTTAAGATCAATTTTACCTTGCCAGTGATAATTGATGCAAAGTCTGCAAAAATCTGTGAACCAGAGTTGAAACAAAACCTGGACACAACATACCATGCACATAGCTAACCACTTAAGTGCAGGACTCTTCTTGAGCAAAAATACTCATGATCACAGAGCTAACCACTCCTGTGAAAAACTCCTCTGGGGGTTGAGTAAACTAGCAGACCTTCCAAGCTGTGTAAAAAAAAAGACACACACTTACACTACAAACTCAATTTCATACACGTTACTGAGGTTTCTCATGACAAGAGAAACTGTTTGATGAAGTTCAGTGTGTTGGAAGAACGTGCCTGTTTACCTCTATTTTTCCAAAGAGGTAGGTTTACAGCCTATAAAGACAGAGCACAACCAGTCCAAAAGTCAAGTAAAAACAACGAGGACAATTTACCTTGGCGACTGGAGGGTTTCATTGACAGCCGTCGTCAGAACTGGCTGTACAAAGACAGAACACCCAAACAAACATAAATTACTGTAAATCAAAAAGTGATTCTTAAAATAAGATTGGGACAAAAAGTTAGGAAAACTGTCTAAACTCAAAAGAATCCTTACAGTACTGTAGATGTTGCTATGTTCAACTCTGCAAACACCATAAGACTTCATGAAAAGTCAACAAATCATAGACTAGATACTGACGCATCTAGAACCCGTTCATGACTAGAAACACTGAAGAAGGTTATACCTACTCAGAGCTAGCAATAACAATCATGGGTTTTCCATGTGCCTCACAAGCACATTCAATGGAGTCAATGATGGCCATACTGTTCACAATAGAACTCATTTGGAGCAATATGATATTCTCCAAAGGCTAGCTTGAGAGACCACCTTAAACAAGGTTAGGATGGACTTACCAAGCAGCGAGTAAGGGTTTGCATGACAAACCAATACACAACATCTCTGCACAAAGACAACAAGGGCTTAATAATAGACCCAAAGTCTTCGCATGGCAAAAGCACCATGCTTACAAGCAGATAGAAACTCGCTGAAACATTCGCCCATACAGGGAACTCACATGCTACTGGGTGGTCCAGTACAAGGGAGAACCTTGGGTAAGACAATATGATTGTCTCGCCTCACTCACAACTGGAATTGTAGAGGAGGAGGTACACCGTACACAAAAAGACGACACATATATGTTAGACATTTGTTATCACAACAAGTCTAGAGCAACACCAACTCCGGTTGGGTATGCTAGCATTCTAGTACAGCTTGCTGAACTTAGAGTGCATATAATACACAGAATAAGAGAAATTGAATCCTTGACCATGATTAACACTATTGGATTCAAAAGAACTGTGTCTTACTAGATCATGGTCTCACTGAGACTCAATGACTAGTACTTGATTCTCTTGTGAGAACTTCTGATGGTTTACCTTCAGCATTATCCATGGAGAACACATATGGTGTCCATAAGGAAGGACTCTTAGAGTCACTGAAACACGTGGGTCTTTTTGCTAAAGACAACGGGATGACCATAGGTAGTGCACATATGTGTTGCACAACAAACCATAAAATAAGCCTCATAATCACATGAGCACACGAACAAAAACGATCCACAACCTTTGTTCTTGTAAAACCACAGCATATAGAATTGTGAGTATCCCTAGTTAAACAGGAATATCATCTCACACAAAAGGATAAGTCAAACATGAACATCTCTACTGAGAGACATGTAGCACCTTGTTGGCATGCAATGCAAAACAAATGCAACTCAAGAAGCTATGCACAGAAATGTAGTATCGCTTCACTAGCTTAGACAAATCCAAAGAGAAACACAACTATTACGTTGTCAACATATCATGGAAAGTTCACTTCTCCATGATGCTCGCTGTGAAGTCACAATATGGTTCCATAAACCATAAGATAATATATTCAACAACTGTCTTACAAAGTATAAAAATTGGTACGCACATGCACATTTAAACATGTTGCAATGTCATTACCACCAACAAAAGAGTTATACAGGTACAGACCTCCCCTGAGGATCCCTGCTACAAAATACAAAAAGGATATCATACACACTGAATCCGTACTCTTAATGGTACAAAAAGACATAGACGTTGACGCTTGGACCTTCCAATGATTATAGTCAATACATTATGTATGACTTAACATTGTTCACTTGCCGATAGCTGACCCTTTGGGCAACTATTCCCATGGATACATAGGGGTGACAGAGCAAATTGAAGGACAATACACAAACACAAAGGACTGCAGAACATAACAAACAGAATATCTGTACTATCAGCACCTTCGTACCTAGACCTGGTTCAATATCCACATTGTACACAAATCGTGACAATTAAGGTGCAGTTTCAACACCACACTTTCGGACCATATGCATTTCATTTGGCTTCCCAGTGTAAGTCAACCAGAGTCTTCAATAATCAAAACCCAAAAAGTGAATTACTATCTAGAGTTCAACATCAACCAGATCATGGAGATGCTTGGCCTGCTGTACCAATCATGGTCTTGTCAGCAGCTTCTAGTGGCACCATGTTTTCCTAAACAAACAGTGAGATGCCATTCACTCATACCTACTATGCAGTGCCTATCGCCTAAATGTAGTGTAGCAATCATAAGATGGAATTGTTGTTCGGCATTCCACTTTTGCACACACAGACAAAATCAATAGGAGACACCAGGCAACACCAAACCGACCCAAAATTATCCTCATCAATTTATGGGCACATGGTCCGTGGAAAGCAATGCTTTAGTAAACAAAGGTAATTTACCCCGCACAAATATTCAGTCTGTACAGCTGTGATAATTGGACTATCACAAAAGTTATACGATAAGACAATCAGGGTTTCACGCGGAAGTAAGTCATGTACATTTGGCTTAGGAGAGTACAAAAACACCAGCTTTATCACAAGCCATTCCAAATCTCCCTCTCCACAAGAACTTACACTTCATATAGTACATACAATACTATGTATGTTAAAAAGTCACACGCAGCTTGCACATGTTTAAACTCAACCAGGAGGTTTTTTCTGCAAGTCTGGCTCGTAATCGGATTTTTTCCTCACAGAGGTTTTACTTTTCCGCGAGCCACGCTGATTCTCCAATCGTGGGGGCGAGTGACATAGGCCAATTATCTACCCTACAGCAGTACTCTAGGGTAAACTGAAAGATACCCTTAATTTCTCAGGAGATGAGGGATATCTTCCAATAATGGCAAGAACCAGCAAATAGCAAGAATAGGTTCACTACCCAGAAATACCATTTGGGGAATAATGCTTTATGTCATCAACTAATGACATAAAGACATACCATATCTGTGTAGGATCCTACACAGTTTCATTTTGTGCAATGAAGCATATTTGCTTCATTGCTGCTTGTTACTAGCAGACAACTTAACTCATAAAAATCAGTTCCCAACAACTTGTATCTATCCGTTACTACATAGTACAAACTACATTAAAACGGCTTAGGTCACGATCACCCTTTTATCACTCATGGCAACCAATCTGATCAAGAAGAGCAAAGACAAGGAAGTCTTGTTTAGGATGCTTTTCTAACATCATTTTACAAAAGGTGGTGCTGATTCACCGCAAAGATGAGTGCTGGATGTCCGGGAGCAGCGGGGCGAGGAGGAGGAGTAGGTTGAGGGGGTCAGGAGCGAAAATTTGCGAATAAGCCAAGGCCATCCAAGAAGGGGATGACATACAGGTCAGACATCAAGGCCATCAAGAATGATGTTTTTGACTGCGGGAAGCCCAAACACGCTGCATCATTTGAGAAATATCTCAAAAGAGTAGTAGATTACATCTGCCCAAACGCATGCTCATGTGAAACAACAGAAGATGACGGGCTCAACTTTGCCCAAGACGGGATGACTGGGGTCCAAGACCATCAGGAGCCTGAAAGGAAAAGTGTAACCATGATACAGTTGAACAAAGGAAGGGCCAAAGGCGTGCTGAAGGTGAGCTCTTTTGGAAATGCTGGAAAGCGGGTCCAAGGTGAGGTCAAGTCACAGAGTAAAGAACCAGAGACCCAATGCATTCATTGTGGTGGGCCGCACAGAGTTACTCATCCAACTGGGCGGACCAGGCAGTGGTCAAATGATCTTCTAGGATGACCAAGACAAGGGAAGCACCATCAAGAAAAACTACTTGTACCTCGACACGTGTTCCACTAAGGACCAGATGGTGGTACCAAAATACCTCACTAAGGTACACAAGGTCCATGATCTGCTGGTTCTTCACACTAATACAGTGAAGAGTAAGACTGACAGGAAGGGATACCTTGGAGGCACAGCCTTTTGGCTGGATGGAAATGGGATAGCAAGCGTGATCTCACTAAGGACCTTGGAGAAGCAGTTACATGTGACGTATGACAGCAAGCAAGAGGGGGGAGCGTTCATATGCCAGACCCCAGAAGGAAAAATCATGTTCAAGAGGTGCCATACAACCAACTTCCAATACATCAACCTGGATAAGGACAAGTTGAAGGCCACGGCCATGTTGGTGCAGTCTATCAGGCAGAATTTTGAGGGCAATACTCAGGAGGATGTCGAAAGGGCAATCCTTGCCAGAAAAATTCAAAGCAGGGGCGGTCACCCAGGTGGGGCTACCTTCAAGAGGGAGGTGAGTCGATCCAGCCCTAGTTAATTGTTCAACGATGCCCCCGTCACCACTAAGGATATCACAAATGCCTGAAAACTATTTGGTCCATCTTTACCATGCCTGAAAGGAAAAAGGGCAAGAGGCAGACTGGGTGTGGTTCGACCTTAGTTTGTAACTGTGCCAGAGCAACTGATAAGCACGAAGAAGTGTGTTACACTGGCAATGGATGTAATATTTGTTTTTTTGTTACATTGTCTTGACGGGTCAGCTATGTGACAGTGCAGTTCATACCATGACGGACGGTGGGGGAGTTGGCAAATGCACTCATGATGGTGATTGGCCTATACTGGAGAGCAGGGTTTGTTTGCCAAACATTTCTGATGGATGGAGAGTTTGATAAGGTTAAACAGAAACTCATAAACATAATTGAAGTCAATATAACATCTAATAATGAGCACGTGCTGGAGATCAAAAGAAAGATAAGACACATCAAAGAACGGACTCGAAGCATTAAGGCTGATCTCCCATTTACAATAATTCCAGGACAAATGATCAAAAGGATGGTGTTACATACCGTGCTGTTCATGAACAAATATACGGACAAACAGGGGATTACTGACAAATAATCTCCTAGGGAACTTATATTTTAAGGTGGCAGCTAGACTGGAAGCAACATTGCAAATACCAGGTAGGTGCATACGGTGCATACGGACAGGCATACAATGAACCAGAGGCCAATGAAACCAACACTCAGCAGCCAAGGTCAAGAAATGTAATGTGTGTTGGACCAACAGGGAATTTCCAAGGGAGCTACTACTTCCTGAACTCGGACACAAAGGCATTGATAAAGAGACAAAGATTCATTGAATGACCTATGCCAGGCAGTATAATCAAGAAAGTTGAGTTATGGGGAAAGAGAGACAAGCAGGACAGACTCTTGAGGTTCTGCAACAGAAACAACAAACCATTTGATTGGTAAGATGATCAAGATCAAGTAGTGGAAGACAATGCACCGGAACCAGAGCCAGCACCTCACCAGGACATACCTGCAGAGACCCCAGGAGTGATCCTGGAATCAAATCTACTGGCTGTAGCCACTCCACTGCCATTATCCGACAAGGAATGCGTGGTGGTGGAGAATGCAGGGATAACCAGGGAGTTTGAAGAATTCCAATATAGGGGTAGACAACAAGGGCACGAGCAGAGTCACGTACACGATGTACACGTCACCCACGACCACTTTAACCTGGTCCCATCCTAAGCTGAGGAAATCATGCCGGCTCGAGAAGAAGATGAAGACTGCTTGCCTGTACTGAAGGTAGATGAGGAGTCATCTGATATGATTAGAAGAGGTAGAAGTCATTGAGCTGGTTTATGATGAATCAATGAATGAGGAATCGACTGAGACTCACCTGACGGACAGTTCCGAGAGACTAGGAGTGGACGGTGGGTGAGACCACCAGATTGATACCGAGGCATGATGCATATCGGCATGGGCCGGATGCACTTCACTGTGCCACAAATGCATTTTTGGTGGCAGCAACAGACTTGGTAACTCCCATAACAGTGCTCCAAGATGAAATAAAAGTGTTGGCTGTGATCATGACCCAGCTAAGTCTCCGAAAAGGGCTGACAAGATTCAGGGACAAGGGAAAACAAGGTGCGCTTAAAGAGATGAGGCGATTGCAAGATATGTGCACCTTCTTCCCACGTGACCCAAAGATGCTCACAAGAAAGGAAAGGAGGAAGGTGCTATCTTCCCTCATATTCCTCACAGAGAAGGATACCGGGGAGGTCAAAGGGTGCACATGCGTGAACAGAGCATTGCAGAGGGAATAAATTCAAAAGGATGATGCCACTTCGCCGACTGTTGCAACAGACTTGGCTTTTCTAACAGGAGAGGTGGATGTGCATCAAGGCAGAGACGTGGCATTTATCGACTTACCAGGCGCATTCCGACATAGCCAACAGGTGCAGCCACGACAATGGGATGAGGCACAATTCTAAGTTATTCATGGAAACAGAAGCTGAACACAAAAAGTTTGACAGAAACCAAACTCATTGGGGTTGATGATGCAATCACCAACATACTGTGGAGTTTATATTTCTTGCAAGAACAGGGGTGCGGAACAAAGCACGCAGTTATTTACCAAGACAATAAGAGTGCAATCCTACTGGAATCGAATGGAAAGATATCCAGCGGCAAACAGACAAAACACATCAAAGCAAAATATTTCTTTGTTACAGACAATGTGGCTGACCGGGAGTTAGTCATCAAACACATACGTACCCACAGAACACATGTGGGCTGACATACAACTAAGCAGGGTATGGCAGATAGGATAAATAGAAGCCACATGATCAATTGCAAAGTAGAGTTGACCGATGAAGCTGACAATAAGAAGCATGAGAAGGATGTGGTGTCAGCTGCAAAAACAGAAGCAGAGGTGGGAATGCCCTACCCTGAGGATACAAGCACGCCACAGGTGTCAGCCAAAGTATCCTGGGGAAGTTCACATGAGTGTGTTGGGAGGACCTGGCAACAGGGAAGTGTAAATGGATCGTCACGAGCAACGTCTGCACTACAAAGTGCTTCTAAGAGACTCATGACATAATGAGACAAAATCGGAAGTGAGCAAAGCGGCAAATAGTAGCTTACATTTTTAAAATAATCTACAATCACCCTCTTATCATTCATGGCAACCAATCTGATGGAGAAGGGCGAAGACGAGGAAGTCTTGTTTAGGTTGCTTTTCTAACATGCATAATCTAAACATCTTGGCTTAGTGATTACTCAAGGTGATCAGAGCCTCTTGCACTGTTGAGCAGAAAAGCATCTGGAACACAACAAAAATACAGCATGACCAAAAATTGAGGGAATACATAAATTACAAAATGATGATGAGCTTTACACACAATGATGGTAGGAAGTGAACACAAATGAATTGGCAAAAAGTAAGTTTACTCATTGTTCTAGAACATAAGTAATTTTCTTGAAGACACAGTATCAACCCCAACCAACAATAATGTGCTTTCTATAAAGCAATGGTGTCATTACACAATTTGAAATTATTTCTTTCAAGGAAAATGTTCTGTTCAAGAAAGTCTTTCATTCTCTACAGCCTGTAGGAAAATTAATGAATATCAACGTTTTAATAACAAGGACAGTGTTGTGACAGCGGGTTTAATTCAATTTTCAAGAAACAAGCTATGTTTGAGAAATAGTCTACATTTCAAATTCAAACAAGGAACATGGCCTGTTTCTTGAACATAGTATACTTTTTGCAAAAAGCTCATGTTTCCAAAATACAAGCCTTGTCTTCATACAAATTGTCTTTATTTGTGTAGAACTCAAAAACAAGTTATTGCTCAAATGAATTGTATTTCTCAAAATTAACTACTTCTCAAAAACTGTCTTATTTATAAACTTATTTTTTCAAGAAACATTCTCTACTCAAGCAATACACATATTTTTGAGAAAATACTTTTCATAAAATGGGTTGTTTATGAATCTGAGATCATGACACCATTATTCTTGCAGGTGACAGTTGTGATTTCAATGACTAGATTTTCAAGAAATTGCTTATTTTCAATTTAAAAAATTATTTTCAAGTTTAGATAATAACACTTTTTTCGATGATGTTTCTCTCACAAAAAGTGGGGCCAATGTTGTTTGTTTTCAACCCTCACCTATAAACAGTGGAGTATTGTTCCAAAATTGTGCACATTAAAGGCATTTGTATAATACTGTTGCTGATGCCATCTCTTGATTAGACAGAAGTCCAATCCAATATGATAAGACTATTGGATAATGTTCATGAAATGATGGTGATATGACACCATACATGCTACAGGAACACAAAACAATATAGCCACCAGGTACAAATCAAGATAGTGTTTGCTGAGTGCAGTGACAAAGATGTAGTTTGCCCATGAACAGTAAAGAAAATTTCACAAGCCAAGAAGGACGATATAACCTTGAAGAAACTATGTAAGCATGATATGTATTCCACTTGATTGGTGAATGATTATCAATTACCTTACAAGGTTGCAAGGTGGTCATCCCCTAAGTTCTTCAAAACCAAGCAGTGAGTTGTTATCATCACTCCTTGCTGCATTGTAGACACAACAGTCTTGAATAGATGTGTAATACACAGTGATGCCTTTGTAAGATATGAGACATACTATCTAATTGTATTGACAAGCTTTTGTACATGTAAAGTTAACAAATAACACAAGCATAGGAATCTCCAAATTAAGATTCTCATCAAAAACCCTTGGAAAGCACTGTGCATAGACCTTATGGGCATACATTCTCAAAGGCAAACATGGGACAGAAATGAACTATGTATATTTTACTATTATAGATCTAGCTTCAAGTTGGTCAAATTAGGAGAACTGCTGGTAACCACAGATGCAATTATCCCCACAGAAACAACCAAGTTACCTCAAGTTACTAACTTTGACAAATCATCTGCAATGATGGGTAGCTTAGTCAATAGTCCTGGTTTGGCCATTCTTCACATTGTTGTCACATTCATTATGACAATGGATACAAAGTCAAAATGTATCCTCATAATACGTTTTCCATAAAACAACATCTTTATCCTACATTGTTGGGGGTGAGTGGCGTAGACCAAGAATCTGCCTTATTTAATACCCATGTGTACTAAAATTAAAATGATCTTTTACTTAAAACATAAAAGACAAAAACACCAAGATGGAAAGGAATTCTTGCAAAGACAATGATCCGTATCTTTTGATCTTTGTTATCAGAAGTAGCCCCCTCTCAAAAGGATAACCTTGAGAAGTGAGTAGTCACACCAAAGCCTTGTAAACTCTGTACCATTTTGTTTTGGGACAAAAGGGATTGCATTGCCCTTCCATCTTCATTTTGCCATTGTAATCTGTCAACAACAAGCTCACAATTCTCAAGAACAACACGTACTGCCGGTTACCTAGAAAAGTATTTTTTTCTATTTTTCATCTCCAAACAGCTTAGGTAGATGGGAAAGAAGAGAATGTTTTGTCACATGAATCAATATCTTGATGCTCTAAACAAACATTGCAGAGTAGCATCAACTGGCGGTGACATCTTGAGCCATCACTTTTGGGTTGCAATTCAGAATCGAATGCAAGAATGACACCTCAAGAAATCGTTGTGTAGTGTTAGATGAGACACATCATGACAGTTTCTTTGGCACACATTGGGAATGAAGCGTGTTTGCAAGATGCTTAACAATTTGACAGATGGTTGACTTGCATGTTGGGGATGCAATTGTTGCAATTTCTGTGCAAGGTAATTTTCGTGCCTGCTATGTGTGTTTGAGCGGATTGTAGGTGCTTGATGTGTGTGTAATGCTAGATGATGGATGGAGTACTCAAACATGAAAAACACCTATTTATAAGAGCATTTCTCAGGAGCATCTAGGCCAATGGAGGGTGCCTACAATTTATGTCAAGCAGGAAGTAAGGTGACCAGATGTGCACACTGAGCAATGATGAAGTAGAGACGGCACAGGGACGGGACAATGGTGAGTATTCCCTGTCTTCAATGAAAATAAATTTACTGATTTGTGTCTGCTTGGTTTCTGTCTTCTGGTATGGCTTCAAATAATACACGCACCCTAGGAGAATTGGCGGCAGTCACACCCACAAGAGAGAGAGAGTGACAGGGTAGTGAGAAAAAGTGATGTGGACTGGGCGAGGGTGGAGAGTGAGGGACTGGGACAGCGCATTGAAGGAGGAGCACACATTTTTTGGGAGTTTTTGGTGAGTTGGAAACTGAGACATGACAAAAATGTGTCACTAACCCAAAGGCCCAGATCCTCCAGCCAAATCTTGTGCCGAACATTACCATACTAATTGACTGGGTCCTGACGAAAGTTAGATATGGGACAAACTACATTACATGTAAGTTCATAGGCGCCTACCGTAGGTAAAGGGTGCAAGGTTTGACACTAAGGTTAAGAGGTTTGCTCTGTGGAGGCTCTGTGGTGGGGGCCTGTTGGGACATACCTAATCAAGAAATACGAAACACAGGAAGTTTTGGTTCCACTATTGAAGACAGTGCCAAAATATAGGCCTCAGAATGAAAGAAATGATGCACTTTCTAATTTACGCATAGCATCACACAAAATGTCTACGTCTGTTTGTTGAATGTCTATGCATTTCCACGAGACCTGCCACACTTGCGACCCCACGTGAAGATACCAGCGAAAATGGCTGCAAGTATGTATAGAATTTGAGTGACAACCAGCAATACAATTCCAGTCCCTGCAGTAGCTCCTGTAGTGTCGCCCATAGTGGCACCAGTCATGACGATAATGACTGCGATAATAGTGAGAATCAACTGAAGAACAAGGCAAATGAGCGTCGCTGTAGCCCAACGCTTGACTCTGGGATCGATATTCAAGTTGGAAGCACAGCAGCAGCCGCACGTGATAGTCGATGCAATTACAATTGGGACGATAATAAAGATGAGGCCGGTGTTACCTCCGATCCATCCAATAGCGAACCCAATCACAAGGAGAAGGAACATTGCGATACCAAGCGATTTCCCAGCTTCGTCGTCGTATCCCGAATCAGCACCTGGCGCATCAGCGGGAGCAGTCTTTTGAGCTTCAATATCTGTTGCTTCCGGCGAAACAGCGGTCTGAGATGTTTGATCGTAGACATTGGCGGCAGTAGTAGGCGGCTCAACCACCAGAGCTTCAGGTTTGGCTTGGGTCATGGTGAGGCGATTTGATGCTTTGTAAATAATATGTGACGTAATATTTGGAACCCTGAGAGAAGAAATTGCAATGCGCGTCTGGATAGAGCATAATGCATGGTTCACCCACCATCTCTTTCATTGTCCAACGCCACATCCTCAGCACAAAGAAAAAAATTTAGAACTTGGTCTTGGTGCGGTTGGAGAGGGTTGGAACAGGTTCGAGGTGTTGTATTGTACGTAGTTCGAGGTCCTGAGAACTACGTACAATACCGTACCTCTACGGGAGATTTCACCGGGGGCTACAGTATGCTATTTACAGAACGATAGATCGTGTAACGCTGTGAATTCTTCCATAAGCCCTATTATAGGTAACACTGTTGTATAAGTAACAGTGGGTGAGTCTCACCCTGACATTTGTGTTTTTCTGCAAGACAGGCAACTTTGGACTTTGGCGATAAAGAGTCGCCAGCTGTGTCGTCCAATGTCGTCAAGTGTCGTCAGTTGACTTCACTTAAAAGTATCGGGTCATTTCATGCTGTCACTACGGGTCGTTAAAATGTCATCAGGTGTCGTCACGTGGGTCGTCATTCTGCCGTCAGTGTCGTTACTTGGGTCGTTAAAAGGACTTCACAGTCGTCACTTGGGTTGTCAGTTTGTCTTCACTATGTTTTCACTTAAGGTCGTGATTCGTCTTTGTTGTCACTTTGTTCGTCACTATCGTCAATATGCAGTCGTATATTTACCATGTAGGGGTCGTCAGTGTCGTCAAGACGGGTCGTTAAAATGTCGTTAACTGCCTTCAGATCAGTCGTCATTTTGTCTTCAGTGCCGTCACTTGGGTCGTCATTTTGTCTTCAAGTGTCGTCACTTGGGTTGTCACATTGTCGTTAGGGTCGCCACATGGTGCCTTCTTATGTCGTCACTTGGTTAGTGACATTAATGAGATAATGTAAAAGATGTCAGTTGTCTTCAGTTGTCATCATTTGATGTCTGTTAATCGCTCAAAAATCTTCCACTTGGCAAACTTGCCTGTCTTGCTGGTATTTAGTCACCTCAACCGCAACTAAAACCCTCAAGACTAGTTTCACCTTCAAATGAGCAATACACTCATATGTATTGCTCCCCATGACTCCGGATTGTCGCCAAGAAATCTCCCATGCTGTTGTAAGTCACCACACAACTCGCGCACACAATGGAGGGTTGAAAGCAAGGACAAGCAAGGCAGGCAAAAGGGCGGTAGAGGTACGATATCCCCACCCCCAGCTACGGTGCAATAATTGCACCATACACTTTAATCAAATTCCAGATTTTCTTATGGTGCAATAATTGCACCATAGGCATTAGATATGCCTAGCATTCACGTGTTATCATTTAAAAATGGCTTATGTAACTTCCCTCCAAATATTGATGCCAAGCCATCATTATCTTTTGGGAGCAAATGTTTTTTTCATTTCTACGCAAGTTACATGGGAATCGCCCTCCTTATGGTGCAAGAATTGCACTATAAGGATTAAGATGGAGAAAGCTAGCTATGGTGCAATTATTGCACCGTACGATGTAGTAGGGTAAGTTTGTTAGATACCTATAATTTTTCAACGTGTTAAAATTGCTAGCTTTGGACGGATTATAAGTAATACTTTAATATATCTTTTGACATTTGCATTACTTATAATCCGGCTTATAAGGTAGCAATTTTCACCAAGATTTTAGAGTGTCCATGTTTTTCAAATTTGCAAGCAACCAACTGGAAGGAGGGGTGACATCTCTTTGACCAAGATGGTACAATGCCATACCCAAGTACTGTAGAGGATTTTTTGGCGGTTGGTCGAGCAACTTTTTCCCTACCTAGCTCTAGTTATGACCAAATTTGTGGTACCTGTATACTGTGAGGAAGTCAGACTGGCATTCGGTCAAAGTACGAGTATTTTCTTCTTGATTAGTGATTCTTTTCAGAAAATTAATTTTTGGCAATTCTTTTCGGGGAAATGTTTTTGGCCTTGCAAAATTTGACAGAGGGAAAGTTCCTGTCAAAATATTTCTAGCTCTTTGACCGGTTGTTTCGGTACCCACTACTCAGTGGAAAATTTGTGGCGAGCAGTTTTTTCCGGTCGGAGTACTTGTCTACTTTGAACAGTTAGATTGGCAGTCAATTTTGGTACCTGGATCTTAGGCTGATGCTTATGGTAACACGAGCACGAACACTAAGTAGACCATTTCTATGATGTGTAATACGATAGGTAAATGTCTAACCTTATTGGTGTTTGTCTCCGAACACGAACCTTGACCAATTGGTAGGAACGAATTCAACATTTTTTGGTGCTTGCGGGATAATAAACTGACAACCATGATCCTTGATCCCATCAGAGATTTTTGCTAATCGATAAAGAAGGGGTATTTTAGGGGTCTGCTATGTGCATGAATAGGTTGGGCCTTAGTGATGGGCCGACCAATGTTATTTGTATTGCATATGATACATAAAGTGATAACGCTATGAGTTCGGGGAGCCCCGAACTCTGAGCTATAGTTTGGGGAAAATGCCGGCTCATAGCCCATTCTCCGAACTATTGCGACGTTTTTGTCAATTTTCGTGTTCGTGTTCGTGTTTGTGTCCGTGTTTGTCATAAGCATCAGCCTTAAGCCCATCCTTACCGTACGGACATGAACGTGAACTTGGAAATATTTTTTATGTTCGCGTTCACGTTCACGTATATTACCGTCCTTACGGAGCCCTTTTTCAACACAGCACGAAATAGTTCGTGCACGGAAATGGTTGTGAGCTCAAATCTCAACCTGAACTTTAAAAGTTCACGTTCATCGTGCACGAACTTTTTATATGTGATCATCATGGCAAACGAATACGTCATATCTTGTATGTACCGTAAGGTATCGTACCAGAAAGCGCGGGAACTTTTCAAGAATTAAGTCGTACAAAAATAAATGAATTCCGATGTAAGAAAAAGTTCATGTTCAAGTTCATTGAGGCTACGGTAATGTAGGGAGATTTGAGTGATCATGAACATAGAAAAAAAAGTTCACGTTCACGTTCATGTCCGTACGGTAAGGATGGGCTTTAGGCTGATGCTTATGGGAGCACGATCACGATCACAAATTATGCCTTTTTCATGATTACTAGGGAATTACGAACCTTATGGACACAAACACTAACACGAAAATTGACGAAAATGTCCTCATAGTTCGGAGAATGGGTTATTAGGTTGTATTTTCTCTGAACTATAGCTTAGAGTCCGGAGCTCTCCAAACTCCATAGCGTCATCACTTTCTGTATCAGACACCTAAGAAATAATATTGGTTCGTCCTTCCTTAGGACGGACCTTATTTATGCAACATTACATGCACGACTGATGTATTACGAAACATAAAAATCATCAACTTCGCATTCGTGTTCGTGATATGTAAGCTTTGCATTCCACGAAAGCTTTCCATGAATATTTTGTTGAGGTTCGTGTTTATGGAACGTACTATGAAACATAAGTATGGTCTACTTTGTGTTCGTGATCGTGCTCCCATAAGCATCGGCCTTACTTAGTAAACTTTGTTAGGATGTCACCCCTCCTCAACTGGAGCATACCGAAAACACATTTCGGAAATCGCATTTGCACATTTACATAAAATTGTGTATGCAACTGTTGGGCCAAAATCCAGGGGATATGCGATTCCCAGGGAATTGCAAAAATCTGAGTCCATCGGATTGCAATATCCAGGGAATTGTTTTTTCATTGGATTTTGCATTCTGGCGAAAGTGCAATGCTAATGGAATAGCCAAATTTTTGGGGGGTCCGTAGAAATCTAATGTACCCACCGCATTTTCATCTGTTGGAAAAAGGATACTGGCATGCAGCGGTTCCAGATTGGCATTAATTTTAATCCATCAAAATGTGCCAACTTGATCCCAACCATTAATTACAATTCTCTGGAAATTGTAATCAGCCACACTTAAACAAGTGCATTTCAATTCCCTTGGAATCGTAAAGCCAATCTTTACTCATGTTTAGGAATTAGTAGTTCAATATTGAATGGATAATTCTCTAAACGATACAACCAATCTAGGTCCATTCACATAATTTAAAAATAATAACAAGTGGTCCCTAAGAATTGATTCTTGCCTTTTTTGGCCGGATTGCAAGATCCAATGAAAAAACGATTCCCTTGATATTGCAATCCGGTGAACTCAGATTTTTGCAATTCCTTGGGAATAGCATTTTCCCTGGATTTTGGCCTAACATTACAAGCAGCCGATGCAAGATTTTTTAGCAGCAGTGGGAGCCTGCAAAAAGGAATTCGCCTTTTTTCGTTAAAAAGAAGATACAACAGTGGCCGCCAGTTAGCGTGCACGCCACGCTCGCTTTGCTCGCGCCACGCGAACGGGCACGACTTTTTTAGTGCTGTGCCTTGCACAAATGCGGTAGGTTGAATTTAGATACATATATTGATTTTTAACTGCCATTTACGTTGAAACCATTTTTGGGTTATATGAGATACACGTTGTAACTCGTGTGTCAGAATTTTTGGCTACGCTTTATGTTAAGTTTAGATATATTTTTAAAAGTAACCTCAGACTAAAAGACTAAGACTACCCATGCCTGTCGAACACAAAAACAGCATATTTACAGGTAAAGTACAGGGAAACAAACAGATGATACCAATAATTGCGAAAAGTGAAAAAAGTTTCTCACTATGGAGAACAAGACAAAAATTCTCAAATAATGACAAACTAAGATTTTTCAAGAAAAAAATCTTGACAATGATTAATCTTACCTGCAAATCATATTTCTCACAGATAGCCTTTCGAATCCCAGTCACAAGTCCCATTTTCTTATTTTTTTATTATCTCGGTACCCCTATGTACCAATACATAATAGAGATACCATACAAGTAGAGTAGAGGAGGGTCAACCATAAGTGGGATTTCATTGTGCAAATGTGATTTGCGATCTGTGTCAATTGTCAACAAGGACCTCTTGTCGACCAAGATTTGTATAATTTATACATAATTTGTATAAATTTACACAAACTTTTCCCGCCAAAACACAAAAAAATGTGTAAATATGTAAATGCGATTTGCGAAATGTGTTTTTGGTATAATCCACTTCAAATTTGTTAGTTGTCGGAGTAGAAGTCACAAACAAATGTCAAACTAACAAATTTCTTTTTGTGTGTGTCCATTTTACAGACCAATTTGTCAGTGACCAACTCTTATGGTGATGAAGAGACCACAAAAGCCTTCCCACAAAAATCAACCACCCAAATCGGAAGAAAATGCTGTACAGTAGGAATTCAGTACTCTCTACGACTTGCAAGCAACCTTCAAATTTGTTGAGTTGCTAACAAATTTGATCAAATTTGTTAGTCAATCGTTTTTATATATGTTAGTTCACTTCGGCAGATTGGTGATATCCTCAAGGGAGAGATTAAATGACGAACACATTTAAAGTTGGTTGCTAGCAAATTTGAAAAACATGGACACTCTATTACAACTGGACTCTTCATTTTTTGGAAAGGCAACATTTATTTATGTGCAACTTTGGAAGCTCGGAGCAAAATACACGATTTATTATATGTGCCTCAGCAATTATCTTCAGAGAAAATGCTTCCAATCTCATGATGTAAAAGTTATCAACGTGAAGCATTGGCCAGTAGGATCCGGGTCAGTGGTGTGTGTGTGTCAACCTTTTTTGGCAAGTGAGAAGTGACATGGCAAGATCTCATGATTAGTGCACCATGTATCAGGCAGTCATTGCGGGGACGGGGTGGGACGGGGCGGGACAGCATGGGGAGGGGCGGGGATGGATAGGGATGGATTGAGACGGGCGTGGAGGGGCGGGGACGGTGCAGCAGTGAGGCAGAAAAGTACTTACTTTGTTTGTTAAAGTAGATTCTTGATTTTTTTCTTATCAATGTAAACGATTGAAGCCGGTTGGTACGATACTGTATAAATGAATGGATAGCATTGTACAATACAACACCTAGACTTTGCTCGAGTTGCACATGAAAGAGTGTGTTATAGGTGATAGGTACAATATCATACAATACATCTTGTACCATACCATACTTGCAATTAACAAAACATTGATTGGAAGGAACCAAAAAGTGATGGGTTGGGACAAAAAAGGCATACAGGCGGGGACAGGGTGGGGATGGGGCAGGAACGGAGTGTGGACAGACTTTTATATGGGAAGTTTTGGGAAAGTTAGGGTGTCTACGTATATGTGACACACACCAAGGCCCAGATCCCCCGGTTGATGCTCATGTAAATGAAATTGTGACCTAATGAAATTGTTTCCAAAAAGGTACAAGGTTCAAGGGTATTTGTATTGTACCGCAGTCATGATTGTTACTCAGGAAAGTATTATCTAAGAAGCTAGCATATTAACTTGTCAAAGATAACAATTTCAAGAACTTATGCACTGAATAAAATAAGTGAAGCCTCAATAATAAAAAATAGGTATCTTCACTTTTTACAATCAAGAGGGTGATTGGTACTGTAGGTTTTGGCTGTTTGCACCAGAATTGTTCCTACCAACCAGCACAGCAAAGTAAGGTGGTATGTGGGTGGGATGTGTGTATTTTGTCTGTTGTAGATTTAGACGGCAAATGGCATGTCTCAAAAACCAAAAGGAGTTATACAACAGATCCATGTGTTGCTGCAATGGAGTACAATAGATTTTGTGAGTCTTAGATTTGGATCAGACAATCAATTAGGCATTAACACAAATGTCAAGAAAAGTAGTTGGAAGGATTGCATAATGCAATGGGACATATAAACCAATGTTTGAAGTAATTTAGAAAAAGATTCCTGCTACTATGTGAAACTTTTGGCTGTTGTCAACCATTGTGAGAACCACATTGCACATGTGTCTCGCAAGTGGTCCACGCACTCAGTTACCATACCAAAATGCAAGACAAGTTGAATTCACTTTGTACCATGAAGTGTCAGATATATTTGGTCATTGTGGTGGACTCCATATATACTCTGTGGGACAAACAAAGATTGAAAAACTTAAGAGCTTAAGTCCGGGAAGCATCTGGAAAGTTCCCTTTGCACCCACTGAAGCCCTGTTTGGTCCACTATTTTTAGTTCCAGGGTTTGCGGGGACTAAAAATTTCTTTTTTCTCAGAAAGGCTTCTCTAGTTTTGCATCAATTTGTGATGGTTTCCATGTAAATCTTATAACTAGTCAATAGTTCCTAAAAAGGAACTCTATCTTTTTGGACTGAGTGGCTGGGTCAACATAAAACAACAGCAAGTTGACTC
Organism: Cyclotella cryptica; assembly: GCA_013187285.1. Classification (NCBI taxonomy): domain Eukaryota; phylum Bacillariophyta; class Thalassiosirophyceae; order Thalassiosirales; family Thalassiosiraceae; genus Cyclotella; species Cyclotella cryptica. The sequence goes on along the minus strand of JABMIG010000094.1, from coordinate 310,841 downwards.
CCTAAGTAGCAACATATCCCGAGCAATGGGCCTCGCGCCAAAATTCTCATAATTGAAATTGTCTGCACAAGAAATTCTACTACTTTTTGCTGTTTTCTTAGTGAGAAATGCCCAACTCTTCAAATTGTGACATAGAATATAAAAAATGACAAGCTTTACATCCATATTGAGAAAAGGGAATATAAAATGAAATGAAAGTCAAGAGGACAGGAAATTTTGCTGTTCTACTTCTCCGGTCCAAGGTAAAATACAAATAATTGTAAAATTTGTAAATTGATATCATTGTATTACTTAAAACTCTATACAAAAGAACAATCTTTGCCACACAGAGAACAAATCCAGCACTGTCATGAAACCATACACAAAAACCACCAAACCAAAAACAGATTCATTCCAACAATGACAGCACACCAAGATTAACCTCACACCAAAAATCATGCCACACACCAATAGGATGGTTGTACCAAGAAGACTAGAAGCTTAAAATAAACAGGTATTGCAAGCATATAGCACATGCAATTGAACTATGCAAATAAAATTGCAGACTTCTTGGTTCTGGTTCTAATCTCATGGGCTTTTGTTTGTAAAGCTGCAATTTTTGTTCTAATGCATAATTTAACATAATTGCACCAAATCCTAGAAGAACAACACAGAAAATTCATCAAACATTGTAAAAATTCTGAAAAAAAAACATTTAGATACCAAGGCTGCTCTCAAACCTGATGCCTACATAGATAATATTAATGTATCAGTGCAAGCCCTGAATGGTTCTCCCAATGTATCAGTGTATCTTTCTATGCACTTTAACATGGTTTTTAAGCTGTGCTAATTGTTGGTTAGTACTGTCTTGTACCACCGCGATATAATATGTGTTAACAAGGTTACCTAGGAAATTCCTTTTATATCCTCATTTGAAAGCATATTTCACCATAGGCTCACATAATCATTATCATAAAATGGCTGATGCATGTCCTTGTGTGTAAATTTACCGAGGATAAGATCATGCCTGTATGCAAACATACAATGCACAAATAATGCAAAGCATAGTACTACATGAGTTTATACTGGTGTACTGAAGTACCACACCATAACAAGGTAGATCTCTACATCACCGTATGGCTTGGTGGTATGACAACAAGGGAGAAAACCTACTTTACTCTATAAATACCCTCATGTAATATGAAACATACAGATATACCCTTGTTTCAATAGTACTGAATTTCAATATACTAAGCAGATTCCCAATTAACAAAGCTGCTAAGTAATCTTGAAGCAACTGTTGTCGAAATGACACAATCAAAATCTTATTTGTATTGAAAACTGAGCTGCTTTTTCTTCACAGCCAGTCATTGGTGTTTTCCCCCTGGAAGAGGTTGAATTTGCATAGTCTAGCAATGTTTACAGCACTATAGGCAGAGAAAGTATCCTTGACTAATGATACAAGAAAGAAATATCAAATGTGGATCTAAGCCAAATAGCTACGTCAAAAATGACTGAAACATTCCTACATGAAACAAAAATACAACCAAAAATTCCAAGCACAGTAATGCCTTTTATGGCTTCTTAATATGCCAAAGTATGCCCTAGTATGCCTACATAAAGATACTACTGCACCTCATCTGCTGGCGCCTCAAAAGCTCTCAGAAAAGAAGAGAAAAAGATTGAGAATTGATTTTTAATTCAAACTGACAAAATACGGGGGCTGATTTTTTATGATTCTTTGAAATTTTTCCCCCTTTTAGGACCTATCAAAATAGTCATGAATACTTTGATAGCATGCCAACTTTTTTGAAAAATTTGTTCGGCAAGGCAACAAATGTTTTCATGTGGGATCTTTTGCTTTGGTAGCATAGTACTCTCTCTTGATAGAGCAGCATCAAGCTTTTCCTCTCAAAAGTTGCAATTCTTCTGTCTGCAGCAAGTATAAGTTTGCATATCTGCTGATCCTTCTTACCAGCAAAATTCTGCTACCTGCTGAATCCTCTCTTTGAGAACTTCATTTTCCTTATCGGTCAATTTTTGCTTTGTCTTAGCTGATCTTGTTCAGCATCACCGTCATTAATTCTATGACTCAACGGTGTATTGTTTTGGTGGTACATGCATTCTTCTGGCGCTCATACCACAGCTTCATTTATGACAAACTGATACTGATATCTCTGCACTGCTACTGCTGCTGGTTCTTGGCAAGGACATTTGTTGTCTGCTGAACAGTTGATAAAGGATGTGGAATTGATACTTGGGGAGGAAAAGCAGCGTTCTCTGCACCGGTTGAGTGTGCTTGCTGTTGGCAGCTCGTTCATGTCTTGAACAGGAGGAGGTGCATCACTTTCTCTATTTATGCTTCTTTGGACTGTCTGATGGATGGTTCGGGGATGGTTCAGAGGAAGAGATATGCTTTTTGTAAATATACATGGTTCATTATCAGTTCAATGGCATCAAAACCAAACTAAATAAGGAAAACATACCTCTTCTATACATCCTCCCTGTTGCTCTGATAACCTTACAGAAGGTGGATCATCTATATTTTTGATGAGTGAAATTCATTGCAGCTGTCATGGGTGAGTGACGTTATTTTACAGTCACACTGTCCTTGTTGAACACATTGAAGGATATATCCTGTTGCTGTGGTGATTGATTTGCAAAAAGTTGATATGACAACAAATCAAATGGGGTGGCACTGAGATCTGTAAAAATTGACAGGGATGATCATAGTGATCTGTACAAATCAACCAAGATAATTGGCATGTGTACAAATCAACTAGGAGAATTCACAGATGTAAAAATTTACAGGGAAAATTCACAAACAAACATCTTGACCAGGAGAATGAAACTCGAAAAATTGATTGCTATGATTTGAGGCCTTTGTACAAGATGAGAAGGGCCAAGTAAGCCAAACAGAAGTCTCCACGGTTGCCTGTTCCTGTCACATATGATGAAGGGACAAATTGACTGATCACAATTCCAGTTGTCATGACACAAATGTTTGATTACAAAGACAGTATCTAATGAATAGTGATGGCCAAAACTCACAAATTAGTGAGTTCATCACATTGCACATGCTTGTTGCAGCAGGTACTCAACAAGTACATAACACACAACCAAACCATCAAACTATGCATGGATGTGTGGGGCACACATTTTCTGGCCAGACACCTTCTGTGCATACCTTTCGACTCTCAGACATGTGCTGCATCTACATTTGAATGACAACAGCATTGGCAGATATGCGAACTCACAACAGCAGTTGAAATGTGCTTTAGACACCATATCCTTAGACTACAGAGATGCTTTGCAAGATGATCAAAGAAATAAGTCATAAAGTGAATCTTTGGGGTCCAAAGTGTTTGACGTGTTGTTCTCTTCAACCACATCCCATTTTATTTGTTCCAGACCTCTCAACATATTCACCAAAAAATGCATGCATCACGTGATTTTCTACAAGCAAAACATAGAGCCACTCGTTGCAAATTAAATCATCCGTGGCAAATTTTATCATGAGGTTGCAGAAGAATTGCAGAAAAATGTGTTAGAAGAAGTCTGTGTAGTTCTAAAGGGTCACAAAGTGAATTGGAAAGATGAGAAGACCAAATAATGCATCATCAGTGAAATTAAAGATGAAACACCCACATCTACCTATACATTTGTGGAAACAATGTCAATTTCAAAAGAATCTATGAAATCCATGGAACTGAGACATAAACATTGGACCATTACAAGACAAATGTGCAGCAACCACTTACAGGCTACTGTCACAAGCACATTATGTTGGGGAATGTTAGGTTGGCCGCAGCTTCGCTTTCTTTATGAGTGACTCCACTGTGAACCTGGTGGGATGGTGATGGCACTGGTCTCAATGAGGGAGATGAAATTTGGGGTGACATTTGTGGTGGTGTATTAGGCGGTACATATTGGTGTCATTGCTGCTCTGACCTGTCATGCCCATGTCCATCCTAGTATCCATTTACAGGCACCTAGCCTAGTAGTGGCCTAGCCTAGGTGATGACCTGGTTGTTGCTAATGCCATTATACTAATGTAGCATTGAAGTTACAGTATCCAGAAGGAACTGAAGTGCTGTCTAAAGTGCCACCAGACCTTCATCACTCATGTATATGTGGAGAACATAACCATATCACCATCAGAACAATAATTGACTATGATTCTTACTCTAGCTTTGATGTCAATTCGTCACAATATTTTTAAGCAAGAGTTAACTGCCTCACCATCAGGTGCTATGTTATAGTTTGGCTGGCATCCCAAGTGGATTGCAGTCGATCCATCCAGTCAACCTTAAAGCCAGATTTGGGATGACATGAGCCAATCTCTCACCATCAAGATTGAACGGTCTACTCTCAACCGACGTAAAATATCCTGTATTATTATCTGTGGCAAAAGGCGGTTTGGACCCAAGTGTGCATTGGCCCACACCATACCAGATTTTGAAACAACATTCCATATGCGCTGGGACAAGGATCACAAGGAAGATCCAGACTAGACGACCCAGAAGTTTGATCTGTGTTGTAGCTGCCTCGAGGGAGGAGTTAATGCCAAATGACACCTCTGTGCTTCAAAATACAAAGGGTAGAAATGTAATGAGAAGAACTTCAAGGTTCTTGAAGGATTTTGTTGAGACTGTGGCCAGGTAGAATAGCCTTGGAGATCAAGTCATATGATGGCTTTGCTTGAAGAGCATGCCAGGACAAATGCAGTTTGAGGACTTTCTCAAGCGTTGCAATAATGTCTTGAGCTATGTCAATAAGGACTACTTTCATCATTGCATGGAAGTACCCAATGATGCAGAGCTATGAAAACATGTCTTTCTAGCTCATCCAAGGGTCCAACAAATCAAGTATGCTTAAAATCACCGCATAGGTCAAGATGACATCCTGGAGCTCCAGCAGCTGTTATGGATGTCCACAGTGGTGTGTACTAATGGATAGTCAAAGGGACAAGGAACACCAAGCATGTTAGGAAGCCCAAAAGGGGCACCAATTGTGACAATCAGAACAGTTGCTCAGGGAAATTGGGCCATCCCGACCGACCATAGCATCATCCCTATGAACAATGTCCCCCCGATACTTATCATCATTACAGACACAATCATCCACTCTATGAATGCAAAGATCATGATTGCTACTTTAATAACCATGACAAGGCCCAATATTGTCATGAGGATCAAGGATGCAACAAGGGCAAGGACCAATGCAAGACTACAACAAGACCAGTGTGACATAGGCCAATCATCCATGCAACGATGCCTAAAAGGCCAATGACTCAAAAAAGGTGAACGGAAGGCTGTTCTTTGTGAACTAGCTGAAGACCCCCTCAGCCAGACTGAGCAAGAGAAAAAGACCACAGAGTCTCTCTCCCTATAGGCTGAGGTACTTGCCTTGAGGGGAAATGACCAACTTGGTCCTAGAAGTTTTTCAACTCTGCGCCAACCTTATCACAGCGGAGGATCATCAGCCCGGTGTCTCAATTGTCAAGGAGCAGATGGAGTCAATGCCCTTCACCGACATCTTTGGAGTTGAGAGGAAGAAGCTACCGGGCAAAACATCCAAGCCATTCAGCAGATGTTGGTTACCCCACTTCCAGTTGTGTTTCACACCTGACGCAGGGAAACATTTGAGATTCTATATCTCTAAGTGCCTCAAGAAGCCCAGCAAGGTTTGGGTGCATCAATTTGTGCAGCGCATGCAGCAGCTGAACAACAACATGGAAGATCTTTGTGCTTGTATTACAGCTGAAGCGCAAGTACACAGACCCAGCAGGTCAACTCATTCACAGATACGAAGCTTACATGCCATATATTGCAGATATGCCTGTTGAAGTGGCAGGACCAGTACCACTTGCTCAAGAAGTGTTATCACAAAGGGGTTGAGCCTCTATTGCTCATTCTTGAGCGTATAGAGGTGGTACACCCAGTAAGAAGAGAAGCACATAACTGCAAGGCCTGCAAATGCACAGCAGTCAAGCAGCCCTCCAGGAAGTTTGCGCAGGGTGCATGCATTCCTAGGAGGCCCAAGCAAGTGCGCACGGAGTAACGTGCATTGAAAAGAACTGTGAGCCATGCAAGAAGCATGGTGGTGCACATACCATGCACAACACCACAGCGTGTTGTTGCTAAAGGATGGTACTCCTAAGCAGGGTACTTTCAGGCAAGCCACGCAAACGTCTTGTGAAGACAGCCACCCTAAGAAGTCCTACACACAGGTCTTGGCCTGCATGGAGAAACTTGAAAAATCTCTCAAGAAAGCCAACAAAAAAAGAAAGAAAAGTCTCAATTGCGGAGAAAGTGACAGCAATCCCAACACCTTGTGAAGAATTGGGTCGGTTAGTACGAGGGAAACAAAAAATAGCTGTAAGAAAATTTAAACTAATCACAAATTTATATCTTACACTAGCTCTGGTCAAAAAAAACTACCAGTAACCAAAAAATGGAATTAAATAAAAAAATAAATCAAGGATAATTCAATTCACCTAGTGGACCAAACTTTGAAAAGTTTCAAAGATGTCTCAAACTCATCCACCAACTTTGATGCGGACACCAACTCACAGTGGAACACCCCACATAAATCAAAGACAATTGAGCCATCTATGCCATGAAAAATAATGGATTCAGTAACAGCAGTATTAGCTGTGAAAAAATCAGTGACCGGAAGTCGATCCCTGACAAACTCAAGCACTTAACCAGGAGTTGTAAAAACAACTTCTTGAGAGTACTATTAAACACTGGTTCAGATGGCGATCTCATGTTCCATGAGAAAACAACCACCAAGCATTTTCCCTACTTGACTAGGCAGGTGTCAAAGTCTTGGCACACCTCAAATGGGTGCTTCCAAACCAAAGGAAGAGGCGAAGTTACTCTAAAATTCCTAGAGTACTCCAACAGCAAGGAATACACAGTAAAACCAGTAACCTCTTCAAGCTACTTCTGCGTTGGGCCGTTGAAGAAGGTAATGTGTTTGTTTGGTGATTTTCCTTTCTTATGTGGCACTTGATGGCTTGATCCATCAATGTTGACAGCATTGCCCTGTGCAAGATCAAGAGAGGCATCTCAGACTCCATCACATTTAATTATGAAGAGACAAAGATGGACAAGACTGGAGAATTCGTTCAAGAAAAAATTGTTATGCTTATTCTCATAAACCTTTCTATGCTATTTGAGCTTGAATTCTGAAGCTCTCAAGAAAACAGAGAAGCTCTTTATCAGTCCAGAATCCCAGTTCAAGACCGCAGCCCAAACATATGCACGTCACATCCATGAGATGGGAGCTTGTTGTGCAGGCCAGATCACGAACTACGTCCGGCTCTCCCATTTTAATATACATGGAGTGAGAAAAGGAAATGGTACACATACAGCATCTGCCACCATGGCCCCTCCTCTCTTCAACTCCATTGCTTGCCAAGGAGAATGGAGTATGGATAAGATTTGTGAATGTTTATTTTTGTTTTGCCGCAGAGGCTGACTACTATCTGGGACAACTGCTGTCCGTGAAAGATCCAATGCATGCTGGGTTCAATGTGCCTTGAAGGCACTGGAAGGATCCGGATGACCTGATAGTCATAGAAGGCATCAAGCTCACTTTTGGTAAGATTTTGCTTTCGCTTGAGAACACAGCTCATGATCCGGGTTTTGTCATTGTTGCTTACCTCAATGGTCCACCATCACAAGTGGGTCTTAAAGATCTGCCAAGAACAACCAAAACACCCTTTTAATTCAATTCCTCTTTTCAGCAGTCCTCTTCAGGACAAGTTGAAGGATTGTGTCATAATGGAGCTGAACAGCCATGTCCCAATTGTAACAGGAATCCCTCCATTTGTCAAGCAGTTGTGCCGCATCAACAAGCTGGAAGAGATTGCAACGAGCATCAAAAGATGGTAGAAATTGCTAGACAGCGGCAATGTCAAGTGATTACGTAAACAGATCGTAACTAATTTATGAGCTAATTTCGGTAGCATTTGAATTGTCGTTGGCAGCGAATTTTGAAAACATGTAAAAATTCACAAAACCTCGAAACGAAAATATAAAAGATAAAAATCCTAGCGCATCTCTCTACTGGGTACATAGTAACCTATATTCATATATAGGTAGTCTAGCACACCCTTGCAGTAGTGCCAGTTGCGCGGCCCCCACCCATATTTTGCAGTCTGCGTAGTGCCATCAGCACTTTGTGTGGTGTGAGGAGTTCTGGTCTCATGTTTCGTGATGCGGCTGGGTGGTGTTTGGTAAAGTAATCACCCCTGTTCGTCGTCCCCGGTCGCCAATAAAAGCGGAATTGTTTTTGATTCGCACGGTCTCGCAGCCAGTGAAATCGCATATCCATGGCTTTTGTGCGTTTTGGCTGGACACGATTGTTGACGATGCCCTCGGCCGTGGAGTTATCGGTTTGTATGGGCGTGGGCGGTTGTTTGTGGCCCAGTTCCTGTAAAATATTTCGTTCCTCGACTGCCTTTCGTGCGTTGATATATAGCGCACCCGTCTCGGCTTCTGCGGCAGACGACATGACTGCTTTAATTATTTCTGCGACGTTGTGGATAGCGCCGTTATTTGGGGGGAGGGGCACGTCTTCGGATAAAAAGTGGTGCCCTCCCGCTCTGCTGCGTGCATTTTCTTCATTTAAATACCCTGCGCCGCTATGGACGGCGAGGATCATGTCGCTTTTCTGTAGGTGAGGACTGCCGGCTCTTGTGTTGCCATGTAGTCGAGAAACTGTTGGGATTTGTTCATCGTGTTTTGCGTTGGCTTGGACTGCTGTGATGCGAGTGCACTTAACGGCACGAGTGTCGTGGGATCGACTGCTCGTCCATACCATAAAAATTTCCCATTCACTCTCTGAATATGCGTTTGTCCCTCTTGTCCGACGTCAGGTGAGTCGTCAGATTCGCGAATTGGACCTTTGCTCCGTATTTTGGTTCAGTATGTGGGTAAGGGGAGTCTTGTCTTTTCTTTGGTACTAAATTGTCGAATTGGCGGAGCGCCTTGCGAAGGTAAGGTTCCATTGATAAGTGCACCTCTCCCTTTTTGTAATCCCAGTCTAACTCAATTTTTACAAATTCCTTCCCATGGATATCGACTGAGACGTCGTAATACCGTTTTAGTACTCCGACAAGATGGTCGAGGTCTTCCTTCTTGACATACTTGATTCCAAAATCGTCCACCACGAGAACAAATTGGATGTTCCTGGTTTTGTGCTTCCATAAGCCAGGCACCGTTAGGGTCTTGACGTACCCTTCGGCGTTGAGTCGCTTTTCTAACAGATCGTGGCTCAAAGAGCCCGCCTGGGGTAAACCATAGTGAGTTTTATCTGCTCTGAAGTAAACCCATTCGTCTTTTGTCGCTAATTCACGTAGTTTGTATTCTTCAATTATCTCTTCAGGGATATCACTGAGCTTTACTCGCCCAAATTCAGGTCGCGGCATCGGCGTGCACAGATAGAAGTTGGATAAATCAGCTGTTGCAAATCGCGCACCAGGGGTTGATATGACACTGTTCAAGAATATTTTGATGAGCAAAAGGTCTGCGGTTGGGGTGCCAACATCATCGGGGTAATGTATGAGGTTGCCCCCAAATGTTGCGCTGCGGTACGGTTTGGTTCGTCTTTTTCTGTTCGGACTTGGCAGACAAACTTTATGTACGTGACATCCTTGAGTCGGTCAGGTGGTATATCACTTTTGGGTATGAACTTTATCGTGTCTGTTGCTTTTACTCGCCCTTTAATGCCTTGTGCTAACCTGCCAAACTCATTTGCTGCTGATATGTTCCAGGCCTCTTTGAACTTGGGGTGACGTAACAACTGTCGGTATTCAAGTAGTTGTCCTGTCTCAGGGTCGAGGACGGGGAAAGCTGCCTGAGTCTGGTTCAGTTGACGTTTGCGACGCAATAACCGTTCTGCTATCGATTCGCCATCGGCCTTTGTGATGTTGGTTCCGCTGGGCTGTTGGGCGCGGCGTGCTTTGAGTCTTGCGGCTATGGAATCCTCTTGGACGGCGTGGGTTGGTGGCTTTAAAATTGGTTTTGGCTGGGGTTTTAGTGGCGACTTAACAACTTGCTCTTGCGGCGACGCGACAATCATCCGGTGGATAGACCTCCTGCGTTCTTCGGCTCTTCGAACTGCACCCTTGGAAGTGATGGCTCGGATTGAGCTAAAGGCACGGCTTGTTTTGTATTGTTCACCCTTGGAAGTCGGCGCTGTAGTTGTTGTTCTATTTGCAATTTGTTGCCTGGACTAAGTTGGTCTTGAATTGCTTCCAGCGTTCGCATTTGTTTTGAATCACTCGTATTTTTCATCCCTTGTAGTGCTGCCTTGAGATCATTATACGCTTTGATGATGACATCGGCTGGCTTGACTTCGGGCTGTGTAATGTATTTGTGCTTAAAAAATACTGTGTCGGTGACTCGCTTTTGCTTGTGTTTTCTTGACAAATACGATGTGACACCTGTAATGCTCTGGAGATGTCTTGAGATACCACCCGTCCATTGAATGTTCGCCCCATGTTTTGCGCTTGTCTGGTTTAATGTGAAATTGTACTGCGCAACCCATTGGGGCGAGGGGCATGCGGTTGTAATCGAAGGTGCCGTGATGATATGCATAGGCTGATATGTTTGGTGCTACATTCGATTGTCTGAGCAAATTTAGAGTCAGCACGGTTTGTGGGATTAACTCGTCCCATTCTCTGATTGGGAAGTCGCCTGATACTCCTGCGAGTACTGCCTTGAAATGCCCTTTAAATGTCTGCATTCCTTTTTCAGCGAGATTTCTTCGATGCATGTCGGCTGGAGTTAATTCAACTCTGCAACCGTTCTCACGAATTGCTTGCTTGAATTCTTCAGGCGCTTCGTTGTCGAGTATGTGCCAGTTGGGGCAAATGACTCCTGTTGCCTTCCACCGCTTGTAAATCCGCTGGTAAGCTTCGTAAGATCCTTCGCCTTGCGTGTTTTCAACGGTTCTGCATCGATGTAGTTTCCGCCTAACTCAACAGCTATCATGACGTACTGGTTGTTTCTCCTTGATTTGCGTGGGAACGGGCCAGATTGATCGGTGTACATCGGCTTCTTCGTCGCGCCGAACACACGTAAGTAAACGTCCTTGTGCCTGACTCCTGGTGTTGGCTTATGTTCTAACATTGCGTCCTCGTCAGGAACTTTAGTCGAGCGCACACCTTGTCGTGGTCTGTCGCATGTGACCCTTTTGGGTTTCGTCTGACTCGGGAAGTGCCTGTTAACATTGTCTGGGGTGAGACCCGGGAAAGTGACGAGGTTACCGCTTGCGAGCTGCGGCGAGTAACGCCGCTGCGTGGGAAGCCCAAGGCTGCATGCAAGAACCTCACGACTTCTCGTGTCGATGGTAAGTCATATACACTTAAGGCTGTTTCTTCAACATTTAGGCTTTGGCTAATTGTTGCATCGTCTACCAGTGGTACTGTCCACAATCCAGCGCCATTTCTACACCCTTGGAGCACTGGTGGCGAATTTAAGGTGAGATTGAAGCTGCCTGTGTCGTGTACTGTGACTCCCTCATCATGTGGGTGAAAGATTGTTGTGTAGCCGTTGTTAGCGAGAGGACTGACACTCATTAGTGCTTTTGGTTTCAGTCCAGGTACTACCAGGGCCTCACGTGCTCCTTGACGTAATGTAGTGAGGGCAAGCAGGCCTGTGGAGCTTGCCGGCATGAGGCCTCCATCAGCTGCGCGTACCATTTTGTCCGATTTTCCGGTGAGTTGTACGTCATGTTCTGATTGCACAAACGAACTTGTCGCGCCAGAATCTAATAATGCTTCTTCTGCTGTTCGAAGCTTACGCCGCGCACGCCAGCGCGCGAGACGCCGGGCCCATTTTAATGTGGTTTTAGATGGTAATAGCGCGGTGACGCAACAATCAGTCGTGTTGTGGACTCTGTCTTGGCCTTGTGTGTCAATATTCGTGGCGGAGGGGAAAGTCCAGTGGTGACGAGGTAAGGGAAACCTTTTGTTATCTTATCGATTTTAACCGCACTCGCCCCCACTGCTCTGACGACTTCTCCTCCCCAACCCGTCATTCGTCCTTCTTAGGTTCACGTGCCTTCTTGCGCTCAGCGGCCGGCTTCCAATTTTGCGGGCGTTTCGATGCATTCTTTTCCAGCTCCCAACAGTTGTCGGGCTTCGGATGGCGAAGGTTGCAATGGGGACATTTTGTAATCGTGTTCGTGTTGCCCCCTGCAGGTGTGTTCGTGCCTTGTTGTTTTGTCATGGCTTCCATAGATGCCTTGAACATTTCCATCATCTTTTCCATTTGCGCGTTGTTTTGCGCCTGTACTGCATTGACGATTTCTGCCATGGCTAGTGCGTTGAGCTCTTCCTCGTTCACAGCGTTTGCGATTCCACGCCCTGCCGATTTTGCCGCTTGCTTGTCACGCTTTTGTGCGCTTGGCAAATTCCTTTTGAATGTATACGCCAAACGCTGATAATGTTTTGTTAGCTGTGGGTTTTGCTTCCCAGAGCTCCAATGCACTATCGAATTCGCCTGATTGTTGAAACCAGCACAATGACGCTACGAGTCTCAATTCATGTTGTGCGGGAATTCCAGCTTTTACTAACTGCTTCTCGATCTTATCTTGTCGCCGAATAGTGTGGTAGGGGCTTCAACTTGATCCCAGGGTTTGAGGAGCTCTGCTTGGAGCTCAGTAACATCCATGAAATCAAGTTCACCTCCGACTGCTTCAAGGTGCGTGAGGAGGTCACTTGGCATCAAATGGTTAAACCCGACATGTGGATTCCTTATTTCGGATATCCATTCTTCGTCTACTGCTCCCACGATTGCCTTTCGTGCCCAACTCGTTACTCCAAGTTGCATTTCGTATTCACGTATCTCTGCTTTGTGCTCCGCAATTTGCCTCTCTCTCGCGACGGCGCCTGGATCGACTGTCGTGGGGTAAGGTCCAGGGTTAGCCAAGATATCGTACGGCGCATTGTTGTGCGAGAAAATCGTGTACTCTGCATTTGGAATGATTAGTCCGATGTGCCCATGTCGTCCTCCACCATTTAGGGTCGGGATACTTGCAAGGCCCTCAGATAACTCCAATTTGAGTTTGCTGATCGCTTCTTCACTCGGTTGACCGTCGATTTTAGTGATAAAATAGTCCTTTAGACTTTCTTCCACATCTTGTTTGATACCCATGATTGCTTTGCTCGTATTCTAATCTTTCGATTGCTTCAAAGAATTAGTTACGATTGCTAGACAGCGGCAATGTCAAGTGATTACGTAAACAGATCGTAACTAATTTATGAGCTAATTTCGGTAGCATTTGAATTGTCGTTGGCAGCGAATTTTGAAAACATGTAAAAATTCACAAAACCTCGAAACGAAAATATAAAAGATAAAAAATCCTAGCGCATCTCTCTACTGGGTACATAGTAACCTATATTCATATATAGGTAGTCTAGCAGAAATGTTGTTGAGGTACTTGAAGAGGCGGTAAGTAACACTATAATCAAAAAGGTGAAGGCTGACCGCTGTATCAATTCTTCCATCATTGTTGAGAGGCTGAAGAACTTGCAAGACTTACTCATGAAACCGTTGGATGAAGTTGGTAACATAGGTGGCAGTCCTGTTGAACCCAAAGTTGCTGTGGCCAGTGATCAGATTGACATATTGCAGAGGAGGAACACATTTTTCTACCGGGATAAGTTTTGGTGTGTCCCAGAGTATTTCGCATTTCCTGCCAAAGTTACTCATTTGAATGTCTGGAGAATGTGGCTGAAGGGTAAGGCTGTAATTATCGACAGCAAGACTTACACGATCAAGCCTTTCATGCAGCTCAAGGGTTCAGATTTGCCTCGGAAGGAGTTGGCAAATGAGTTCAACACAAAGCGGAAGCCAATTTCTCAGAAGATGGCAGAGGCTCCAGGGTTGGTGATACTAGCAGATGTTGACAAAGAATTCATTCAGTCTTCTTTTCATTTTGCAACAGATAATCTCAAGCATATTGTGAGCTATATTTGGATCCAAGCGAAAGATGAAGGTCAGCTTAGTAAGTATACAATTGGGGCATGGTCAAGAAAGGTTGCTTGTAGGGAAATTATCAAGAATGGTACAGCATGAGATAAAGCAAGGCTCCCTCCAAGTTCACTTGTAACAAGACAGAAGGCAGGAAGCGGGGTGGGTGGAGTGTTCAAAGGACTGTAATTAGACAGGTGGCAAGGAGGGCAAGAGTAAACAGGCAGGAAGTAGCACAGGAGTAGTTGATGGTCTTTTGGTGATGTTGGTGTCTCTGAGTCTGGAGGTACATTAGATGGCTTTTCAGATTGCTTATGGGGCAGGGGTACAGTTCTGATGGTTCTTTATGTCTAGAGATGACTTTTTCCATCATGGTCTAAAGGACTCTATCTTGTGGTTCGGTGTGTTTGTTGTGTGTATTTTTCGTCTTTGTGGAATTTTGTGTTCATAAAGTGTACTAGATGGTGATTAGTCCTTTTTTATTACTGCAAAATTAGTAGTAGTTTGTTTAATAAACAAATCGTTATCATAGGTAATAGAGTTTGCTGAGTTTTTCTATAGTACACTTAGACCTATTTTCACATTACAAGCAGCCAGTGCAAGATTTTTTAACAGCAGTAGGAGCCTGCAAACTGGAAGAAGTCTTGTTTCTCTAAGTAAAGATAACAGTGGAAGCAAGTTAGCACAGTCGCCGCTCTAGCTTTGCTTGCATGGCGCGCATGAGCGCAAAATTTGATAATTTTTTAAAGGTACAAACATATGAAAAGACAGAGACAACCAATGAGTGTCAAAAATAAAAATAATTAGAGTGTCAAAAATAAAAATAATATAATTACAGGTAAAATTGAGGATTTTGCATTTAGTTAGCAAAAATAGTCACGAGTTAAAAAAGTGTCTTCTAGAGAAGGAGAAGGAGAAGGAGAAGAAGGAGAAGAAGAAAAAGAAGAAAAGGAAGAAAAAGAAGAAAAAGAAGAAAAAGAAGAAAAAGAAGAAAAAGAAGAAAAAGAAGAAAAAGAAGAAAAAGAAGAAAAAGAAGAAAAAGAAGAAAAAGAAGAAAAAGAAGAAAAAGAAGAAGAAGAAGGAGAAGAAGGAGGAGGAGAAGGAGAAGAAGGAGAAGGAGAAGGAGAAGAACCAAACTCTCGGTTCACTGTAAACAAAAAACACAGGAAACCTTCCGGTACACTCTCAAAACATCAGAGTGTACAGGGAGGTTACGGGAAGTTTCAAGAGTGTACGGGTGAGTTACCGTTTTTATACACACTGTATAAGCCATAGTTACATTTATCACGCTAAGCTTTGATGCAAAAAAATCTTCCGAGTGTTTGTGTGGTTCATGACTGACATTTTGGGAATCACGAGTTACAAACAGGAAGATCACCTGTTGGGTCTAGTTTGGGTGACAATTCAAAGACCATTGGTGATGGCTTATTGGTCCTATCTGTATTTTCAAATCGGTTGGTTTTATATTACATGTTCTGCAACGTTTTTGAACACCCTCCATATAGGAATTAAAGATGAACGATGAGAATTCCTGTCCCACAAGTACAGCATTCACTGGCTAGGTGTCTGGATGGGAATTAAGTACAAACTTAGAGAACTCCCATTCCAAATGTATGTCTAATTCACTGTCTAGGCCTAGGAAGTATAAGTACCATCAGGAGTGACTGCACCAAAAAATGTGAACGCAAGAATAACACAAACACATTGGGGCTGAAATTTGGTAACGTGTGCCTACATAATTGATACTTATTCCTTTGTATTGCCTTACCTCACTCTGTTGACCGGTACAGTGCTACACACGGGTGCTTGAACCAGCAGCAACTGTAGGGAGGGTGCACTCTCACTTCTCTCTCACTTCTATCTCTTCACACCCAATTTTTTCAATTACATTGATACCCCGTCATCCCAACACAGGAACGGCCGAAGCTCAGCCCACAGACTGAGTTTGACGTCCTGCCCCGAACCGCCATGTTGCCAATAACAATTGGCAGAGGCGGGTGCAATATGAACATAAGTTCTTCTAAACCGCCCTGTTTTCAATTATTCAACTCAGCACACAATAATTTTTTCAATTAAATATTTTTAGGCCAACCATGGGAATGGCCGAAACTCAGCCCACAGACTGAGTTTGGCATCTCGAATGGAATCATGTCGCCAACAACAATTGACAGCGGCAGGTCAATTTTTAAGGTGATTTCTTATCAGCTCGCCCTTTTCTACAGTTTTATTGCTCAGCACACATATTTTTTTCAATTAAATATTTACAGGCCTACTACAGGAATGGCCCAAACTCAGCCCACAGACTGAGTTTGGCTTCCCACCTGGCACCACCATGTAGACAACATCATTTGGGAGGGAAGGGTGAAAAATGAGGGTAAGTTCTTCTAAACTTGCCCTATTTTCAAACTATACACTCACAACACATCAATTATATTTCAATTAAATATTTACATACTTACTGGGGGAACCACCGAAACTCAGCCCACAGACTGAGCTTGGCATCCCGCCTGGCACCGCTGCAAAGACAACAACGATTGGCAGCGGACAGTCAGTTTTTAACATCAAAGCTAATGCACTTGCCCTGTTTTCTATTAATTTACAAAAAAACTCATCCATGTTTTCAATTAAATTTTACAGGCCTCCCACAGGAAAGGCTGAAACTCTGCCCACAGACTGAGTTTGGCATCCCGCCTGGCACTGCTGCAAAGCCAACAACAAATAGCAGCAGTTGGTATATTGTGAAGGTGAGTAATTATGAACTTGCCCTGTTTTCAAACAATATAGTCAGCACAGATAATTTTTTTCAATTAAATATTTACAGGCCTACCACAGGAACAGCCCAAACTCAACGCACAGACTGATTTTGGCATCCAGCCCGGCACCCCTGAGAAGCCAACAACAATAAGCAGCGCGTTTATTGTGAAGGTGAGTAATTATTAACTCGTCCTGTTTTCAAGCATTATACTCACAACACATCAATTTTATTTCAATTAAATATTTACAGTCCTACCACAGGAACCGTCGAAACTCAGCCCACAGAGTGAGTTTGGCATCCCGCCTGGCACTGGCATATAGCTATCATCAATTGGCAGCGGCGGGTATACTTTGAAGGTGAGTCATTGCAAATTCAAGCCTTTTTACACTTGTTTTGACTACATCTCATTTTAAATTAAATTACTTTGAGGCCAACCATGGGAATGGCCAAAACTCAGCCCACAGACTGAGTTCGGCATCCCGCCTGGCACCTCATTGTAGCCAACAACAATTGGCAGCAGCGTGTCAATTTTTAAGGTGAGTTATAATGAACTCAACCTATCATGCAATTTTTTGCCTACATCTAATTTTCAATTACATATTTAATTTCCTTCTACCTTGGTGCGGATGGTCCAGAGTATCATTTTTAGCTTGGGGCTGAAATTGTGGCGTGTGTGCCATTTTGGTGGGCTTGGGCAATGTCAGGGGCGGGCCCAGAATATATATCATGTAGTATGTTTAATTTCATTAGTTAAGATAAATTGCACATACTCCGCTCAATATTACTAGTGCAACAGTATATCAGACCCGGTGGCCCTCCGGCACCTTCCGATAGCCCTCCGGTATGCACTGGTAACCTTCCTGTACACTTCTGGTAACCCTCCTGTACACTCCGGTAACCCTCACGTACACTTCTGGTAACTCACCAGTACACTTCCGGTATATGCCACCAGTAAATTTTTTTAGCTACTAAGTAATTCAGTTATAGCCACTACTTAGATTATTGATTCTAAGACTTACTGAGAAGTCTGCTTTCCTGTAAAAAATACCAATTCCCATTGTAAGTAGAAATAAATCAGAAGACTGGTTTGGGTCTCAAATTTCCGGTAACCCACCGGTAGACTCCGGTAACCCTCCAGTACACTAGTGTACCGGAGTGTTACAGAAGTGTACAGGGAGGTTGCCAGAAGATGCCAATCCAGGGGGCTCCGGTAACCTCCCTGTACACTCGAGTGTACCGGGAGGTTACCGGTGTTTTTTGTTTGCAGTGTTGCTGATAACCTAAGATTTAAAAAATCTGTATAGGCCAAGGCCTAGTATTTATGGTCAAGAATAGTGTTTATGTTTAGTATTTCTATTTACTTAGAACATAACATCAAATACTTTCCTTTTGTTACAAAGGAGAAGTGCACAAATATCTTGAATCTTGGAGGCTCAACAATACAAGATCCAAAATACCACGAAATACTGTACCAGAGGTATACAGAATCTACATGAGAGGTCAGCAAAGAAATACATGCCGGAATTCTGCTGACATATTCTACATGCTTGTGCTCCGAGAGCAGCACCATTTTCAGTAGTAGAAGCAATCTCATAACTTCACCTTATTGATCCACAACACATCTAAACATGTATTTTCTACGTAAACCATTTTACTAAGGATAGACTGCAACTGTGTATTAGTTACACACTCTGCGTGTTATCGCGAGTTCAACTCACAAGCCGTGACACATGGCCTTCAACATGTAGTCAAAACCTAGACAAGTCACCGAGGCCTTGTTCCCAGCTGACACGGGTATACTCGGCTCCATCTAGCACAGTGAGCATGTTGCCTATGTGCTCATGCATAAAAAGACCACAAATGCTTCTACATGCAAGTGACACAATTAAGCTGTGAGCAGATACCCACTACCATGTCTCTTATTGGCCCATCAAGAAATCACAAACTAGGGAGTCCTGCACAGACTTATGCCCTAGAGGGTGTGAGGTGTCGCCATAGATTCTAAGACCTAAAAGCCCTTATAGATGTATCGCCTTTCTTAAAGAGCATGAAAAACATAGATAAGCTTTTGAGGCTAAAGAACCCATTTTAGAATCACAGCACGTGATTAGGTGCTGTCTTAGAGCTCAAACTCACAACCAATTTTTTCGCTCTCGCAACAAGTTGTGTGAAAATCAGTCTTAGCGCCCGACATCACACAATCAAAACTGTTGTGTGAGCACCACAATGACGTATAAAACATATTCCTTTGAAACAAGGGAATGTGCAAATGTATTAAGCAACCTTCAAACATCACATCAAAATTAAATATTAGTTTGAGAAGTTCTCGCAAAATGATATTCAAATCTTATTTTAATCTCATTTCGACCAGACGCAAGTGGGAAGTGAATATGTGAGTGCCCGCATGTGTGCCCCTATGGTTGCAAAAGAAGTTGTGAAAATGTGTGATGGGGCTGAATGACACAATTGATGTGAGCTCACAACTATTAAATTTGTGTGAGATGTATCCCAGTCATTGGAAAAGATTGTGTGAAAAAAGAGTTGGGTAGGAAATCGCAGAAATTCATGTAGAATATCTGGAAATGTGTGAAAAGAGGAGTTGTGAAGAGGGCTTAGGTCGTGTATTAGCGCTCGACATCATAAACATTTTTTTCGCTGTCACAAGAAGTTGTGTGATAATTTGTTTTTGCGCTTGACGTCACACAATCACAACTGTTTCATGGGCATCAAGAGGACCTATAAAAATGTATTACTTGAAAAAACAAGGGAATACGAAAAAGTATCAACGACCCTTCAGCGTGACATAGGAATTAAATATTATCCAATATTATATTTGTATCTCTTTTCGAACGTACACGCATGGGAACCAGATATGATGTGTCATAATTGTGAGCATCACTGCGCATGGAGAGTCTCACAAAAAATTGTGAGACCGAAGCCGACCCTCACAATTACATTTGTGAGAGCTCACAATTAATTGTGAAGTACGTCTGTCCGTTATCGGATAAAACTTGTGTGAAAAAAGTCGTGAACACGATCGCAGAACTTCATGTCTGAGCCCAGGAAATGTGCGAAAAAGGCTGTTTTTAAGAGCTCTATAGTCACCCTAAGATTCCCCCTTAGAGAGATATAAAAGTTACCCTAGTAGGTGGTACATAATATAGACACACATATTAGGGTCTAGAATACTCCCTAGCTAATTCTAAGCGTATTTAGTCCTAAACCCAGAACTCTTGGCCTCATAAAGGGAAGAGTCACATTAAAATGATCAAGCAATCCCCTTGAAGTTCTCTTCACTCAAGCTAACTCAAGTTTTCAAGTCATTTTGGTCAATTTTGGCAAGGTGGCAGCTAGCATTGTGCCAGGTTCCAAGACGGGCATAGGTTTTTTAGGTGGAATGAATAGTTATAGGGCGAGGTCAAGTACCTATCCCTACAGTCTTTCTAGGTGGGAAAATATTGCCAAAGGGTGATTCATAGGATGACGAGGAGTTGCATTCAATATGTCTTTTTTGAATTCACAATGGCCCAGATGAAATGTGAGGTCATTGCTAAGAAAAATTGACTAGGCTGGATGAAGAGCAGCCCCTAGAACATGGGAGTGATCACAGAACAGCCTGTTGACGAATATTGTCCCAATCAGCCTCATGATTGCTTTCTCTATTAAAACAATTGTGATAGTTTTTTATCTGGGATGAATAGTTGTAGGGCAAGGTCAAGAACCTAGACGTATCCCAACAGTTTTACAATATTAAGGATTATTATCCAAGTTTGATTCTAAGGTTGATGAGGAGCTTAGTTTCACATGTCCTGGACATGTCCTGGATGTATCCTTGGACGTGTCCTATGTCCTTAATTTCTCCAGGACGCGGGACTTTTGTGGACACGAGGACATATGTCAGTGTTGAGTCCCATGTCTGCCCCGTGTCCTCAGAAGTTTTGACTCACATACATTACATAACAGTATCAAGGCACGTGTCAAGGTATCTTAAGTATTGTTGTACTGCAATCCTTATGGATAACACTTAAATGAATGTAATGTACATGCAACAACAACACTCTTGATGTATTCACCTGAAAGTATCAAAAAGGACCCTATAAATGAAGTAAACACCCCATGTCCTCTCGTGTCCTGTCATGTCCTCTGTGTCTAAAATTGAATGTCCTGTGTCCTCATTTGAAAACAGTAAAAAGACGAGATGTCCAGGACATGTCCTGGACGGTGTCTTTTTCAACAATTTTTGGACGCAGACGCAGCAGACATGTGAAACTAAGATGAGGAGTTGCATGCTAGCAGTGTTTTTTGAAGACGCAACAGCCCGGATAATATGGGAGGTCATGACTTAGCAAAAATTGACAAGACAGGTCGTGGAGCAGCCCCAAAAACATGGAATCGTGGAACAGCCCTTTTGACCAATATGGTCACGAATTAGCCTCAGAGGCTGTCCACAGGCAGAAAAATTACCATCGTACTTTCATACTTTCATACCCTTAAAATGGTCGCCAGACAGACAAAGTATGTACCCTTGTCCACAGGCACAAAATTGGATCGCAGTGTCATACCTAAGTTTCTGTTAAATTAAAAAGAACAATTCTCAGAATTTCCTTATTCAATTTCCATCATGGCAATTTTGTATTATGCTCGCCGCAACTCATTCGTCATTTGAGTTCTTGAGTGCCAGAAGCTGTCGCAATCACCAACGAGAATTTCCCATGTCATTATCAGGTATTTTACTGTACCTCTTCATGCTTGTTGAGAGCATCAAGGGAGGAATAATAAGGATCGTGCGGAAGGGAGGAGAAGATGAGAGCAAAAGAATGAGGAGGGAGAGCGGGATTCGACATTGTGGGGAACAGACAAATGCAAGATTCTCACGATTTGCATGCGCCATTGACCAAAATGTACATACGACGGATCTGATACAAAAAAGGTAGGGTATGATGTTTGACCTCTGATCAGGTACGATGTTTTTTCTGACCAGAGCTTGCGGGCCAAAAATAATTTCGTACCCTCTATTGGGTCGTGATCCCTAAAAAGATACGAAAGTATGAAAGTATGATGCTAATTTTTCTGCCTGTGGACAGCCTCTCATGCTCGTTATAACAATCAAGCGCCTTAATTTTTGGCGATGCTGTAGATTGTATTTAGATATATTTTTAAAGGTAATCAAAAATCAACAGTTATCAAATACCCATGCATATCAAACATAGAAATAAGATTTTTACAGGTAATTTGCAGCAGTTTGTATGTAGTTCCACCTGTGATGTTCAATAGTTAAAAAAGCGTCTCACGTAAGAAGAAGAAGGGAAAAAATCTCAGATGATAACAAATTAAGATTTTTTCAAGAAAAAATAATAGACATCATAATACGCGAAAAAAGGTAATATCCTATTATATCTTTTCACTATGATGAAAGCTAGACCTTTCTTGTCGTCGAATCACTTTATCATATTATATGCTGTTACGTGTACGTATATGGGTATATACATGATAGAAATAATCTGAAATAATGTTCGATTGTATGGTATTGTACCATACTGTACCATAATATATGGTATGGTACCATACAATATAAAATAGGGACGACTGTCCATGATGATGTGTCGTTAAACTGGAAAAAGCGTGTTGCCGTGGTCTCGTGCCTGTTAAATGATTCAACAAAGACTCTCAAAGACTGCACAGAGCGGGAAACCATGGCATCAGCAACAACTCCCGATTCAATTCAGGTCGATTCTCCTAAAACTGCCCACGATTCTGTCTTTCGGCCTTCCTCTTTTTTTGAGCCAGTAGGAGTTGAACGTGAAAACGATGTTCACTCTGCTATAGGTACAGTTTCCGTCGTTGGATCAGTCGCTCTCACAATAACGTCAACAATTGTCGATGGGTTCGTTCACACGGTCGCGCATTGGAAAGTTCTTCTGCTCGGTCAAGCAATCTCTTTAGTCTTGGCTGCGGCGGGTGCTTCAAGCGAAATTCTGAGCTTGGAATGCGGTGTGTCTGCGCCATCGACATATAATGCGTCTGGCTACTTTTTGGTGGCTTTCTTTGGGGCGATGGCGTTCAGAAAAGAGTCGAAGAAGAGGGGAGAGGAAAAAATCGACGAAGAGCAATTGAAATTCCATATTGAAGGGTCTGATACTGATTCAGCAAACTTCGAGGTCACCCACGACCATGGAGCAGACGACGATGATCTAACGGTCGAGGACGAATCTCCGCCCAGGCGATCGTTCTTTGCTATCCAGGGTGGATACAGCAATGCTTCAAAGAGGGGCCAAAGAGATAAACACACCCCCAATGCCAGAAGTCCTGGCAATAAGCGCAAGATTCAAACGAAATATCCGTTTCTCTGCTTCACCATCCATGCCAAGTGGTATTATTACTTTATTGTCGCCTTTATCGAGGCACAAGCATACTACCTCATCTTTTTGGCGTTTCGGTATACGTCATTCACATTCGTGTACATTTCTGATGCTCTAGCTATCCCAAGTGCAATGATCTTCAGTAGAATGCTCATGAAGAAACGCTATTCATGTACACATTTACTTGGTGGGCTCGTTTGCATCAGCGGGATTGTCATTAACACAATATCGGATATGGAAAAAAATGATCCATTAGAAAAAGTATCCTCAACAGAACACATGAAAGGTGATTTGCTTGCCATATTGGGAGCTGTCTTGTTGGGTCTCGATGACGTGCTCTCGGAAATTATTGTGACCGATTACGGAGGAGTAAATGAAATGCTTTTCATGAAAGGCTTCTTTGGAACGATTATTTCAATCGTGCAACTCATTATATTCGAATTAGACAGTGTCAGTTCACTTTTTGGCACCAGTG
This sequence comes from Cyclotella cryptica, assembly GCA_013187285.1. Classification (NCBI taxonomy): domain Eukaryota; phylum Bacillariophyta; class Thalassiosirophyceae; order Thalassiosirales; family Thalassiosiraceae; genus Cyclotella; species Cyclotella cryptica. Next base: position 287,279 of record JABMIG010000094.1, on the reverse strand, counting down.
AGAGTTCTAGTTGTGAGACGTCGCGAAGGATGACCCTCTTCTCAGTCCACGTATTAACTCGGGCGCTCGATGTCGCAGGGGAAATGCAATTTCTTTACTTGTCAGAAGCTGCTCTTCTCAACCTCTCTCTTTTGACGAGCGATTTGTATGCAGCTCTGTTTGATGTCGTGAGTGTGGGGCTGGAGTTGATCCCATATTACTATCTCGCCTTTTGCCTCATCTTCACTGGTATCGTTTTGTATGAGTCTGGCCCAAGTCCCGTTGAAAGCCCGATTACGGCTCCCGTGGATATTGAAATTCGTCAGATTCATAAGAGTGCCTCAGTATTTTCAGCAACAACAGAACACGCTGGAACTCTGATGAACCTGGGGGCCGAGCTTACTTAAGAGGCATTCAGCGGCCTTTAATTTAACGGCGTAGGTTAGGAATATTATTAGCGAAGATAGACCAAAGCAATCCATTTTAAGAGTTAACTTTTTATTTTACAAGAAACAAAATTCTTCGGTTACACTTGTCACTTTACGTTGAGCCTGTCCTTCATGAATTCATAAACAGTAAACATGCTGCCAACCATCGGCACAACCTTAAGAATTTCTGGTGTCAATCCCCTGTAGAATCCTTTAATCCCGTCTTTCTTCAATAGCTTCGCAATCATCTGGATCCCAGTCAATCTTTCTCCTGGAGCATAATGAAGACTTTGTATTTGCATACGTCTCCTTATAGTGTCAAAAGGGAACGTGACAAGTGTTGACAGAGTGCCACTGACAGCACCACACATTAAGGACAATTTAAAGCCAAGTTTCTCCTCCCCGGTTTTTGTGTCAATTTTCCGCAAATTATAAAAAAGCTCATCCTCCAGAGCATACTCTTTCAAGGAACCATATACCATATAGGATATCGAAAAACTCGGGACTGCCACCATTAATGTTGGTCCTATCCCAGAGTAAAGACCCCAAAAGCCTTCATTTCTAACAATTTTCACGAAGGCATCTGTTATTCCCTTGTAATGCTCTTGACCATCAAGCTGAGTAGTGAGACGTGTTCTCACCAAATCCAAGGGGTAACACGCAACACAAGCAGTGCATCCAGCCACGCCACCAGCAATCAGTCGAGAAAATTTAGACTCTTCTCTGGTATCGTCGTTGATGTCCTCGTCATCGTCTGCATCTCTTTGTGGGTTCAGAATATCTAACATGCCCTCATAGCAATAGAAATTTATGGCTGAAAATGGAAAGCGATGCAGCACCGAAGTGCCATTGCCTTTCCACAAGCTTAATATTCCCCCCCTCTCAACAATTTTGGATATGCCACCACTTAGAGTCATCGAAAACTTTGGCCGATTCTCTTTGGTTGTTACCATCGGATGGACTTGATACAATATTGTCAATCTACTAAGGGGGGCCGTAATTGTCTTAGCCACAGAACCTGCCATGCCCCCGCAGAAAAGTTGCTTCAGCGCATCCATCGCCCGTGAATTAGCGGGAGATCGAATGGTGGACGGTGACGCATCGTTGATGACCTCAGGAGGGGTCGATTTTGCCTCACTGTCGTTCTCGTGATAGGCAGACTCAATATGATGGGTGAGTCGTCGCGCCAAAGGCTCAGGAGACTGCCGACCCATGATGAAGCGGCAGTCTTTCAGCTGAAGAAAACGGAGGTTCGTTGCGCTTGACGAATAGAAGCAAAGTACAACACAATGTTCGTCCAACTACTTCTCGTTCGGGAGAGGTGGAGAGAAATCTCTTAAAAAACGGAAAAGTTGTTCTTCAAACTTTACAGGTAACAATTGTAAAAGAAACATATTACAAATATTTACCACCTTTAAATTTATAATTTATAATATTATTATTATTGGGTGGTATCCTGGTGGTATCGTACCATACCCTGTGGTACCATTCGTGCTGGTGCCGTACATCACGTCATGTTAAGCCACCACACTAAAATCAATAATGCGCACACATTTTTCATGTGTTTGGGATTGAAATTTACCCTAATGTTCAACACAATAAATAATATTATGTGCTTGGGATGACAAGACAGTCACTATTATTTTTATGTGTTGAATAAAAAATAAGTCTCATGTTTTGAATGAATCTGATTCGTTTTAGAAATCGAATGCTGGATTATTAGAAGGAACTAAATTTAGTCATGCCGCGAATGCTTTTGATAGAAGACCCCTCTTACGCGGAAGATGTTCTTTGCTTGGCTCTGTTATTTGGGCCAATTGCATGTTTTCATAACCTCATAACTTGAAACTTTGACCAACTCAAGCTTTTCGTCTCACAACGTAGATATTAAGGACAATGGTAGAGAGCAGCATATTTCGTCAAATCAATAGGCTGAGTCCTCGAAATAAGATATTATATTTGTCAACAGTGGGCATTAGTTTCGCGTTGATTGTCTTTGGCATTTGTGTCTGGGCATTAAGCGGAAGATACGACTCTTCTTCAAAGCTCACGAGTTCATCATTTGGTGAAATAGCGTATCAGTCTCGTGACGAGACCACTGATACGACTCACTCCGTGGTTCCGGTGTATCCAACAAAACCCCCCTCTTTCGAAAGAAAAGATTACCAAGGCGAATCCTTTCCGACTCCATTGGAACTGGTCCCTTCTATCGCGCTTGGACCGTCTCCTTCTAGAGAGCACAACAGCCCTGGACTCAGAGCAACAATGATACCTTCGAGCAATCTAACCGCAGTTCTCTCAACGCCCGACCCAAGTAGAGGACCAACACAGAATCCTTCCGAGTATCCAAGTCGTTCACCGTCCAGCGCACCCACAAGTCATCCAAGATTCTCGCCATCAACAAGCCCGATTGATATGCCATCGATGGGACCGAGCGCCAGCCCTCTCATGTTCGTGCCTACATTACTACCTGTCTCGTTACCTCCCAAATCAAGTTCGTCTCCAACAATGACGGCCGCACCTACTTCAGAACCTACATTTCAAACTCATGACCTTCCTGCCAACCCCGATCCGACGTACTTCAACTACAACACCGATTCAAAGTATGGGCCGAGCAGCTGGGAGAACGTAACAGTATTAAACTCAACCGAAAATTACTGGCGCGAGTTTGGATTTCTTGAAAACAGATGTAATACTGGAGCTCAAAGTCCAATTGATCTTTGCGACAAACCAGTTCGTTACTGCGTAGAAGAGCACGAGTTCAGAACACGAGTAAGTGACGACATTTCATTGCCGCCGGCAGTCATGTATCTCTTTCTAAAGTGCTACCTTTTTCTCGTATGTGCCCAACACACAGAGCGGAGATTATACGATTCAAGGAGATTCCATGATAAAGGAAATACTTCCGAATAAGCTGCGGGTGGTGATGGCTCGCAGACAAGGCGAAGAACCAGACCCGCCTTCATCGGATTTCTCTGGAGTGGGTTATAAGGCAATCGATATGTCAAACATTGACATCAAGTTCCCATCAGAACACACATTATGCGGACGCATTTATGATGGGGAGATGCAGTACTACTTCTATCACCCTGTCAGAAAGGTACTTATTGCTATCGCTTGGCTTTTTGAGGCACAGGAAGGCAATGCTACGAACAATCACATGCAACTGCTTATTGACGAATTCCAACAGATTTACGATGAAAACGAAGATGGTTGTCTTGTTAACGAAACAGCTCAAGACGTAATGTTGAACCAAACCAGGAGCTTGAATGAACTTGAAAATGCATCAACGAAGTATATTCCAATGGAAAGAAACCTTGGAAGAGCAGATCGTCGTGTTCAGAAGAGGGCAAAACCATGGGATCCATTTCACACAGACATTCAGAAAACTGTACACTTCTGGGGCTACTCTGGTTCCCTCACAGAGCCCCCATGCACGGATTCAGTTCTTTGGAGGGTGATGGATGTGCCCGTCAAGATTTCTTTGGAACAGTTGCATCAAATGCAGAATATTTTGTTCAACAACCGAAATAACAACACGTGTGCTTTCACAAGCACTCACTTCAAAGGTGGTGTCGCTCGACCTATAACTGATACTCTTCGTTACTACAAATGTACAAGGCGTGATTATGTCAGCGACAGTGAACGCGCACTGTGTGGCGATGCTGGATGCGAAGTACCTTTCGGGAAGGATTTGGAGCCCTACGTCGAGCCCGAGATATTTGTCACCGGACCACCTTCATTGGCCCCGACGCTGTCGCCGTCGAATTGAGTTTAGTATTGGCTCGATGTTTGTTTTCTACAAAATGAGTTGAAATGCATCCCGTTTGAGGTGCTATCGTAGGTGATTAATGGAGCATATAGTACATTGCTTATCAATTTACTTTCTTTTTGACGTCTCAATCAATCTGAAGACGAAGTAGCTGCGGAGCCTGGAAGGGTAGTTTCGTTAGGATCACTGTGTTCTTCAAGTAATGTTTGGTTCGACGTTTCTTCTACAGTCTTGGTGCCTTTGCGCATCATGTCAAGGGCAACGAGAGCTAGGTCCAATGAAGCTTCAGTGTCCATCGAAGTGTCGCTTGACCCTCCCCACTCAAAGAAATTCGTCCCTTCAACGAACCCAACTGCACTAAGAAGCTCTTTGGCCCCGTTCAGGCTGCCAACCTTTTTCTGAAATGTGCTGTTGTTGGTATATATTTTTCGATAGCGAGGAATCGTTGGGTTCTTTGATATATTCATGCAATATAGATACAACATTTGAGCTCCCACTCTCAGTTCGTTATCTCCATTCGTAGAAGAAAGAGTTTTCAGAGCTCGCTCAACATCGTGTGTATTGGGCTCTGTTTCACTAGAAGGTTCTGTTTCAACAGGTGCGCTCTGAGGCAGGAGAGAGTCCTCTACACTTTCGCCGGTAGTAAGTGAATTGGTTTCTTCGATTGGTTGCGGCAGTTGACTTGGTCGACTTCCTGTTCCTTCGGCGACCACGAATGTGTCTTTATTATCAATTTGATCTCCTTGTGGCACTTCGATAACGTCTATTACTTTCTGTAGCTTTTCCATTGAGCTATTAAGTATTGTCAACAAATCAGTTTCACTCGATCGTTCTTCATCGCCACAAGTTGATTCAACAGGTTCGCTGCCTATTGTTTCAGAGATTCCGCCATTGTCAACATCGCTGTTTTTACGTTCGTTACTTTTCGACAGACTCAGCTTTAACTGAGTCAGATCGTCTGATAAGTCTTTGAGAAGGGACCGAATAGTTGAAGCATCAACATTTTCTGTTCCTTTTGCAGGCAACTTTGCCTCGTCTTTATTTTTCTTGTCTTCTCTCAATAGATCCATGACGTCATCAGTCATCCCTCTACCCACCTTGGCAGCAGTAGCTCTATTTGCACGTTCTTGCTCCTCTCGATATGAATGGACAGCAGACGCGAGGGCGCGGATTTCTAGTACAAGATCTTCATAGGAGGGTTGATTTTCTCCCGGATGAAGATTATGAGCGTTTGCTGTGCCGTTCAAGATGGACTGCAAAGCTTCGTCGTCTAATTCCGAGTCAGCTTCCTCTTCTTCTTCACTTCCTTCCAAGACATGTTCTAACAGGGGAGTGATATCTTCCTCTTGATCATTGGTGTCGCTGGTTTCTTCTGCATCATTCCCGTCTGAGCGGTTGTCTTTCTGGATATGACGCCTCTGCAATCGGATAGAATCAGAGACACTCGGAGGAGGGAATAACACAAAGTCCCCACCATTCAACCAACGCAACGCAGCGAGGCAAACCACTCCCAATGAAAATCCTCCTGCCCAAGAGAACAAGGAAAACTCCGAAGATCGGCTGCGTTGCTGCTCCTCTATCTGGTCTGGAGATACACCCTGTGCATATGGAGGATTCATAGTGTTTGAATCATAGTATCGAGGTTGCGAATGCTGCAGGGTGGGTTCGTACACCTGGCCTCTCCTGTCATCCATCCGATAATCACGTTCGTGTCTGTTCCTATACGAGTCTCTGTCATCAAGGCGATCATCTTGGTACCTTCGTTGGATGTCACGTCCATGACCATAAGAATCTATTTCACCAGAACGATAACGGTCGTCCGAGCCCCTCCTTTCGTAATCCCGATTTTCATCGAACCGATCCAGCTCTCCCCTTTTCGCGACGCGTTTCATCGCCGCATCGACCTCGTGGCTGCTCATGCCCGCTTTCTTTTCCAGAAAGTCCCTTTTGGCTGACACAGACACGTTTTCGATTTCCCCGTTCCGAAGGAATGATTCTGCCTTTTGAATTCTTTCCTCGTCGATCGACAGCGAGGGCGAAGTTTTGGTCAATCCATCGGCGTCCGCAATATTTGCGTCGGCTCGCTTGGCGTCACTTGACAGTGCCGTCGCGGTAGGGGCTTGGTCCGATCTTGGCGTCTCCATCATTTTTAGTAAACGACGCAGGCCTTGCAACTTCTACCGGAGTAGAGTGTATGAGAGTGTATGGTACGAGAAGAGCTCGAGAAGAGTATTGTACAATATTACCATAACTACGTTGTAAAAACACCCATGGAGGGTACAATAAAAGCTTCATCATAATCGCAGCGTACTCTGTTTACCTCTCATTATCGAAATTCATTACTTCGTTCACATGTTGTTATCTAAGGTACACCGAATAATTTTGTTGGGCGATGAAAAACGCGACGACGAAAATCGAAGGTAAAAACAGCTTCTATGTTGTCATAATGATGTTGAATCCCTGATGCCTCGTCCTCGGCTGTCTCGGCGGAGCGATATTATTCTAATATTATTATTGTATGGTAACAACAGAGGAAGAGATCAGAATAGACGAATCCTGATAAATCGCAGACGATTTCTACGGTGTCCTAATTATTAATTTAGCGCCATCAGATTCTTCACCCGCACGAGCTCAATGGCGCCAAAAACACCGCAACCGCTTCATCATGGTCGTTCAAATGACAAGTGGAAGAAGAATGATGACGATGACGCCGACGACGACACACACAATGGCACGAATAACCACTCTGACACCAGCAAGGGCCGAACGTCCTGGTCCTTGAGGTTTCCATGCCTAGAAAAACCAAGCGCCGCCTTCCCTTCTTCGGCTGTGCTCTCCGGTGTGCCCACCATTGCAAAACTATGTTTTCGATCCATCGCCATCGCCACCGTAACATTGTACATCCTCAACCAAAAACACATGCTCCCAAAACCCTTGGGAAGAGTCGTCAGTCGAGCATTGTTTTGGCCTACCATTCCAATCACCGTATCAAGACGCTTAGGGAAATGGACCACGGAGGTGGACAGCGCAGTTATTATTGGCGGTGCTCCCTTTGGTTTTATGAAATATCCCGAGAAATTCGCAGAGCAAGGTGTGCGGGGAGTTGTGAATATGTGCGATGAATATCGAGGCCCGGTCTCTTCGTATCAACGACTGGGCATCGAGCACCTGCGTCTGCCAACCGTGGATCATTTTGAACCCAGTCTTGACGACTTGAAACGAGCAGTTGCTTTCATACGGAAACATGAGTCTCAGGGCGGCCGAGTTTATGTTCACTGCAGAGCGGGGCACGGGCGTAGTGCTGCAGCGGTCTATGCTTGGTTGCTGTACAAGGAGCCACTGGCAGATCCTATTGAATTAAATGAGAAGTTAAGCGCAATGAGGAATGTTCGTAAAGGCTTATGGAAGCAGCCGAATATCAATGCTTTTCGTACTTGGCTTCAGTCTGGTGGTATGGAAGAGGATAGTGATGATGATCATGGTAACTCTTTCTCCGAGTCTTGGACACAACAAACGAAACGTCGCCGCCGAAGAGTATCAAGCAACATCATTCGTCCAATAAAATCAATTGATGAAGGACCACTGCATGGATCAAGTAGAACAAAACAAAAGGGCTCGCGAGACACTAGTGGTGACAATGTGATAGAACATCTAGGTCGAGTTTTCAGTGATGAAGAGTATGCAACAACTGATTATGACAGTGATGAATCCACCTATGACGAATTTGATGACAACTTCTCAGAAGATGAACAAGACTATGAAATGTGGAAACGTTACAAGTAAAAAATAGCTGACAATCCTACGCAGTAGTGAACTCGAATCTAGAACATGACATACTTGATGCTCGTCGTGTCATTCTAATAGTCATTCGTCCGTTGTTACCACAATGCCACTAAATCTAAAATACTGTAAGATTTGATGAAACAACTGCTCAGCAATTTAATCCTTTTCCTGATTATGACTGTTTATGCACGTGACTACACTAATAAAACTGCCATCAACATAAGTGTAAATATCCCTCACGTCTAACGAAGAGGGAGCTGATTGATATCCCCGTAGTCCCGAATCCCTCGACTCATGTATGCCCCCCAAAGTAGCAAATACGTACCAAGTAGCACTGTCAATTATCGCGGTTTGTTTATTCTCTTGTGGCTCTTCGTTAGGTCCACATTTGGCCAATGCCTCCACAAATTCACGGTGCCCCTGACATCTTCGACGTCTCTGATCGCAACTAAGAATTTTCCAATTTGATCCAGCTCACGATCAGAAGGATCGTCGATGAAACTAGAGCAGTCAATCGCGTTCTCGGGATGAAACAGGTACGAGCTGGGACTGTTGTCGATAATGATGGCCTGAGAGAGGTCACGATTAAGCAGACTCATGTCCTTAACATAATTCCCCTCGTAGAAAACACAAGACTCGCGGAAGAGGCGAGTGCGAATGACACGGTTAGGATCAAGGAGATCCAAAAGTGGATCGGCATACTTGTTGAGACTTGCAGTGTATACAACGATTTCGTAGTGCTTGGCCATTTCTGTGAGGAACTCGTCAACACCAGGACGTTTAGCAACATACACAAAATGAACAACATCTTCAATCTGAAAACACGGAGTGGGTCATGTCATTGAGAAACATCACAGAGTCAATGGTAAACGAAATTGCAAAGTATGACAACGACACACCTGAACAGGAATAACAAAATCGGCCCCAGGAACTGCCCTGAAACTTGAATGGACAAGCGTTTCGTCCAAGTCTAATACCAAACACTTCTTCCCATGATCGTCACGATGGAGTTCAGGGAGAAGTTTAATTCTATCTGGGTTATTTCCATTATTCAATGCAGAATCTTCCGCGAGCAAAAGGGGGGCGTCGTGCCCCCGAGTCGAGTATCCGACGGGACTGGTAAGATTGCGGCCGTCCTTGGAGTCCGCCCCTCCTGCAGTATGTTCGTCCTCTGGGAGAAGACAGCAACACATCATTCGAAGGCTATCAAGGAGTGAATCACATGCGTCCACTTCGGCTTGACAGTCCATGCCTCCTACCACTTCTTTTTCTTCTGCGTCGTTGACGAGCGCCCCATCTTCAACGTGGAGGTTCGGCTTGGGACCAGACGGATGCATCTGCCTCGCAGCCTGAATGCCCTCGGCACTGCGAGGCGTTGTTGCGCGACCATGTCGATCCGTCTGGGTAATAAAATCGGGTATTGCGGCATTGTTATCCCCCGCGGGGTCGTCGCTCTGACCGAAGCCAGGGTGTGCTCCCCCATTCATAGGCGACAACTTCGCACCAGGACTGCGCAAATCCGAGTGCCCCCTCACCCCAGGCGGTGTCATGGGCCCCCGCGAGCTCTGACTCCATGCACTTCCCGGAGTGGTCCCGGGGGTCGTCCCGGTTTTTTGCATTGCGTCGTGCTCCGCCTCCACTGCCGCAGCGTCCACGGACAGCTGTGGCTGCGGGGCCCGCTTGTTCCCGTTCGCGCCAGCTGTTCTCTTGACGCGATTCCTGAATCCAACCACAGATCCCTGCTTGTTATTCCCGGCGCCGGGTCCATTCTCGTTTGTGGAGGACGACTTTAACATGGCGTCGCTCTTCCAGGTAGGGTCGGCGGAGGGATCGACGTTCAGTGAGACCTGGCTGTGGAGACGGACTGATTGGAGTGCCTCATACCTTTCCGAACAGTTGGCGTGAATTACAGCTGTATTATGAAGTACGAAATAGTTAGAAACCGATTTGAAGAATAAAGGTAGTGACAGCAAAAATGACTCAAATAAATGGGTCAAACGCTCTCACGAGAAACACGAAAAAATTAACTCGTGCCTCGTCGTATTAATAAGTCCAACAAACCCAAAACAAACAACCCAGCATTTTTGTTTGGATTACATACTCGCAGGGCCAGAAACAAGAACCATACGGAGATCAAGCCATTAGACCACCAAAATGTAAACAATATATTTGTCACCAACATACAAGAGTCCATAGCGTGCTCTGGTATATAAGTGTTTGGCTGGCGTTTCACGCCCTTCATTCCGTCGAAAAACCTCGTCTATCAAATATTTGTCTCTGCCATCGAAGAATTCTGATCGACAGCAGCACTTAGCGAACATGTTTGCCACGCGATGATCCTTGTTACTACTCACCAGTCATGGGAGACATCAAAACTTAAATCGTCAGAAGAATCGCTAATGAATTCCGAGATGCCTGCGATACCCTATTGTTTCAGCGTGAGACCAATCGGAGATCTCGATGGTCTACAGTGTTCGACTGATCCAGCGCAACGGGCGCGAGATTAGCCGACTATTTACTATCGTGGATATTTACTATCGCGGACTGCCGAGCTTTCGATCATGCAATCATAAAAGATGATGATAGTGTTTAAGTAGTCGAGGGCGTAGACAAGATGAAGATTTTATATATAATGGACAGATGAGAGAGTTGGCCACGCCAAGAGAAGAATGACCTCTCTACAACAAACTCTCAGTTTGATGGTTTGATGGAGTGAAATTCTTAGTGTATGGGTACTGTGCCCGTACTATGCGACAAGCCGCTGGCTAGAAACTATTTCCCATGTGGAACAATTCGCCCGACGGTTGGCCGTTCAACTGAAAGCTACACTAGAGGAGTTGAAAGACAGCGTTGGATAACTTTGGACCGAGATTTTGTTGCACTCCTCTCGTGAGTCGCCGACAATTACCGTTGAGAAAAGAAACCAACGTAGGGTGATTCGAACGGGCCCCCAAGGTACCCTACCCGGGTACGAACCGAACTTCCGCCCCCCCCTCCCAACGAGCAAACTGTCTAAATGGATCATAATTTTTTTCTAAATCCATGCAATGCCGCTAAAAGAAGCATTCTACCGGTAGATACTTTTTCGTACAATACCAGGTACAGAAGAGATCATAGAAGAACACCCTACGAAGTCGCAGGTCCATCACAACATCATGGCAACCAGATGGCGACCGTACAATACCATACCATATCAAGATCTTTTCAAAATCAAGATTTTTTCAAAATCTTAGTTGTGTTGGAAACTGAGCCGTTTTCTCCTTCTTCTCCTTCTTCTTCTTCTTCTTCTTCTCCTCCTCCTTCTTCTTCTTCTTCTTCTTCTTCTTCTTCTTCACTGAGACAGTTTTTTTGCTTTTTGCCAAAACAGGTACTGACCATGAAGTTGATGTGAACTTACCTGTAAATAATTCATTTTTCGCTTGGACTTACACGGGTAGTTATAGTGCTTTAAGTATCTGCCTACCTTTAAAATTGTATCTTTTTGTATAACGTATGACATTATTTTCTAGAATGTATCTGTAAACTTGAAGGGAACAGTAGTCACAAATTATCATTTTATGAATCATACAACAATGTTTCTGTAAACTTGAAGGGAATGTTATCGTGTCACAAAAGAGTGTCTACGTCTAACAAGAATGATTTCGCAAACTAAAAATGGGTACGATACATACTTTTAAAATGGGCGAGAGCGCGGGCGCACGCCGCAAGCCGCGAGGTGCTCGTGCCCATTTGCAACTACTATAGTACATATTAATTAAGCGTAGAAAAGTGGCATACTACTACAAGCACTTTATTTCAAAAGTACTTCTTCCTCTGTCTCTACAAATCGCATTCTGTTTCGCTAGCTACAAAAAATCTTGCAGCGGCTGCTGATAATAACTTACTTGTGCTGGAAACTGAGCCTTTTCTCCTTCTTCTCCTTCTTCTTCTTCTCCTCCTTCTTCTTCTCCTCCTTCTTCTTCAGTGAGACATGTTTTTTGCTTTTTGCCAAAACAGGTACTGACAAAGAAGTTGATGTGAAGTTGCCTGTAAATAATTCATTTTTCACTTGGACTTACATGGGTAGTTATATTGTCCTAAGTAATTGCCTACCTTTAAAATTATATCTTGTGAATAGGTTGAAAGAACAACTTGTCAATTTTTTCAAGAATGGTAATATGGTAACTTGAACACAACGTGTCAATTTTTTAGAAGAATGGTAACGGTAACTTGAAGTGATAAAAGGCTCGCCCTACAACAATTCATTCCAGATAAAAACACAATCACGATCGTTTTAATAGAGAAAGCGATCATGAGGCTGATTGAGACCATATTCGTCAACAAGCTGCTCCGCGACCTCTCCCATCTTTTGGGGGCTGCTCCGCGACCAGTCTGGTCAATTTATGAGTCGCGTGAACTTGCATATCATCCGGGCTGTTGCGAATTCAAAAACGACTGATTGAATGCAACTCCTCCTCACCCTCAGAACAAACTTTGGCAATATTTCTATATCTTGCAAAACTGTTGGGATAGAAACCTGACGTCACCCAAAAACTATTCATTCCACATAAAAACCTATGCCCGTCTTGGAACCTGGCGCAATTTCAGCTGCCACCTTGTCATAATCAACGAAAATGACTTGAAAGCTTGAGTTAACTTGTGAGACGAGAACTTCAAGGGGATCGATCGGTCATTTTAATGTGACTCTTGCCTTTATGGGGTCAGGAGTACTGGTTTTAGGCATAAATGTCTCAGAACTAGCTAGGGAGTAGTCTAGACCCTAGTATTTTTTTCTATATATATTATGTATGTAATACCTACTCTAGAGGGTAACGTTTATAATATCTCTACCATATTTTTTCTTATAATATGACAAGTCCAAAAACTGTTCAAAGATACATATCTCTATGAACTGAAAGTAAGTGCCTGTTACATGTACACAATTATTGGTATCCCCTCCTATTTACCAAAGTACTCATTTGTACCAGGAATTGTACTGCAGAGGAATCAGTTTTTTCATGTCAGTGTTAGTGCATTTCATTTGTGGTGAGTTTTGATGTAAATTGATAGAACTCGTGAGCGGATAGGAGTTACGTGGAGCAATACATATTGCCGTGATGGAAATGAATAAGGCTATCACTTTGTGATGACAAGTGGCTCTTAAGCATGAGTTAAGTGCGTGAAAATGACATTTTTTGTAACTGTTGGAGTCTTGACCAAATGATGCGCAGACCTTGCCATCCAAGAAATACGATAGTCATTTGAGTTGCTGTCTTTGCACTCTACACACCTCCTTTGTCACACATTTCCCCATGTCCAACGCAAATTTCTGCGATTTCCAAACCAACTCTTTTTTCACACAATCTTTTCCAACGACTGGTGAGCTCACAACTATTTGTGGTGATCGGCCCCATCACACAACTTTTTCACAACTTCTTTTGCACACATGTGGGGGCTCACAATTTAAATACATATTCGTTTCCCACTTACTTGGTCGAAATGAGATCAACAATAAGATTCAAATCTTGTTTTGCAAAAACTTGTTTCGAGTGCAAACAAATTGAGTGTGAGTTCGAGCGCTAAGACAGCATCTAATCACGTCCTGTGATTGTAAAACGGGTTCTCTAGCCTCACAAGCTTATCTGTGTTTTACATGCTCTTTTAAGAAAGGTGAAAGGCAATACATCTATAAGAGCTTTTCGGTCTTAGAACCTATGGCCACACCTCACAACCTCTAGGGCTTAAGCCTATGTCGGACAGCCTAGTCTGTGACTTTTTGAGTTGCTGATTAGAGACACGGTAGTGGGTGTCTGCTCACAGCTTAATTGTGCCTCTTGCATGTAGAAGCATTTGCGGTCTTTTTTATGCATGTGCATATAGGCAACATGCTCACTCTGCTAGATGAAGCAGAGTTTACCCGTGTCAGCTGGGAACAAGGCCTCAGTGAATTGTCTGGGTCTATTTATATGACTACATGTTGAAGGCCATGTGTCACCCCTTGGAAGTTGAACTCACAACAACACGTAGTTAGCGCTTTTTTAGAGTTATTGTTCTCGAAGTATAAACTTACATGTATCAACTTCAATGAAAATAAAAAATGGCACCTAATTTCTCGAAATATCCATACGTGAATTTGTGTGTGCACGACTTATTACATACACCTCAATAGTTGACTTAAAACGTGTAAGTACACTCACGACACATGTTAGTCATATTTTGTTGAACATGAGCTGAACATGACTACGCTTACAAAATTCGTTTGTACTACTGATGTTAAGTATCTATCTCACACCCAAGGTCGGACTAAAGGGCTTTTAGACATCATGTGCGCCATGCCAGCAAAGTTCTAACTGGCTTCCAGTGTTATCTTTATTTAGCAAAACAAGACTTCTTCCAGTTTGCAGGCCCTTACTGCTGCTAAAAAATCTTGCAGCGGCTGCTTGTAATCTACTATGAGAGAGGACAAAATATATTTTGAAACCTTGGGACAGTGATGTCGTGAATCAGCTATTGTATTGTACCGTATCGTACCGTCCTCTTTTTCACCACAGAGTTAAATTAAAAGTATGGTACAACTACAGCAAGATGTACACACATTACCATCAGCAGCTCCTGCAAGATTTTTTACATTCAGCCTGCTTTTAGAGAAAAAAACAAAGGAAACATAACATATACCTACACTTATGAGAAACTGAACGGAACAGGAAGTGAGATCATGCCATGATGTATGCATGTTGAGCTAGCAGAAAGGAACAGTTTGGGCATGTGCTGTGCAGGATTTGCTTGTGCCTCACATGCAGCCGGTACACACACTGTAATATCGAAGGAATATGCATGAAGTAAAAACAGAGGAAGCATAAATGGAACAATAAGTGCATGCATCGTGCTAGCTTCACTAAAGCTGTTTTGGTGCAAAAATATTAAGAAATACTTTTATGTAAACGGGTTACACTTGTTGTGGCTGAGTAATTGTGAGCTTATCGTTTGCTTATTATGATGAACAAATGAGGATGAGAGGACAATTCATTCCCTTTCAACCCAAAACAAAACAAATGGATTTTGTGTAGGCTCTATACAGTCCTGGAATGTCTGTCCCTTCTCATGATGGGTGTCCTCTTGTCACAGCAAAGATCCGAAGTTCTGGATCTTTGTCGTTGTAAGGATTCCTCATCACTTGGGAGTCTAGGATGATCCTTACTTGGGAGTTTTTTTGGTACCTCTAGGGGTACTAAGTAAGGCAGATTCTTGGCCTCTGTCACTGGCCCGCACAAATGGAGGATCAGAGAGATTTTTGAAGAAGAAAAAACCTTCATGAGGTAAAAAATTATCCGCATCTATTATGATACTAGCGGAATAAACTGAAAAGTCTGTCACTATGTATTGAAGCCTAAGTATTTATATATGAGACAGAGATATAATAAGACGTAGCATTTATAACTATTTCCATCTGATTGTTAAAAAGGTGTGACTCTCCGGATGTTTAAACCTTTTGATTTTGTTCCATGTTGAACCCAGGTTGTCCCATTTGTATGAACTGTAGTGATAGTCAAAGGATCACTTTCATTCCTACTTTCTGATTTGCAGAGGATACCATCTCCTCTAAGAAATATTTGATCACCAACTTTGTAATCCAAATCTCAGCATGAGCTATTTTCCCAATTCATGTCGAGGTCAGTTTGGTGCTGCCTCTATTCTCCAATTTTAATCCAGGCAGCAAGGATGGGGATGTTGAACAACATGCCCCTGCCAAATATTGCTGCACCTGGGGAGGCTTTCGGTACTGTATGGTAAGTTCATCAAATGGCACAATCAGCATTTGTTAGGAACACATTTATGTCACTGGCAACTACTGTGTTGACCATGTCTAGTTCAGTAGTGTGCAGCATTGCTGTAATTTCTTGATGCACTGGCTCCAGTATTACATTCTCTTGTGGGTGCTTGACACTGGTTGGCTTACGATTCATCCCATATAATTCACAAAGGGCTTCGAAGTGAAGTTTGGATTCCCTTCCATGTGGATAACTGCTATAAATCAGGTCTTATTCACTAAATTACTTATCATTGCAGATGATTTGTCAGAGTATGGTAACTTAGTGTTGTTATGAGTCTTCGGGCCCTTCTGCCCCTTTGTATCTTGGGAGTAACTGCATCTGTGGTTACCAAAAGTTCTACTATTTCAAACCAACTTGAAGCTAGATCTGTCATAGTAAGACACATACAGTCAATTTCTGTCCCATCTTCACCTTTGAGAGTGTATGACCCAATAAGGTCTACACACAATGCCCCCCAACAGTTTGTGATGGCAAGCATAGTACGATGTTTCCAGTACTTGTCCTTGTGTTGTTTGTTAACTTGACATGTACAACAGTTTTTGACATTTGTTAGGATGGTATGTCGTATACCTGTCCAATACATAGCTGTGCGTAGTGTCTCTTCAAGACTGGTGTTTCCAGGATGCCACAAGTAGTGGTGATACCAACCTACTCATTGATATTCAAGAATTATTGGGATGACCATCATGCCTTCCTTGCATAGTAATTGCGTATTCTCTACCAATTGAGTGGAATAGTTATCATGCTTGCAAAGTTTCCTTAAAGCTGCATTTTTTCTTGACTTGTGCAATTTCTGTTCCTGTTAATCGGTAAAGTACATCTTCACTGCTGTGATTGGCAAGCACTATGGACCATGTTGATTTGTTCCTGTCAATCTCAAGTGCTTTCTGTACTTGTTGCGTGCATGCTGTCATAACATCAGCACTTAGTGAAAGGCATCCAATTGGCTTTGATTGAACATGAGTCTAATCTAGACTAGAGATGTCATCATCAAAAGTAATATGGATGCCTTTGATCTTTCTTGGCTCTAATGACTTTGACCAATGAGGTGAGTGGGCGAAGCATTTCACTGCATCTTTCACAAAGGTCTTGATGTTACGGACCATGCCCAGGAACCTATGGAGGTCTTTGACTTGTTTTGGTGGTGTAATCGCAAGGAATGCTGCACTTTGTTTGGCCGTGGCCTTATGCCAGTTCTTGTGAGGATATACCCTAGGTATTCCATTTCAATAGCGCAGAATTTAGATTTTGGGACATTGACTGGCAAAATTGCTTCTTGCAACAACTTTAAAGGTTGCACGTGGTCAACGAGGCTTGCATTGGTGATGCATAGTGACGCATCCAGATGAGTTCTAACAAACTCTAAGGCTGCTATAAGCTCAGAGGAGGTCAGTGATTTAACGGAAAAAAGAAAAGAAAAGAAAACTGTTTACTGGAATCAGCTTTGTATACTATATTGAAAACATAGTTTTTTGAACTTTAACTAAGAGAGACCATTCGTTTTTTGCAATGCTCAACCAAGCTTACATAATTTATTTTTGAATGTCACTAGTTTCTTGAGGAATTGTGGACTGTTGTCAATTTTCTCAACATCAGTTGTGTACCAGTTTTGCACCTGTCAAAAAAATAACTTTATCATTATAAAGGTTGAGAGTTAAAAACCTGTCAAACTGTTATTGATTGGTCAGAGCCATTGACATAGGCCAAGAATCAACCCATTTTTGTACCCATTGGTTCAAAATACAAAAGGAGCATTCTCAGGACTCCCCAGGTGGGAAGTCCACTGCCCCTGATCCAAAAGGCAAGTACTCCCCAACATTGGAGTCCACCACCCTGGTCCAAAAAGCTAGGACTCCCCACCACAGGGGACCACTGCCCTATGGGCTCCGGAACACCAGAGTCCATAGCCCCTTCATTTGGGAAGGCTAAATACATACCAAATGTGTGTAGAATCTACACACATTTTGTTTGTATCATTTGGATTGGAAGAGCAGCTCCACTGCCCTTCCATCCTCACAGTTAGAGCAAATTAAGCTCATAAAATAAAAACTTGGACCCCTGTTGAATGTACCTATAATTTTCGAGTGATATTTATTTTGCAATGATACAGGTCAGGTCACTATCTTAAGATAGCCGTGGTGTGACCTTCGCGGACCAAAACCAACGACATCCAACCCCTCCGACACGAGGTACTCTAAATATTTTTTGACCGAGAGCGGCAATTTTAACTTTTTCGCATCAGCAATACGTTTTTTTTTGCGATCTACGATATCTCCAAAATCAGCTACGCCTTCGACAAATTCCTCCGGTTTTGCAATTGACGAGCTCTCCATAATTTCTCCCGGGATCAGCGAGTTAAGCAATAAACTTCGAGCAATCGACTTCGGCCATCGGGGAGTCCTACGAGTCGGATTAATTTCGTGACCGAGAATTCTCCCTAATGAGTTGGAAGCAAGACTTTCAAGAATTAAAAGTCGAAGAAGAAAAATTAAAAATAAAAAAGTTCTTTTTCGAACTAACCTCCACAGGGCACCCATGACCTTTTTCAAGGCCTTGTTTTATAATGCGCCCCTTGGAGAGGCAATTGAAAGTATGTCATTGAGTAAGTCAATCCCAGAAGGCCTCAAGCCGCAGGAGTGTGAGAGGAGCTCTGACAGGTCCAAGACACCCATCTCATACATTCTTACTGTCATGGACGCCACCAAGGTGGTACATAAAATCAAAGTCTCCAACAAGATGACTTTGTCCGTCACCGTCTTCGATGAGGGAAGTCCGGAGCAGTTCCTGAATCATGTGCAGACCTCTCTGGAGATTATTTCCGAGAGGGGACTAGACACGGATTTCGAGGAAGCCTGCAAGGCAGACAAGAAGGCTGAGGAAAAGCTGACTGCGGCCACTGCGGCCAAAGCCAAGCATAAGGGAACAGACAAAAGCTCTCCCGGACCAAGGCAACTGCTGCCAAAATCCATAGCCAAGAGGCCATAGAGTCCGCTGGCCAAGCAATCTTCTTGCAGTATTCCACCCAACTGTCGGAAACTGCTCGTAGACCTTGGACCAACATCGTAGGTGAACTGATCAACTGTCAACCATGGACTGATGTCTATGGGGTTGAACACCCCACGAAATGCTCGGCAACCTGGGACTCCTTCAGGGAGTGCGTCCAGTTGCACCTGCAGACTGTCTTTAGGACTGATGCAGCGGAGCAAGAATGGTTCTATATCAGCAATGGGCTGAAGAAACCTAACAGGGTACCTATCAGGGACTTTGTGCAGAGGATCCAGAGCCTTAACGGGGATGTAGAACTCTTGCCATGGCTGTACTACTCTTCGAAGGCTGCAAAGTCAACGAAAGTATGTGGACCCTATGATGATGCCGACTTGGCAAGCCACATCCTCAGGATGGTTCCTAGGAACTGGCAGGACCAATATGAGCTCAGTAGAGCTTTGGTACCACAGAGTGTCAGGGAACTCCTAGAAGTCCTTGAGCGCATTGAAAAGGCCTACCCCACCAAGAAGGTTGGAGAAGGTCCCAAAAATGCAGCCAAGTCTAGCGACTTGACAAAGAAGAAGATAGTCTCTTTTAGTGACCGGATTCTGAAGAAACTTTGCACAGAGAAGTACTGCTCTCTCTGTAAGAAACATGGGGGCACACATACCACCCACAATTCTCCGGATTGCCAGAAGTATGAATCCAATGGTACCCCGAAGCCTAGCTTCAAGAGAAAAAGACCAAATGGAACCTCTCGTGGACAAGAGAGACCTGCTCGAGGAGGAAGTAGCTATCTGCAGCTATCTGCTAAAATCGACAAACTTACCAAGTCCAACAAGAAAATGAAACACGCTATCAGCAAGAAGAAGCGTAAGCATCATGACATGAGTGACAGTGATGATTCAGACTCATCCTGAGATGATGGGTTGGGGAGTACTAAGAAATTGTGTAGTAAACTTGACTGTAATGACATGATCAACACCTATCTTAGTCCGATTAAAACTTCCCCATGTGCAAACATAACATTTTCTGATTCAAACATTGTCAGTTCAAATCCAATACAAGACCTAGGAAATCTTGCAATTGAACCAACACAGAGTGAAACAATTGCCGAATTGTTGGACCCCGAACTGTTGGGTGACCTTTTCAATAGTGTGAACCCCCCTTTGACAGGTAAAGAAGGACAGGTCACTACTGTAATAGCCAAAGCACCTTATATAACGACTGAAAATCCAGCCCATAAGAACCTTGAACACTCTACAGGGCATTGTACCAGTAACACGATCATCAAGATCCTACTTGATAGTGGATCTGATGGTGACCTCCTGTTTCATGCAAAAGGAACGGAGAAACACTTTCCCTAGTTGACTAGACAGGTGCCAAAGTCTTGGCATACGTGGAATGGGAGATTCTTAACCAAAGGATGGAGCAAAGTTAACTTGAAATTCTTTGAGTATTCAACCAGTAGTGACTCAAGATGTAGTAGAGTACAATAAGAAGAAAGTGACTGAGCCAGTGTTTGACCTCATTCTTGGATGCAAAACGATGAAAGAGCTCGGAATTGTTCTAGATTTTCAAACAAAAGAAATTACCATTGACCAAATCATTTTGCCAATGAGAGATGTCAATAGTCTGACCAAATTGAACCTGGATAAAGCCTGGGCTGTCAACAACAGTATGGCAAATGAACCAGAAAGTACGCAGGAAGCGACACAGCGGGTAGTTAAAATCCTAGATGCAAATTATAAAAAGGCAGACCTCCAATCAATTGTTAGCACCAATTGTACTCACCTTAGTCTCCAAGACCAAAACTTGTTACTGGAGTTACTCACACATTTAGAGGAACTTTTTGATGGAACACTAGGTGATAGGAACACAGAGCCTATGTCTTTTGAACTCAAGGAAGGGGCTAAACCATATCATGGTAGGTCATACCCAGTACCTAAATCGCGTAAAGAAACAACTATTAAAGAACTAAATAGACTATGCAAACTGGGAGTGGTAGAGTTTCAGCCTGAATCAGAATGGGCATCACCATCATTTATCACTTCAAAGAAAGACAAAACTGTACGCTTTCTCACTGATTTTAGGGAGGTAAATAAACGACTATTTAGAAAAACATTTCCATTACCCAAAATCAGTACAGTTCTGCAAGAGCTAGAAGGATTTACCTATGCTACAACCCTAGATTTAAACATGGGTTACTATACCATTAGATTGGACCCTGATTCATCCAAAATATGTACCCTCATTTTTCCATGGGGCAAATATTCTTACCTCCGATTGCCAATGGGCATCTCTGGTTCACCAGACATTTTTCAAGCAAAAATTTCATCACTAATGGTAGCCTTAGAGTTCCTAAGAGCTTACCCTGATGATTTGTTATGCATCACAAAGGCAAATCTGGAAGACCACCTTGACAAACTGAAAATGGTGCTTACCAGGTTACGCGAGGCGGGCTTGCGAATCAACGCCTGAAAATTGTCTTTCTGTGCCATAGAAACTGAGTATTTAGGTTATACCCTCACACGAACGGGGATGAAACCTCAACAGAAAAAGGTAGAAGCGATTCTCGTGATCTCACCGCCAATAAATGTCAAAGACCTCCATAAGTTCCTGGGCATGGTCCAGTATTATAGAGATCTTTGGGCAAGACATAGCAAAGTGTTTGCCCCACTCACCTCACTGGTAGGAGAGTGTGGTCATACCAAGGTCACCAGAGCCAACAAGACAAAGAAACGTCCATGGTACTGGGACACGGTGCATCAAAAAGCATTCTATGATGTAAAGACTACAATTGCCAAGGATGTAGTCTTAGCCTATCCCGATTATTCAAGGGAATTTGAGATATACACTGATGCCTCATCTAAACAACTTGGATCAGTTATCACCCAGGGTAATAGGCCGCTTGCGTTTTTCAGTAGGAAACTGTCCACAGTGCAACAGAAATACAGCGTGACCAAATTTGAACTACTGGCCACAGTGGAGACACTAAAAGAGTTCAAAGGCATGTTGTGGGGACAAAGACTGAAAGTCTACACAGACCACAAAAATCTAATCCAGGGCGTGCTTGGATTAACCTCTGACCGTGTCTACCGATGGAGATTGCTCCTCGAGGAATTTGGCCCCAAAATTGTTTACATTAAAAGCACACATAATACTGTCGCCCACGCCATCTCTCGCTTGGACATCGGACCCATTCCAAGTGAGCATGAAAACTGGATGACGTTTATAAAATGCTGGTGTCATTACACCATGCAAGAAGAGAGTGCAATCGACACCTCTGCATACCAAGAGGAAATGAATCTGGTATTTGCAAACTGCAGCAAAGAAGATATAATCTACCTGTTAACAGTATGAGAGATTGCAGAAGCACAAAAGCTTGATGCCAGCTTGAAGACAATGAAAGATCGATACTCGACACAATTGGTTGAAAGTACGGAACTCCTCTGTAAGGACGGAAAAATGATCATTCCAAAAGATCTTCATCACCGTGCAGTTAGTTGGTACCACCACTATCTACAGCACCCTGGACATGGAATCAAAGAAACCCTTTGTGCTATGATGTACTGGAAAGGTATGCAAAATACCATCCGTAAATATGTCAAAAACTGTCACGCATGCCAAGTCAACAAGAGGCATAAGCATAAGTATGGGAAACTCCCTACTAAGATCGCCATCACAAACCCTTGGGAAGTACTATGTGTGGACCTAATCGGCCCGTACACAATCAAAGGTAAAGATGGGACAGTAATTGATTTCATGTGTCTGACTTTGATTGATCCAGCTTCCAGCTGGTTTGAAATAGTTGAACTACCAGTAATCACTGAGGCGATTATTCCCCTGGATACAAAAGGGCGCAGGAGCAAAAAGGACAATGAAGAACCTAAGTTAGCATACTTTGATAAGTCATCAGCAATGATCAGCAGCTTAGTGAACAAGACCTGGTTTAGTAGGTATCCGCGTTGTCAATACATAATTTATGACAATGGAAGCGAATTCAAACTTCACTTCAAAGCCCTATGTGAATCATATGGGATCACAAGTAAGCCTGCCAGAGAACAAGTGCATCAGGTGATATCATTGATGCTCCGTACAGCTGAAATAGACATGGCCCCTTCAGTAGAGCCAAGTGACATAGATACGTTTGTGACGAACGTCGCTTGGGCCGTTCGCTCAACACACCATACAGTACTAAAAGCCTCCCCCGGTGCAGCCATTTTTGGACGGGACATGTTGTTCAACATTCCCTTCCTGGCCGACTGGAATAAAATTGGAGAATATAAGCAACACCAAACAGACCAAAACACAGAACAAGAAAATCGCTCACATGATGATTGGGACTACAAAATTGGTGATCAAGTACTTCTTATTAAAGATGGTATACTCTGCAAAGGCAAAAGCAGGTATGAAAGTGATCCTTGGACTATCACAACAGTTCATACAAATGGCACCATCAGGATTCAACGCGGAACAAAATCGGAAAGATTGAATATTCGAAGAGTTACACCCATTTTTAACAACCAAATGTAAACCAACAATAATGTCAGTTTTCAAAAACCGCATCTCCCTCTTCAAACAACACTTACTCGTTACATATATTTAACAGACTCCTTAGTTTGTTATAGTTACTCTCATGAGAACACTTTTTTCACCTAAAAAATACTTAGTTTTTTTGGTTCCGTTTTTACCTGATAACTCCATACGTGGGGGAGAGTGACATAGGCCAAGAATCAACCCATTTTTGTACCCATTGGTTCAAAATACAAAAGGAGCATTCTCAGGACTCCCCAGGCGGGAAGTCCACTGCCCCTGATCCAAAAGGCAAGTACTCCCCAACATTGGAGTCACCGCCTAGGTCCAAAAAGCTAGGACTCCCCACCACAGGAGACCACTACCCTATGGGCTCCGGAACACCAGAGTCCATAGCTCTTCATTTGGGAAGGCTTAATACATACCAAATGTGTGTAGAATCTACACACATTTTGTTTGTATTATTTGGATTGGAAGAGCAGCTCCACTGCCCTTCCACCTTCACAATTAGAGCAAATTAAGCTCATAAAATAAAAACTTGGACCCCTGTCAAATGTACCTATAATTTTTGCGTGATATTTATTTTGCGACGATGCGGCTCAGGTCAACCATTCACAGATTGGTATTCGTCATATTTACATGACAATGTCAATGATTTGATTAATCTATGTGTCCTTTTAAAGGTTGTCTGTTGTTAAACTGTCAAACTGTTATTAATAGGTCAGTACCTCTTACAGGTTTGACTATAATTTTTGAAATTTTGCCACACATCATGCTGACAAAGCCAGCATTATATTTTATTCTCAACCACAAGTTTGCATTGACATGACTGACTATCATAAGCCATTTCATTTCTATGATTAGATGCAAGAATTTTTTGCCCTTCTTGGTCAGTAAGTTACATGTCTTTTTTAAGTCTCCATTTAGTTGTGCTAACTCTTTTTCAAACTAATTAACAGATTCATAACTCCTATCCCTCACCTCCAAACATCGTTGCCTGAAAAATGTCAGGAGAATATTACCATCGGTTACTTGAGGTAAGAATACTTCCCACATGGAAAAATGATGGTGCATATTTTGAATGCACTAGGATCCGATTGCATGATATAATATTCTGTGTTTAAATTAATGGCTAATGCAAAAGTGAAATCCCCTTACTCTTGCAAAACTGTACTGATTTCTAACTAGTTGTTTATTGATCTTCCAAAAATCAGATATAAAGCGTACAGTTTTATTTTTCTTTGGTGTTATAAATGTGGATGATGCCCATTCTGATGTGGGCTGAAACCTAACACTCCTAGTTCACAAAGCCTATTCAATTCTTTGATTATGGTTTGTTTGTGTACTCTTGGTACTGGGAAGGGCCTGCCATGGTATGCTTAGGGCCTTCCTTTAGTAGTGTTTCGTCAAAAAGTTTCTCATCTTTGAGCAATTCGAGTAACTTATTTTGATCTTGGAGACTTGGTGAGTACAATTGGTGTTAAAAATTTATTGGATGTCTGCCTTTTCATATTTAACATCTATGATATGATCTTCTTGATGGGTTGCATCTTGTGTCTGCTAGGTCTATGTGCCATGCTGTAATTTTGGGCCCGGGCCTTCTCCAGACTTGGTCAGACTGTTGATGTCTCTCATTGGCAAAATGATCTCATCAATAGAAATTAATTTTGTTCGAAAATCCAGAACAATTCCCAACTCTTTCATTGTATTACAACTAAAAATGAGGTCATACATTGGCTTAATCAATTTTTTCTTATTGTGCTGTACAAAGTCTGATGTTACCAGATACTTCTTGCTGTTTGAGTAATCAAAAACATTATTGACTTTGCCCCTTCGTTTGGTGAGGAAGTTCCCATTTGACGCATGCCAAGAGGTTGACATCTGCATAGTCAAGTGGGGGAAATGCATGGATGTTCCTTTTTCATGGAATATCATAGTATCCTGATGACCATGTTACTAGCGCAACTTCCAACAGGGTGTTCATTCCTCTGCGGAACTTGATTTGCGGTTGCTATGTGGTACCTTGCTTTTGCATCTAAATTAGTGAACCTTTCTTCTTTACCTTGGGGGTTCATGCTATTCAGAAAGGCACCCAACAGTTCTGGGCCCGGCAGTTTGGCACTTTTCTCACTATATGTATTATTTTTCATTTTTCAATGTAAGACTTTTTAATCTTGGGTCAGCGCGATACATGAAATAATTCTATAATTTGATTTTGAATTGTTTGATTTTTTCCTTTATATTTTTTGAATCTAATTATTGTACTGGAGTTGAAATAGTTCTTTAATTTAAAGTTGAATTAACTTTTGGCTTTATTTGACCAGTTTTTCCTTTTCTCTTTTGAGAGGAAGTATCAGGAAGTATTTCATTCCTGCAAGCTTTCTTGCTGGATCGAGATCTCTCTTGAGTTAAATTGAGTTACTCACAGCTCGTTGAGCTGGAGTCACCACTGTCTGTCCAGTGATTTTTGTGTTTCCACCATGTTGAGACAAGCAAACTGTTTTCCACAAATCAGAAGAAACAGGTCTTAATCTTTTGAAGGGATCTAGAACTGATGCCAGTATTTAACAATTTTGTTATTTGAAGAATTTAACAAACTGAGGGATGATGCTAAGTATTATGTCTACACATACATACATCTGTGTAGCAATCAAATTTCTCCTCCAATAGTGTTTGTCTACATTACACTTTGAGTCATGCACCATACCACCAGACCACCACTGACAATAAGATGAGACACACAAGCTTGTGCTTGTGCATTTTGTACTTTCTATGTTGACCATTATGCTATCATACATTGTGCTCTGACGGACACACAGTATGTGCACATAGTGCGTTGAGAGATATCACTATTTTCTGCTGTAAACGAACAGTTGGACATGCTCTGATAATTTACATATCAAATACCGTAGGTGATCATCATGCTATCAGTCACACATAATACTACAGCCAATCATATGCTGAGAGAAATAACTAGCAATGGTTTAAATATAGACATAAATATTCCGCAACTACTATCATCAGTCATTTTGGACATGCCAATATTGCACCAGTAGTATCACATTGCATGTTACAGGTATACATATTGGCAGTGTCATTCAATGCTACTGCTGATATTTGATGGTGAACGTTTTGGTACCACTTTACATGCTGAGCTGTTCAGTAAACGGACCTACCGTCAAAATAAATTGAAACTACATGCCAGTATGTATATTGTAATCATTTTATAGGTAGGGGTACAAATTAACATATAACAGCATGATTAATACTTGCATTTTTTGTGGTTGACAGTGTTTTATGCCTGACCAGAGTGTTATTGCAACTTCTGCTAATTTTGTTTACCCAGCCTTAACATTGTATTTCTACTGGCAAAATAGTAGTGTTCATTTTTCTGTCTGCTGTAATTGCATTTTTGTTCTTATATAGTCTCCCATTCAAGGGCATTGGCTTACTGAAGGTACGTTTAAATGAATAAGATGATGGAATGATAAATAATTTCCTGTTTTTGTTTTTACAAAGAAAAATGTGGCTCAATCTGCCAGAAAACAACATAATGGCACCTCTTTTGTCATTGATGAATGTGGAAAATATGGAAGTCAACAAAAATTATCGTGAATGGCATTCTGGCAACAGCTAAATTGTCATGATTCAATGTGACAAAACAATGTCTGATTGAAATTTAACAATGTACAATATGTCATAATGAAATATGTATTGTTAACAAACTACTTATTATGAAAACATTTCTTTTATGGACACATAACAGCACAGACAGGAAAAACACAAGCATTTTTGATCTCCACTCTTTTCATATTGATGTTCTTCAAAAAACCTTTTACTTGTAGAAGGATGCTGAATTTGAGAGCTTGAGGATTGGTGGGATCAATGCACGTATCTAAATTTCCAATTATGTATTGTACCAGAGCAAATTTACTTTTTCATAAAAATCACACTACCTCCCTCATGAGAGTCGATAAAATAGACAGACTCTTTCATGAAGAAATCAATGACTTGATCTTCAAGTAATACCTTCACAAATGAATTGTTTGAATGGGTGGCAAAGTTGCCACTGGTACCATTCGATTGATGCTGTATCTGTATATCTTGGTATCATTATTGTAGTAAATGAATTGAATATGGCTGCATTTTAGGGTAAACTTCTTATTGCCACCATATGTGTGTCATTAGAAGGTTTATGTCAAAGCAGACATGAGTAGACTCTTTAGTTGATGGCCAACATGCTGGACTAAATGTAATGTTAGCACCGTGTAGAAACTTTAGTTGATG
This sequence comes from Cyclotella cryptica, assembly GCA_013187285.1. Classification (NCBI taxonomy): domain Eukaryota; phylum Bacillariophyta; class Thalassiosirophyceae; order Thalassiosirales; family Thalassiosiraceae; genus Cyclotella; species Cyclotella cryptica. Next base: position 259,698 of record JABMIG010000094.1, on the reverse strand, counting down.
AATAATGATAGAAGATATTGCTCAAACCAAGAGGAAGAGCAGCTTGAACAAATTGCCCAGGATTCGTCCAATTCCCAAACAGTCTTCCTTGCAAAAAATGTTTGACTCTTATTGTGCCAATGTCATCTTCCTTCTCGTTGCCCTCGTTTTGGGGTTTGTATGAGGATTTGCAGCAGACACTTTGTATTTGATAAGAGGGGCCTGATGCAGTAACGCAGTAACTACAAGATATTCTCTTTTTGGTGCCCACAGTATCAGGAGAGTATGTAATTATGTTCTTGAGTTTGTGTTGTTAACTGCCAGGGCTTGCAACAGTATCAGACTGAAAATTGGCATAATTTTCGAAGTGTCCAAAAGGCGTTTGACCGTTCGCATTAACGCTGAGAGTCCATTGTGTGTGATATTAGATTGACTATACTCAATCCTGTTTTGCTTGGACAAATTTAACAGAGAATGAAATAAAACTTATTCTAAGGCAACTAGGTCTATGAAAAGTTTTGCTCTGTCACTTCGTCATACTTTGCTTACTTTTTGAGGTTGTTCTACTAAGCATAACACGCGAAAGATTGTTCACTGTCCAATGATTGACGTCACTCCAAATGTAACCATTAAAAGAGCAAATGCCAACATTCCCATACGTATCATTTCACTGCTTCCTCCTTCTCCTAGGCTACCAATATCAGCAGCAGTAACAGCCCGATTGTACCACCCTACCACTGCAAATCGTTCTGAATTAGTATCTAGGACCTCATGGGGGATGAGTTCACTCTTGAAAAGGACAAGGGTCCCCCCAAAAGGGTCGACATCAACAAAGTTTGGGTTGACTCCCTCTGGAACTTCGTCACCGCCTCCATCAAGGTGAACTCTCAACTGGCCGGCATCACTTTGTGGCGACCATCCTTCTCTATTCAGATAAAGGAGCAGACTATATTTCCTCAACACGGAAGCTGAGTTCGGAATAGCATCACGATGTCGACGATAAAACCCCCCAGATGGATAGTACACGTATAGCAATTCCGTTAACGAATTGTCTAATCTCGCTCCAGATTCTTTACTACACAGATCTGCGAGGCTGCCGCAAAGCCCATCTAAGATATCATAGAGTCCGCTCTCTCGATCGCGTATGGAATCACTCCCGCTAATACTTGCCAACTCAGGGCGATTCCTTCCTATGAAACAAGTTTCCGCTATACGAATAGACTTGTTGAGATTGTTCGTGCTGTCTTGGCCAATCTTCGCTTCACGAAAGGCCCCACCTGAGCGTAGTCTGAGGATGTCGTCTCGAAGTTCGTCGACTACGTCCCGAGGAAGAAAATTCGGAATGACTACGTATCCTTTGTTTGAGAGCGTATCAATATGTTCTTGCGTCACCCGAGGCATCAGTCGACTCTGCGTGGCAACGTTTAATTGATGACTTGCTCTGTTGTGTGTCCGTGCGACGCCAATTCTATTTGTTTCGGGCGTAATGAACGCAGATGTCAATCTGCAGCTACAAACAAACAGACAGGCAGATGTCACGGCAATATACTTTCTCATGTTAAAAGAAATGGATTGTTGGGTGCTGTTGACAGAAGAATCTCTCAGATCGTTGTTAGTGTTGATGTCTATGACCGTGATGGCTGGCGAGACTCTCGCGAGAGGTGATGAGAGGGTGATTAGATCTGGTTGCGATTGATGTGAACAAGAAGCGAACATAGATGTAACATCATGATGTGTGCCTTGGCGGGTCAATCAAGGTGTCACCAGAGGTGGTGTTAGGAAGGTTGACTGATACAATACCATATCTAGTTGACTGATATTACTCTCTGGTATCCCAGTACTTTTGAAATTCTGCCGATACGGCAGAATGTCAAGTGGCCGTGGTATATTTCTACGGGGCTTTTGAAATTCTGCCACCCCGGCAGAATTTCGTGGACGATTCCTATGTTAAAATTTTGAAAAATCCCTTGGGCCCGGAGGTTGTAACAACATTATCTCCAAAAGGAGTTCAATGCTCTGTGCCAAAATAAAAGAAAATAAAGCAATGCCAACAATTTTTTTGGTGAAGCCCCATTGATTGATTCCAAGGTCTACATACTACTCACATACCAGTGGTCAGCTGCATGTGAGTAGTATGTAGAAATTTCATCACACTCACCTCTCGCTCACGCTCTGACCGCACCCCTACCTCCAGGTAGTTTCATCGCAACATGTTCTTTCAACGCAAATGAAAGCGATTGTACTGAAACAATCGCGAAACAATTGCTTCATCGCGAGCGATCTCTTGAATTGTCGCTAGCGTTACACACGCTCGTAACGCACTCGTATCATCAGCAGCGCTCGTTTTCATCGAAACGATCGTTTCCAACAAAACGATCGTTTCCATCGAATCAACCGAGCACGATCGTCAAAATCAAATGATCGTGCTTAATCTATCGCACCGATCAAACACGCACGATCGATCGCGAACGATCCTTGTATGGACAAAGGATTCGTTGCTAACGATCGTCTTGTCGTTAGCGCTCATTTCGTCGAAACGCATACAACGTTCACACTGTGAATTACAACAATCAGGTGAGTGGGATAATTCGTCCATTGTTTTTTTTTACCTCAACGATCGAGTTCCATTGCAAATGTACTAACGACCGTTTTCTTCATTACCCTATCTTTGAATATAACTAAAAGATAACATTAGTTATATTTAACAAATTGACTAATTATCACATTTGAACATTTCTTTTCACTTCAAACTGCAATATAGTCCTTTGTTTGTCTTGACCCAATTTTGTTTAGTCAGCTAAGATTGTCACTCTTGCAATCATCTGCCACTGTTTGTATGCTTTTACTTGTAGCAACCAACCCCTAACGCCCTTTGCAGACGTAGATTCAGATCAGGCGCAGTTCTGGGGTGGTTGCTACATTTAGTTGCTACACAACATGTGGTCAGAGGGTTGCATTTGTTGCTCTCCTGACACAGTTCAGCAGCCATCTGCGCGCAAGGTACTCGCAGGCACCCCGTCAAGGACTACAGACGTCACCTACGTCAAATGTCAGAATTGTAGCTCCAAAGTGTGCAATTTCTGTGTGAGCGGTCTAACCCAGCTTCTTGCCACAAGCAACAAGGAATTCCAGCAAGATGATCCTTCATTCTTGGCCCTCAAGTCAATGGCAGTAGCATCGAAGACTAGTGATGTTCCACAGGTAGCCTTCGGTTTTGCTGCTCGTTTAAGCAATCCATTCCATCCTGTACCAAGAGTACCTTTGTTACTCCTCCTCGGGCTCTTGAGTTCTCAAAGGAAGATCCATCTGATACTGATTTTGTTTTGATCAGTAATGAATCCGCCAACAAGAAGTGTCACAGATTTCTCAACAACCACAAGGATAACGATCCTTCCACCGTTAACTTCCTTTCTGCTTACTTTCAAGATAATGCTCCACCAGCATCCATGAAACCAGCCAACACATCTGAAATAGTTGGACTGCTTAACAAGAGTCGTAAAAAATCTGGAAAACCAAAATACACCATGAATAACTTTCAAGGTGCTTTGGTATTTCCACCATTTGGTTTATTGGTGAAGGGAGATGCGACAAATCATCACTTCAGTTGCAACCATATGGCCTTGGCAGAATCATCAGAACTGCACCAAGGCAATCATTCATGGAGTTATCTCTGACACGAACGCCAAGACAATTCAAAATTATGTTGATGTTGAAAAGAAACTCCTTCGATCATTCAAAAGTGACAAAGAGCGCATTGTGCTCAATGTCACATCGCCGGAAGATGTCAAGAAAACTATGAATGTCGTTGTTGATGTCTTCTTCGTTAAACAAGTGACAAAGTGTTCAGAACTCCAAAACTGGAAAGGTGATACTGATTTTGATCCAGAGTTCATCACTGATATGCAGATATTTGGGCATAACGATATAGCATACGTGTCTGTTCATTTCTCACTTTGCTTATATTCTTTTAGTTTAACAGACTTCAATCTCATTCTGTCTTCTTTATTTTGGTTTTCAGTGCTGATTGCAATGTCACCATAATTCTCGGAGAGTATACATTGGAGGATGAAGCCAAAGCACCGAAGCTACTACTTCTCCGTCCCAGTGGTATGCTCTACAATGAAGTCTTTACCAAACATCAATGTGACGCTTTTGCGGCCAATATCTACAATCATGTTATGTCTTTAGCAGGAAGAAGAGGGTTTGAGATAAGAAGGACATGTGGCTCGTCTGGGAAAGTCAGCCATGAAACAGACAAGGATTTATTGAGATTTTTGCGTCATCACGAAGCAGTCTTACCACGATTTGCACACGGGTGCGTAATCATTCGAGCTGGAGATCGTTATTTATTTTGCTATGCCAAAGCTACCCCAGCATGTGAGAAGAAGTTTGTCTTAAGGATTTATTGTCCTCCTAAGCCGGGTGGAGCCTTCGACATGCCAGACTCCTGCATTTCCATGTTTCCTCCCATTGCCGAAATGATTTACCTGAAAGCCTTTTCAGTTTCCGTCATTGTCAGTCTGAATAACTACTTTCAAGAATGTTACAAGCCTTCTGTTGCTACTAGTCTGTTAAAGTTTGAGCTTGCCAGTTTGGAAAGTGCCAGGAAGGTATTCAACAATTCTCATCCTGAAGAGGCTATGTACAGTTTTCTTTGCTACTTCAACAGCTTCAATCATTATAGTATGGTAGTGTATCCGGTAGGAATGCATTGTGATCACTTTCGACATGGAAAAGAAAGTTTGGAAAACAAAATGTTGTTTTGTTTGAAGCCAAATGTTGGTAGCGGTGTGGGTAGGGGTGGTTGTCTTGTCGGTAGTTCTTATGTGTATTGTTTGCTTGATTGGTAGTTATAGTGAATTATTCAGTTCTTTATCTAAACGCCGTTGTTTGTCTAAACGGATTATTCATCAGTGCAGATTAATTACGTCAAAAGAGGGAGCATAAAGCACAATTAAGTCGAGCAACTTTTCCCCCTTTTGATTTTGCTAGATGGACGGGCTTGTGATGCAATGCTCGACTATTACTCTTTCTTATTCCTTGTAGCCCTTCATCATTTGAGAAGCGTTTTAGACGGTCGTAAGTGATAGGCCATTTACCCTTTTGTGCCTCCTTATCAATGTGCTCAATAAGCTCATAGTCTTGTCGAGATTCACGCGGCGCGGTGCGAATAGAAGACAGGGCAGCATTAAAGCTATGCGACACAGCATACTTCAGTAGATCTGCACCAAATCCGATCACCCAGTCGTCTATAGAATTGGTCACATTATTTAACTTTTTGCGTATCTGCTCCATGGATGGCATTTCTTCATTGTTCTTCTGTGCATATTCAATTACAAAGCACTTGACTACTTTGGACTGGGAGTGTCGCCACTTGGTTATAGCTAAAGCATTAACCATTTTTATGATATAAAGACTCTTGACACAGAGTTGCATTCCGTGACCCAATACCCGTTCATTGAACTCGGTATTTTTATCTAGACCCCATTTCGATTTGTTGTACTGGTATTGTTGGTAGTGTTTTAATATTGATACCGGTTTCATTGGATGGAAGGAATCATCACTTGTGGGTGCATTTGCACTATCCACTACACTGCTATCATTTTCCACGACTCTGATTCTAATCTTATTATACAGCGCACACCACATGGGATACCGACTACGACCCACATTTTTTTGTTCCTCGGTGAGCCAGTCAGGGAAGTCGTCATCTCTCAAGTAACCTCAATCCAGTGCTTGATTGTGGTACAGCCAACCTAACAATCGTTGACCTATCGTGTTGACATGATCAAAATATCCATCTCTCTCTTCATCAGAGAATCTAACGATGACCAGCTGGCAGATTTCAGACTCTCCATCAACTAAGATTGCCGATACATATACTCCATATGTCAAACCTGTAACATTGCCTGGTGAAGCAGCTGTTTCCTGTTCTCGCTAAAAACACAATCTTTGAATGTGTCACTCCCATAAGAACAGTACACAATAGTGCCGTGATGATCCTTAGCTGCGCGAGTCTGTTCTATTGTGGTAGGGCTCTGTCTTGTTTTAATTTCCACGAACATAACTATGTTGTTGTCTTCGACAAATCGACCATCTGGTGATGAAATTGTCCCAACAGCAATTGCATCTGGAGAAACAGCAAGCCAGCCACCGCCACGTTTCGACTGTAGCATACCAACCTCAAAGATATCTGAAATCCATTTCTCACATGTCAATCGCTGCAATACAAAGTTCTCATTTTCAGTCCCCTGCCTCATAGCATCACTGGATGCATATCTACCAAACCAAGAATCTATGCACTTATCCAGCATGGAGACTTTCCAATCTTCATCGTCTGATGCATAACCATCGTCATCATTGAAAGACGATCCAACTGTACCAGTGAATCGCACTTCCCTTCCAATAAACCAATCACCCGTGCGCTGTGTGATGGTATATGGCTCACAACTCTCTTGTAGGTTTGACTCTGCAATGGTCCTATTCATGGATGGATGCCTTGCAGAAAAAAGATAGCTTCCATCTATGGACACATTCTTTCCCATTGCCACCCAGCCGTTCGCAGTGCTTAAGTTGACATCGCGATTGGTGTTAAAGAAATGCAAATGTTTGACAGGAGTCTTTTTGTTATAAATGTCCCTGATGCCATATGCATAAATGGTGCAGGTTGCATTTCCACTCTCTCTAAGCTGCCAATCTGTTTTTTTGCAATGCTGACTTGAGCTCCTCCGTATTTAGATCCGTCCAAAATAAACTGCTCAAACAAAGCTATTTTTACGTCCACATTTGGATCATTAGCATTCCTCATCTTCGCGATGTAAACCTGTGTCACTTCTGGGTAGATAAAAGGAGTTTTCGATCCTATTTCTGGCGCGATAGTACTCATGGAGTACCCAAGAACACCCACTGTGGTCATTTTCTTCTTTCCTCCAAAACCACGATCCATTTTTAGACGTACATCGTGATTTTGTGAGGAAAGAACCGGAAGATGTTTGCACAACTCTAAGACATTATTCTGGTCTGTCTCGCCAACGACACGTAACCTCATCCCAAGCATAATTCCAGTATGGGCACATGCAAAGCAATCTGCAACTACTCATTTGAAACTCAAAATCTGCTTCTAATGAACATTGTCCCAAAGAATTGGTGCATCTCTGTGATGGTGGCTACGGCGTGATGTCCATTTTTGACAAGTTGCTGTGTTGTATGCATCCAAATTTTCTCTACAGCAGTATTTGAAAGTAGCACAGTGAACACAGCTGCATCATCATTATCAATTCCATGACGAACACAGTACTTTGATACACTGTCTGCCATGTTGAAGTATGTCTCTCTAAATCTCTGCGATGCATACTGCTCTTCATATTCGGATTCCGATATGATTTGGCACTTAGACATGTTAGGCTTCTGAAGAAGGATCCAACCACCATCCTCAACAAAAGACCTTATACTGGCAGGAAGTTCCTTGATCAAAGGATTTCCATCTCCTCGTCCTCCTCTGCCTGTACCTCGGCCTGGCATTCGACCTCCTCTGCCCCTTCCAGCAGTTTGACCCACTCTGCCTCTACCAGGCGTTCGAATCCCTCTTCCTCTCACACCATAAGATGAGCCTCCTCCAGCAGCAGTTTCACTTGTTGTTGGCCTATGTACAGCAGAAGGACTAACATCCTCCTGTGGGGGTACAACTGTTGACAAAGGGTGGACCATGGCAGAGCAATTATTCAATGGATTACTTGACAGCTAGATGTAGTATCTTGATGTAGTTTGACTATTTTGATGTGTGTATGCAAAGAGAAAGTTGGAATCAACTGCCTGCAATGTGGAGATTAGGCAAATGTCGCTGTGTTATGTGAGGAAAGGTTGGAAGCAATTGTCGCCCATGCCAATGTTTTGTAACTAAGGTTAGAAAATGATATAGCACAGGAATTAGTATGAAATGAAATTCTGCCGGGAGGCAGAAGTTCAATTTTTACGATATGGCACAAAACCAAATTCTGCCGTATCGGCAGAATTTCAAAGTACTGGGATATTACTCTTCACATTCAAAAGTTTCTTTTGTTATCACGGATTGTTCAAGAGTATTTTCCTCAAGATCCGCTAGAAAAATACGAAAACCACGTATTCCTATGAGTTGTATTGTATCGTATGGTACCTGTATGGTATATACCATACCTTTGTCAGACCTGTGTCAGCCTGTGTCTTTCCCTTCAACTGCGGCGGTTCACCTTGCCAAACCACAAAGCAACCAAAAAATGTGTGGAAGGAATAATAGTAATCTCTAGAGAGAGAAGACGAGGGGAAGACGCCAGCCCCTCAAACCAGAATTGTTCCCCTGAAAGGAGCGGAGGGCAAACATCAATTGCAGTACCGTGATCTCTCGCACAATTCTAAACCCCTCTGTTATTAACTTGCGTCCTTCCACCTCAGTAACGATGAAGGTCAACTTCTTCGGCTGCCGTGGCTCTATTCCCCGAAGTCACCCTGACCTGGCGAGATACGGTGGCAACACGCCGTGCATTGAGATCACGTCCTCCTCGGGTCACACCTTCATATTGGATATGGGAAGTGGCGCCGTTGACTTGGGCGTAGACCTCATCAAACGTATGAAGCAGCAAGCAAACGGTGGCGGGGCAAAGAAAACACGGGGCACTGTGCTGATTACTCATACTCACTGGGATCACATACAGGGCTTCCCTTTCTTTGCGCCGTTGTTCATTCCTGAATTTTCATGGGAAATCTACGGCCCGAAGGGGTTGTCGGGATCGTTCGAGGATACCTTAGCGGGACAGATGCAACATGAATATTTCCCCGTGACAATGTCTCAGTTGACCGCTGAAGTCAATTGCCATGATTTGTTCGAAGGGTCGTTCAAGACAAAAGGGGTCACAGTGAAGACACATTATTTGAATCACACAGTGCTGACACTTGGATATAGACTTGAGTCAGGTGGAGTTTCTGTGGCCTACATTACTGATCATGAACCATATGACCATGGCCTTGCAGTAGAGGGTTACCAACGAAGCCCGGACGACGCCCCTAAGACAGACGATGATCGCCACGTAGACTTTTTTATGGGCGTAGACTTGCTCATTCACGACTGCCAATACACCGCTAAAGAATACGGACAAGGCAAGGCGGGATGGGGGCATAGCACTATCGAATATGCTGTGGACGTAGCTATTGCAGCTGGAGTTAAGCAGTTAGCTTTATTCCATCATGACCCGAACAGAACAGATAATCAAGTGGATGAATTGGTAGAACTTGCAAGGGAACGAGCCCTGATTAATGCACAGAATGGCGAAGGTAAAACTGCACCTTTTATTTTTGCAGCAGCCGAGGGCATGAAGATAGACTTACAAGAGGACATAAGATCAACCGCACGTCGAATATCATGTGACTCTGCAAGATCAATTCATCCAGTGAATCGGATAACATTTGCTGCAGAAAACATCGTTGCATGCCTTGATTGTAGCTCGACATTTGCAGAATCTTTGAGGGACGAACTCGACAAAGACAACCTAACTGTTCATTTGTGCAAAAACTTTGAGTCACTCCTCAGTGTCACTGAGCGAAAGAGGCCATCAGTGATTGTGATGAATCAATACAATCCAGAAGGAACTGAAAGTGCGTTAGATATTTGCTGTGATATTAGAAGAATGATGGGTGAGTGGGGTCTTGGAGTCACGTTCTTCATTATTGCCAAGGACCAAGCCGAGTTGGAAAAGGGTCGAGCGAAAAATATTGTGGCAATTGACAATTGGATCACACCGCCATTATCAGTGGACTACCTTCGAACGAGAATCAGAATGAACATATTGAGGTCACAGTGTAGATGGGAACAACCTCCAATACCGAATAACGAAGCTGAACGACTACAAACGGTACGCGAATCTGGTCTACTTGACATGGAGAGTCCTGAAAGTATTTCACGCATTGGCCGTGTTGCAAGGCAACTTTTTGATGTATCTGTGGTGGCTTTTAGTCTTCTCGACGAGGACATGATCAAATTCATCACAGTTGAATCTGTTGATGGCTTTGAAGGCCTGCATGACGTTCCAAGAGGGGAAGGCATTTGTTCTCATATTGTAACCACGAACGATCTTTTGGTGGTTAATGACACGCTGCAAGATGAAAGATTTGCTCGAAGTCCTCATGTTGTCGGAGAACCATTCATTCGCTTCTATGCTGGGGTGCCAATTTCTATCAAGGGAAATGATGGCGTAGACTACGTCATCGGTGCGATGTCTTTGCTCGATATTTGCCCTAGGAAGCTTGATTTGAATCAGGTAAAACTGTTCAAAGACTTGTCTTCCATGGTTGATTCCGAGTTCAGTGATTTATCTTTGAAGGCTCAAGCCATGAGAAAGTACTAGTTCATTTTGTACCTTGGTGTAGTTCTGTTATATTCGAAGAAAACTCGCATAATCCTCATAAGCTCAGTTTAAATTAGGTAAAAAATTACATATCTTGTCTATCACGAACCAAAGCGAAACGACAGAGCTGATATAGATGCCCTAACACTCTATGATTATTTTGCCATCGGATCAAACATGGAGAAATTCTGTCTACTTTGCTGCTGCGGAAGCGGTGGCGTTTTTTGTTGTTCCGGCTGTTTTTGTAAACCATGCGAAAATTGGGGAGGCTGCATCGCGTTTTGAAATCCTCCGGAAGGAGGTATACCAACTTGATATCCTTGCGGCTGGCAAGGAGGCATCGGTTGCGGACTTGCATGGCACCATTGTTGAGGTTGATGTTGGATTTGCGGTTGGATGAAAGAGGCCATCGTTGGTTGAGACTGATGTGGCGAGTACATTTGTTGTTGCGCAACAGAGCGCTGCATTGCCTGGAAAGGTGGTTGGTTTATCACTCCTTGGTTTGGCATCATCCCAGTTTGCTGTTGTTGTATGGGCGGAGCATGAAGAGCAGCGCTGCCTTGGAATGGTGGATGATGCGTTTCTTGCTGGATAGTCCGCTGAGACGGAAAAGGGACATGTGCAGTTTGTTGCTCGGTCATTTCTTGTTGCTTTTGCTGCATAAACGAGGTAGGAGAAGATCGGGGCATTACTTCGTTGTTTGAGTGTGGTGGGGAAGCACAGTCATTTGGAGGTGAGGCATTGTTTGTTGCAGGAGCTGTTGGCTGATTGACAATCTGTTGTGAAATATGTTGATTCGCAGAGGCAGGTTGAATCACAGCACTAACCAAGGGCACATTCTGGGTCATCGCCACCATGTCAAAAGGATTGGGTTGGTTACCGTTTCCTTTCGGGATTGCCTCAAAACCCAGGGAGAGCAAATCAGACGAATAGCTTCCAGGCTGCGACCGACCGGATGAGCTACTTGAAAACGAATCTTGACCAAGAAGATCATTGACAGTCACAGATGGAGGGGCCGGGGCAACAGTGGCACCCGCAGGGCGAAGGGCAATATGCACATTGCGAAATTGTGCTATACCCTTTATCATTCTGGTTTCTTTCCTAAGAGGCGAAGGTTTTGGATCCTTCAACAACCGTTGTTTATTCAAACATTCCCTCCTCCTCGCAAAGAGTACGGGTAGATCCGCGACCAGATTGTAAACTTCGGCGGCAGCAGATCTAACAAGCAGCGAATTTTGCCCTCTTAACGCCTCTGAATAAGATCTCATAATTCGAATTGAAGCAAAGCCATCGATCGCCTCAGCAATCATAGAGATCGGACCATTCAAGAGTAAATCACGAAAGACCTGCAAAGCAAGCAATGCCTTCTTCCACTGCATTCCCTTTCCTTCTTGGATTCGAGTCCACAAAATCATGACAGCATCAATTAAAATAGTTGATGACTCGTGACAGTCTTCTATTAGTAGTGAGATTGCTCGCATGGGATCTCCGTTGAAGGTTTGTGTAGATGTGAGATCCAGTACTCGACGCCTGATCCCTTCATTCCAAGAAGTCAAATACTTCCCGGGCAAGGTAGGGTTCATGGCCACTTGCCTCACTGACTGCCGGATGTTGTTGGCAACGAAGTCGATTTTGTTTGATCTGTGGTAATTCGCCGTAAGAGGAAATAAAGGAGCATCCTCGGGCACCGCCCTTCTCAACTGAAGTTCTCTCAGTCGTGCATTGACGAATTGATCATATAAATTGCTGCGAAGAAAGTTTCCAACCAGATTATACATGGGTGAACCTGGCAGGTCACCATTGGCCTGCCGATACTTAATGAATTTATCTCTGTCTGCGACGGGAGGCACTCCAGGACTAGATTGAGTGAGGTAGGCCCTCATATCACCGAATAAGCTCACAAAAAAGGTGGCGAAAGCGATGCGCGCCTCGACTTCGGCACTCTCGTTTGGGAAGCCCTGTTCATAAAAGTAATTCCCCTTTCCTACCAGTTTAGTGAGTGCATTTGCATTGTCTGTTAGATCAGCAGACTCATCTTCCTCTTCAACCTCATCTTTCACTTCTTTACCATCCATTGCCCGTTTCTTGTCTTTTAAATACTTGAGACCTTTCTTCATCGCTGCCTTAGCTGCTGTTTTTCCCTTTTCAGCAGCCATCCCCAACTTTTCCTGCACAGCTCCCTGCCAAAACATTTGCCTCTTATCCGACTTAATGACTTCAGACAAGTCTTGATATAACATGTCTGGCAAGGACATTCCATTCAACGAAGAATCTCCAACATCCTCGAAGCTCCTGCGTGTCAAATCAGGAACGAACACCGCAGGATTTTGTGTGTTTGCAAAATAAGGTTCGTTTCCCAAACTATCCAAATCGAAAATCACCACCTCTCCCAAACTAGGCACCAGACTTCTCAAATCAACGAAATGCGGTGTACTACCACGTAAGACGCCAATCACATAAGCAGAAGGGGTGGACAACAACGAGCTCAACCCAGGAGGCAACACAGGGACAAACACCGAAGGAGGCGGCAACATTCCCTGTCCCAACATAGACATGGCACCATATCCCACAGCACTCAATTTAGAAACGTTTCCTGAAGTCAAAATGACTCTGCGTTCGGAAACAAGTGCGCTCAACAGCCTCATAGTTCGGACGACCCCGAGACATCGCAGCATTGGCATCATATCGTTTCGCGATAGGCCCATGATGGAGTCATCGGTGTAATGAGTTGGTTCTCTCTCGTGCAAAAAGGAGGGAGGGCAGGCGAATTTGATGGTGTCGACATTGCCGAAAAGACCGTGACCTCGCCCTGTCTCCAGTAGTGGTAAGGTAATTATTCGCGGCTTCGAGAGAGGAGAGGCGTGTGCCGCTGCGCCCGCAGCTCCTGATCCCGTCATGATGGCAGATCCGACATCTCTGCAGAGGTTGACATGCTCTCTAAACATGGAATGCAAGAACCACCTTCGTTCGTTGTCGGTAGCCACTTTGTACCGCAATACCTCCAAGGTCTTCAACATGGCCATGTACAACCTGCCGCCTCCACCAGGATTCCTGGTCAATATGACAATGGCACGGATGCTTCGCCTTCCAACGTCGGATCTTCCATTATCTTCGCGGGGAGAAAGATACCTCCTCACGTGACCATGGACGATTGCTCCATTGGCAAGACGGTGAGAAAAGACATGGTACGAGGGCAGCAATGGAGTCGATCTCGCAGCGTTTCCACCATTATTATCCGAAGGAAGAGAAAAGGCCTCCTCCAAATACAAATCATGCCTATTCAATCCCGGGCTCGTGTTCACGCCGCCACCGTACGTTCGTTGCATGACAGCGTGGCGATTTGCCACCTCCTGTGCGTTGCATCGATCTTCGTATTCCGGGAAGGCAAATCGGGCTATTTTCGCTCCTCCCTGCGATGGAGGCTGCGACCCCCCACTGCTACTCGTCGTCTCGGGTCCGAATTCGAACACCAACTGATCCAACGGCAGAGTGTCGACGATGCCGGCTCCGACATCGGTGGGAGTGTAAATCACCTCCGTGGCATTGGGCCGAGAGGATCCGGGATGGGAGAGGTCCAGTACCACATCGAAGAGAGAGTAGGGAAGGAGTTTGGCGGGGGTGGCGGGTGGGGGTTGGGCGACTAGAGGGATGGGGGGTGCTGGAGGGGCGTCGTCGGATTGCATCATGGTCACCTTTTTTTTTTTGTTAGTTTCGTTTTCATTCCAGGGGGGAGGGATCTTGAAGGATCTTATTAAAAGGACGTTTTTAGATCAAACCAAAAATAACGTTAAAATTTGAAAAATCACAAAATCTTGAGATACTTTTAATTTTTTAACGGTGTGTCAGATCTGGACTAGTCGTCTGATTGGCGTTAAGCCCTCAATGAAATTATTATGTCAAAATTAGACTCATTAAAATTGGCCGCCAAAAATACGAGGAGAAATCGCACAAATCAATCGTTTCCGGATTGTGTGCTTCTACTGTCTTGCCAGCTCCATCCCTTACTCATAGACAATCCCGGGAAATTGATTGTTATCAAAAGCGTCACTTACACAGTAAAGTTGGTACGGTATTGTACCACCATTTAGGTACAATATTGTACCGTAGTATTGTACAATACAATACTGTCTCAATGCTAGGGTATGGTATTGCCATCCCTATCGTACACTCTTCCACAGCCTGACGAGACTCTGACGAGAGCTGACGAGGCATCACAGAAGATCCTCTCGAGATTGATTGTGCATGAGCGACGAGAATAAAAGGAGAATCTATTAAGAATCTATTGTTATCGATTTTGTTTGCAACATTGCTAACATTTCAGTTCCTTCCACACCAACTTCAAGAATGCGTCTCAGCAACCTCACCATATCATTCGCCTCAGTACTAGTGTCATCTCGCTTTAGCTCTTCCAATTCATTCGTTGTCGCTCGAGTGTTGTTGTCTTCAACCGTACCGTCTCGCTCTGTTGTCTTCGCTTCCTCTCTATTGTTGCACCCTCCATCATTTACTCGAGCCATGGCCACAAACAGCAACAACAGTTCCTCCGAAAACACCAGCACCGCTGAATGCAACGCCACGCTCTACGATGCACAGTTTCCCGGCACCGCCCTGCAAAGGCTTGCGTCCGTGCACTCGCGCGTCGCTCAACTCGTTTCCGAAAATGCCCTTCAAAACAAACCGTGGGAAGAAGTGCGTCGAAGCCTATTATGGGCAGGAGGATTGCGAGATTTGCCCAATGCGATTCCAGGACAGGGATACACCGGTCATTCCTTCAATGATTTCAATCACGTGGACTTGACTACAATGAATGATGATTCATCGGACAATCTGCACGACGGATCTATACAGGGGATTGCTGTGGGCAATCGATTGGGACCAGGAATAAAGATTGCGTCTTTGCCTGAGCTCGGGCCCGGTGGATCGTGGAGTACGTGTGCGATGGGGTGCAATACTGATCCGCCGAGGGATGTGGCTCATGTTCAGTTTCGGTCCAGGATTGCGTTCAAATTGGTTTGGGTGCCGAATGCAAATTTTGATACTTTTGTATTGGTAGATGATGATGGAAAGTTGTTGGCGGTAGGTAAACCTGACAATGATGGGACAATGCCGAGTAGGAGAGAGAGAGAGAAAAATTGGAGTATTGTGCAGGGAAGCAAATATGCGGTTGTTGCTAAAGAAATAGCATTGAATTCTACTTAGGTGTAGAAGAGGATTTATTATTTACGTAACAGTTTCTGGCACCACAGATGATTAAAAATCACCCCGCTGTGTGCAGTAAATGTATTATTGTTTCAGAATGCTTCACTAGGAAGAATGGTGCAATCAACCAATTCTACAGAATCTTCTTTTAGTAAGAAGTGCTGTGTTCTGTACATTTTTGTATCCTTACTTTAGCTCATTCATTATCAACAAGTCAAGCCTGCAGACTTGCGGTAGCAAACTCCGTTGCAGAGATGTTGCTTAGCTCTTCTTCTATCGTTTTCTTCCAAATACGATATCCATCTTCACTCAAATGCAGTCCATCACAATCAAAATACTTCTCGTCCGGTATTGCTCTCCCAGCATGAACTGCTCCAGGAACATGAGAGGTTTCGCGCGTACAAAACAAGGTTAAAGAATCCACAAATACCATTTGATGTGTGGTACATCCTACGTGCTTGCGAATTGTTCTTTGCAGTGCATTGGATAATTTTGTGTATTGTTTTCGAGCTGACATGTCGGTAGAGAGCCATGGTTCAAACTAGCTCATTCATTATAAACAAGTCAAGCCTGCAGACTTGCGGTAGCAAACTCTATACTTTGTTAACAAGAACGTTTACGCACAAACTGCCGTCATCTTTCGTCGTGAGAAAAAAAATACTCTTACATGACGTCATATAAACGATGAATGTGTGAGTTTCTTTCATGGGTTAAGTATTTTTTAAGATATTACCTTCTGTTATTTCTTACGGGCTTATTAAATTACTCGGCACAACTGGCACGTTAACTGGGTATAGATAAGTAGGTCATATATGGTACCATATACTAGAGACTCTCACTAGACGTACTTCTACCAATATCACTATGTTTCAGCCTTATACGAGGAATAGTATGTTACGACAGGTAGAAAAGATCGGTGAATAAACAATTTACGGAGAAATTTACCATTTACTTGCTTTCTGACTAGACTGTAGATAGGAATTGTTATTTTCTAATCCAATGACATGACGCGCCGAAAATCAAGCGTTGGATCTTTCAAAACACAAAGGAATCAATATTTATCAATCAGAACAATTCCGATCCACAGAATTCGGATGTCAACAATTCGTTCATCATACTCAAATCCAAACCAAATCCAGAGAAAGCTAGTGGAAAGCAAGCAAAGACAAATATCACTTTTCATTCATTTTCCCCTCATAATTTTCATTTCCGATAATCTCCAGAACCTCCGTCAGCACACCACCATGTTGTTGACGAGGAACTGGAAAAAGCGCAAGAAGACTTTAGTAGTCCACCACCACCCGAATCACCTTCATACCATTACCACCATCCACACCAAAGAAGTACCAGTTGATTGTTGTCTCGCTTTCAAAAGCATTTACGTGAGTGTTGTTTCTCTTCATTTTGCATTCCAACTTGTCAAACATCTCCTAATCCATTGTCGTGATCTCTTTTCATTACATAACAGGTTCCATTTCGAAGTCCCATTCTTTTTACTCATCTCTCTCTCGGCATTCAAGAGATGCAAGGTATCAGGACGAGGGGCACCGTCGGCCTACAAAACGGGTTGTTTATCACTTTCAGCTATTGAGCGCTGATCGTTCGGCGGCCAGTTCCACCACATGAAGAGGATCCCCTTTTTTAGTGAATCGAAGTGTTACTGAGTGTAGAGGTTTCCGGATATGACTGCTGTTGCTGTTTCAGTGATGCAAGGTCATATGTCGAAAAGCAAGAACTGAGGATACTAGGGTGCAACAGAATTGCTTTTAAAGTGGTTCAATCATCGATTAGTACTTTCAACTTGTTTGTTTGGTTAGATCTGTAGTCTTTATAGGTTAAACTAAACTTCGGACCGAGAAATATGAGATAGTTTTGGATTTTGTGATTTCGTTCTTGCTCTTCATGTGCAAATAACTCATCGACGAAGGAACGGAATGTCTCCAGCAAACTCTCTAACGACCTGCCCGAGCCTATATCATTTTCTCCTGCGCACGCGACAAATACGTTCATTCTCTCGCACAAACTGCCATCGGATGATGGATCCTCTGCGCGCCATCGTCGCAACTGTGGTATCAAGTCGGATAGCACTGCGCCGCTCTGACCCAACTGTCTCACGGAGGTTTCAACGTCTCTGTATAAATCACTGTAGATTAGGCTACATTGAGGATAGAGGGATGATGGCCACCTGGAGATGTCGGAATCGCCAACTAAGATAAGTTGAATGTAGTGCTTCATCGTTGAGGATTTTTAGTGAGGCGTACGAGCGGGAGTCAGATGGACTGGAATCAGGGATCATGGGAATCGCGAAGGCTTGGCATGCATTTCAATGAATTTCTTGACTTTTTCTGAGAAACAACCGTATTTTGTCCCTTGGATCTTTCCAGGATCTTTCCAGGATCTTTCCCTCTTCTTCATTCTTTTGCGCTTCTCGTTTATACGTACAGAGGATGTACAGTAAGTACGATAGAACAATGAATAAATACTATGCACCGTACAATACAATACCATTCTGCTCGTAATAGCCAGCTGCCTGCAGCTGCCAGCGTGATGTCTTGGTCTGTCGACGAGTCGGCATATTATTTTTTTATTCCAATCATTCGCGAATCCAGAGTCGACGAGACGAGCAAGCCGGAGCAAGCCCACGCACAATGAGCCCGACAACCTGCGAGGATTGCCAAGTCCGAATCCAAAGGTTCTTCGGCCTCCTTAAGGCCGCAACGACTCCGTGTAGCAGATGTTCCAAACATCTATGTGCAAAATGTGCAAGCGATCACGCCCTCATTCCTTTTGAAGACGGACAAGAGCCGTTACCCATCGAGAAGAAATCCATCCAGTCCTATTGTAAAAAATGTTTTCAAGATGTGTCTCTTCTTGACTACAGCAGATCTTACGATGTTGTGGAGCCTGAACATGGCACTGTCGATAACAAGATGATGACATTGTTGTGGGTACATGGAGGGGCATCTAGCCGCCTTATGTTTCGTCGGCATGCTCCTCTTCTTGCCAAGAAGGGCTACCGTTCAATCTTGATGGACATGCCCGGCCATGGCACATGCGTTGATACTTCGATTTTGACTCTTGATCAATGCGTGAAAACTGTTCAACATATTTTGGATAGTGAAAGTTGCGACGCGACACGAACAATTTACATTGGCGCCAGTCTGGGGGCTTACACTGGCTTTCACGTATTGGGTCAGCTAAAGGACAGGTTTGCGGGAGCAGTGCTCATGGACTGCGGCCAGAACGTCGGCCCAGATTGTAGTGTCAAAGCTCGTTTGGGGATTTGGGCGTTGCGCAAAATGTCAGTGTCAATGAGCAACAAGAGTTTGATGAGTGCAATGATGAGTACAGTCAAAAAGTCGAAGGCTGATTTTCATTTGGTTGAAACGTGTTACGCGGGAGGCATGTTTTTTCAGCAAGGGCCCGCGCAATGCGATTGCTTGCATGGTGTGGTCCCCGCATCTATAATTCCGAGTCTTGATTTCCCTATTCTATTTTTTAATGGAAGCGAAGACTACCGAGACAGCGAAGAGTTGTGGCTGTCTCTGTGTACAGACAAAACTCGATCCTCTTTAAAAGTCTATGACGGTGGTGATCATTTCTTCTGCCACGATTCTAGGTTTGTACGAGATATGTTGGATCGTATAGATCAGTTCGTCAAAACAATTGCAGTATAGTATGTTTAAGTCCATATTCATTTCACGGGTAAGACTATGAAGTCTCCTGATTACACTTTAGGTATAAGTAAAGTCAAATGTCGAAATATGCATAGTAGTCTCAGCGATAATGCGCAAAATAAAAGGATTATGCTATGGACTAGCTTGATTACTGAGCGTCGTCTTCACTAACTCTGATATTGAGATCTTCGGTGCTTTTCTTGGATGCCCGCACCCTTCTTTACCATCGACAGCTGTGAAGGAATTAACTTCTTTGTGATCTAATAAAGCGTCAATTTGCTCATCTATTGGGAAGGCGCGAATCCAGATGCTCCTGATAGTGGGAGTAATGCCAAAGTCAACGAGACGTAAGAAAGCTATCACTTTCTTCATTACGTGATACTTACCTCACAGGACGGGTTTGCCCTATTCGCCGAACTCTATCTTCAGCTTCTACAGTGAGGTATCATACGAGAGAAAGTCGAAACAGGTTAGAAAATATGTGTAGACTCCGGAAATGACATACGATGATGTCGTCGAAGTATAGAACTTGATAGGTCATCTTACGATTAACATCTCCAGGGGTCCATGGTCGATCGATAAGGATAACAGTACATGCAGCAGTAAGGGTAAGGCCGACGCCTCCAGCACCTTCGCGGTAACGTCAAAATTGAATGATGAACACTATAAGCTATGGCAAACAAAAATGCAGCTCCACCACAAGTCTAATAATGCTTACCATATGTGCAAACAAAAATAGGTGTTACACCAGACTGGAAATCATCAACCATCTCTTGCCTTCTGCCTGGAGCGGTCTCCCCTGTAAGCAATTGCCCATTCCATCCCATAGCTTCAAGATTTCGGTGGACATCTTTTGCAACTGCCACAAAGCTGGTGACTACAGAGGTGACAATAATACGAAGCATTAGCGGAATATTCCAAAACAATAAAGTTGGCAAGAAAATTATCTGCCCATAGTCTTACATATTACAATTGACCCTTCTTCCTTCAAAATTTCGTTCGCAAGAGCTACTGTTGCGTCTATTTTGGCGGAAGAACTAGCCTGGCGGAGATGGTTAAATGGCTGAAGGATATTATTTTCGTTGTCATCATGACGCCTTTCGCCGTTAGTCCCTTCCATCGCACCGAATGCTTGCGCCAAATCTTTCAAAGCTTGGTTGTATCTGAGCTCTTGGCGTGCAGAAACAGGAACCTTCGAGAACAAAACACAATTCAGCAACTATTTGGCACACTCGATTTATTTAAAGAAAGCTCTTACCTCCAAGTATTCCCGTTTCTTTTGACATAACTCACCGCTCATGCATTCGTCCTTAGTCATGCGGAAGATGTGGGAACTGGTATGAGCATGTAGTTCTTTCAAATTAGAGCTTCCACTAGCATCCCAAACTTCGCGCCCATTCATAAATCGTTGTTGGCCATTACAAAAATAAAATTCATACTTCCTTTGGTTGTCACCGAATGGATGCTTTACAGCCTTTAGAAGCGGGAAAAGATTTGATGGCCTTCCATTTTTCATCGGGGTCCCACTGAGCAACAGCACACCCAGACATCTTTTTGCTAGCGTGAGCTTTAGAGCATCTTCGGTTCTTCGCGATGTCATCGATTGCATGTTGTGTGCTTCGTCACAAATGACAACGTAGTCGCCTGAATGTTCGTCGGTTATACTTTTGTAACCTGCTACATTTGACCAGGAAAAAATGAACATATCGACAGTAGAAACGTGTCCGTCGGTGCCATCATCAGTTGATTCATTTTTTGCAATTCTCTTTGGCTTCTTTTTGCCGTCATGCGCAGTTAAACCTGTAGCCTCTTTCGCTGTTCGGCGCCAATCTTCCATAAGAGAGACTGGCGCAATGATAAAAACTTTCAAACTTTTGTAAGTTTTGATGAAGGCTTTCGACCAGACACAACCGATGATCGTTTTACCTAAATCAACGGAAATGTATAAGAATAGAGTGACAAGTAATAATCTTAATGTATCAATTTTTTGATGGGTGTCATACATACCTAAGCCCATGTCAAATGCAAGAATCAATCGTCTCATGCGCAATGCTCTGAGGACACCTTCTTTTTGATGGTCATAGAGTGACCAGCCGTTCAAAAGGGGTTCGTCGAGCTCTGCATTTACGATCAGTGAGTTTATCTTTCCGTCGTCTACAGGGAGGCATCTAGCCTCCGCATATTGGATGTCGGGTGGGATCTGAGGCAAGTCAGGGCTTTCTCGTTTACCATAGCTTTGGGACAGTTGATTTTTGCTAGTATCATAATGTCCAACTGTTTCGCTGGTAAATTGATATCGATGTTGCGAGGTGTCGTTAGCTGAAGTTTCAACTCTGTCACGCTCGGAAGAAATGCTTGGGGTGTGTGAGCTGGTAGGAGTGCAACCGCTAGGTAAAAGTTGCGTCTGAATTATGTTTGACAATGCGGAGCAAATACTGCTTCCCTTCGCTGACGCTTTCTGCTCTGACAGATGTTGCTCGCAAAATTGGTCTTCAAGAGATGATGCATCGTGTGGCATCAAATATGGAGGCTGTTTCTTTTGTTGTGCCACGATTCTTGCGTCTTCAATTAACGTTCGTTGATCTGTAGTCAAAGGACAAGCGGGATTGCTTTGTCTGTTTCCCATAGAATGGAGATCGCTGTTGTGATGCTCCGAATTCCGGAATGATGATTGCTTCCTTTGTAGTGAAAAAGGTTTATTCTCTTCAATCAAGACACTCTGCTTCTCCGTCAAAGAACAACTGTTTGCGTCACTTTGTTTAGAGCTTTGATTGGTTTCAGATGATATCAGCTCATACTCGTCCGTGGCAGGTCCCCGTTGGTAATCAGTAGCTTTGTACATGCCTATAGGAGTTGTTGATCTCGAACTTTCGATGTCATTATGGATCAGACTTGACCCTTTGATGACGTGAGCTAGAACATCTTTATGTACTATAGAGGTTGATGCACTCTTCTTTTCAAGATTATTCACATTTGCATGGCTTGGACCTCCAAAGCTCTTTTCTGACCCCTTTTTTGAGATATCTTGGACCAGAGAATTTTTGTCTTCCGTGAGCGAAAAAGACAGCGTCGTTGCTGAACTGTTTACTGCCAACTTTTTCTTTTCTAGCGCCCTGAGTCGATTCCTCTCCATGCGGAGTTTCTGCTCATCCGTCATTTGAGACTTCATTATAATCGTGTTGTGTTTATCGTTGTCAAAAGAATCACTTCGTGTGTTTGAGTGTACACGATTGTGGTTATTCTCGCCCAGTAACGCGTGCGTGCTGTTGATGTGATCTGAGTGGATACGCTCGCATGAGGCGCTATTCATCTCAATCGCATCGTCCAACTTTCTTTTGTTCATATTATTATGCGACGCCGCATAATTTGATTGCAACTTATTTGCGGCAATAATTCTATCCATTTCCTGAACCGCTGCATTCCAATCGATGCTGCTGTCGCCGAAACTTTCTCTGACAGAGGAGTTTTTCGGCGAAAGATTGCTGTTATCAAAAGTTTCGTTTGTTGATCGTTCGCCTTCGAGATGCCGTCGGTACTTCTTATCTAGTGCTCTCTGGCGGTTTGCTTCTGTGCGAAGCCGCTGTTCCTCAGTAAGGCTACTATTCATATTTCGTCGAACCAATGAAATCGTCTGCCGAAGTCTGCCTTTCACTTAAAAAATGAAGCGACGCCTAGAGTCTTCGTCACTCTCGACAATCGCAATCTTTCTATCCCTGCGTACAATATCGTTACCAGATCGTTACCCCTACTCAATCCGTCCGAAAGCCATCGCCAGGGAAAAATCGGTGCAACGGCGGCAGATGCTTATCATGGGCGCGGGAGTACAAGGGGAAGCACAACCGCACCGGCAAAGCCTGGCACAGCACATCCATGCCAAATGAGACATTACCCTGTATTTTGCCCAGAAAAGGAAGCTCGGTGCGTTGTGATCTGTTGTGATGAGAGCCGAAATTTAAAATCGCTATGGTACGGTATGGTATCTAAAAAATAATTTTAGCAGCGCCGGTAGGAGATGTTTTGCAGCAAGCAAGACTGAAGAAAAAACTTTCTCTATCTGCCTCGGTTGTCTGAATTGGAGAGGTGTTTATTGTGCCAAAAGGTATTTTCATCTCTGCCATTAACGAAACACACTTACTCTTGTGGTGGATCGGCATAGAACAACCATCAGCAACATTATCAAAGAGTAGGGTCTTAAGTAGGGTGACAATGGAGATGATCTTCGCTGTTGAATATGGATAAGGACTGGGGATGAAAGGCATTGCATTCAATGATAGTAAAGATAGGACAACTAAGCTGATATATGCTGACTGTGACAGCACTATTGGAGGGTCTTGGATGTTGGTAGATTGATTGGGTTTTGATCACACAAGATAGTATACAGAAAATTCTACAGAGAAAGCATTGCAATTAGTACAAGGTTCATTTGGTCACGCAACTGCAGACATGGCCAGTTTGGGAAGATGTAGGAAAGAAACTGAAGTGCAACACATCTTCAATAGAGTGCTTTGGACTACCCTTGATGCTGTGTTGACTGCCAAAGATTCTAGTCTTGTTGATGCAGCAGAATACATAATCTCATGACTAGACAATGTTTGCTTATTCAAAGGAGTAGATGAAGTCTGCCATGATGTTATTTGTTTGGACACTGCAATGGGGAGGGAGAGACTGGGACTTGATACAAACAATATTGATGATAGATGCAATTTTGACAGCAACAATAGTGGTACTGATATGTGTTTGTGTTTCGGCTCTCCCAAGGTTCAAGAATGGTAAAAGAAAGTGAAGACACTAAAAGCCAAAGAAGAAGAACACTATAGACATCATGCAAAAACAGATAGACACCACTAGTTTCACCAGCTAGACTCAAAGAGGTTCAGAAAGAAGCTAAATTGTCAGGTCCCAATACTTTGGCATGGAAAAAGTTGCAGCAATGACATGAGAGATTGGACTTATCTTACGAAATTTGAAAGCTGAAGAAATATTTGCTTCATATTTCTCGCCAGTCTCATTTGCAGACCAAATTTCTTGCATGGATGAGAAGTAGCATGATGGCTGAGAGGAGTTGTGAACAAAAAATTCATGATTGGCAAAAATTCCACCCACATTTGCAACTGGTACCAACAAAAAGTCAAATATAACGAGTCTAACAATTATTGGTTTCAGTGATTGCCCCAACTCTATTATGGGACATGAAATGATATAGAAAATCTTCACAACATGTATGGAGAGACTGTTCATTATGCAGTCCTTGCTTTTCCAGAAAAAAATGTTTGTCTCCTGAAGATAATTCGAATCAAACAATCCTTTCCTTTGTTGTTTCTTCCTTCCATATGCTCATGCACTAGCTCATGGTCAAGCAAACTTGCGCCAGCCCATTTGCAGGCCTGGTAGAAATTAGATTGTGGCATACAGCTAATGGAATAATGTTAAAGAGTACACTTGACATGATCAGCAAGATATTGTAATCAAATCATAACACTTTAAATGGAACTTTTGTAATGTTTAAGCTTAGATTGCCTTTGATTGAGCCAACACTCTATTCTAAAATTCCATCATTACCACAGTTTCACATAGCACCCCTGTTTCACACATCACCCCTTTTGATAGAATGAGTTCTTGTTTGCAACATACCACTACTGGAATTCATGCTGTGATGACTCTTTTTGAACAAGCATGAGCCGATACAAAACCCCACCATTGGAAATAGTTCCAATCTCAATGTTCTGTTTGAGGACTGGTTCATGAAGCACATATCTTCAGGCACTCCTGTAGCATTTACTGTACTTGGCTGGCGTGGTCTTATGGTCAAGGGTGAGAACTGATTTTTTTCTCAACAGGCTTGAGCATATTCTTCCATCCATAGATCAAGCTTGTCATGACACACAATCAAATCAATGAGGAAGTTACATAGAGCTTTAGTTTTATCTTTCTTTTGGGGCTTCCAAAAATTGGCCTCTAGCACTGTTGTCACACCATGCCTATCCACTTCTGACTGTGACTATTTCCAATATTACTGCCAAATCTACGCCAGATCAGGATGGGGGGAGAAATTTAACACATGACAGTCATTGGACATTGCCGTCCAAAGCTGATACTTGTCAAAACATGAAAGATCAGTCTAACTCTGCCCTCTCAAGGGTACAATTTCGATTGCACTTTCTGCCTGGCAGAAATAATGGCATCTCCATTTTTTGTTGCAATATTATCAATGACTCCATTTGTCTGCCCCACCCCAAGATACACACCAATTGTAAATATTCTCTTGCTCCTTATCCATGGTCAAGAACAATTGGATGAGATAAAGATAAGCTGCATTGGAATCCTCAATATCCTTGTCTGAAAATAGTGAATTTGGATAGGGTTGCAATCTGTTCAGTAACTCAATCCATTTGTGGGCAGAAAATCTCTTGGCAACAAGCAATGCTCCTTTTCTTCGTTCTTCAACAAACAGGCTGGACCACCAAATACATGAACTGATACATCACTGTCTTTTATAATCTTGGCATGGTTTTCCTTCACTGTGGTTAGGGTTTCTTGTGATGGATATCGACGGGAGCATGTAGTTGGAATTGGAATCATTGATGTCAGTTACAGTCCTGTTGAACAAGACATCACTATCAATTCCAACACTAATACATAGACTCCTTGATAGGTTCTCATGTTTGCTGTAGTTGAACAAGCCAATACCTTGGTCCAATAGTATGCTACACCCATAACCATTGTTTTGCATTTCAATATGGAAGGACTTTTTGCACAAATTGATTGAAAATGTGTACGATGTTGATAAGATGGAGCATTTTACAGGATGGGTTGTTGGTGTATGGTCTGAAAGATCATTGTTGGTGTTGTGGTTTGATATAGACCATTAGTGTAAAATATCCTTTGAACATTTGAGTTGTCAGTTCAGCAGATTACTTGATGGATTTGGAAGCAAGGTAAGATTTTCATTAGGGGGGCAAGATGGGTTTTCATATCTAGAGAAGTAACTTTAAGACATATAGAGATAAAAATTGCAAGACTCACATTCATTTGTAATCTGAAAATTGCATGCATTTTGAAGAAGATGAATTGTGCACCTTTCTAGCTGCCAAAATTGCAATTGGACCAATTGCAACTTTACCCCCATTTGTTATCTTAATACTCAACCCTTTGTCATGGCTTTTTTGAATCCTTGAATACAGCTGCACTGGGGCAACATCAGAAAATGCAGCTGTATTTTGGGGGTTTGGGGGTGTCTGAGTGTGTCCCTCAGAAATTACAAAACAGACGTAATGAGCACAGCCATGTATTCCAAATAAAAATGGGATGGAGCTAATAATTGCAACAAAGCTTGCGCAAAGCTCAATCCAATCATGCTCTCTTGATATGCTATCTCTCCAGAAGTAGCAACTGAATTGATATGACCACATCTTCAGCCCACGAACTCATGGATCATATAATCATTCAATTAAAACTAGCTGAGGTACAAACTGCTTGCTTTTTCAATTAACATTGATGAAATTTAATTCAACATCTGATTTTATGTTATGTAAAGAAAATCGTGTACACAGTACTCAATGGAAGGTAACAATTCCCCGAGACCAATGGGCTAATTCCTTGGCACAAGACCAATGGAAGTACACTAGAACGATTCATACTGGTGCTGTACAGAAGAACTTAGCAACATGGCATCGCCATGATGTCGCCATCAACCATCGCAGCAGGAGATGAGTAAACAACCAACTCCCATATTGAGAAAATGCCCACTGCATCTTTCATAATACCAAAGTGGCAATAAGGAAGAAGACAAAGGAGGATCTCACTCATGACTCGTCAGCTCATATGCACCACCACTGAACAAGATGCTGCCATGAAAGTGGTTGATGCTGCCATGGATTTGATGGAAACGGCAGAACTAAAGGTTAATATCTTGAGGCAGAGGCATTCTAACTTGGCCGAGGCTGTGCAGGAAGCAAGACAGGTTAATCATGATTCAAATGCAAGGGCACAAAAGGTGGAGAGGGTTCAGCAAAATTGTCAATAGAATTGGCACAACACCAAGCCAACCAGGAAGAGACAGTTGGGATATTGGTTAGGGCTGACGCAGAGAAGAAGATGAAGGTGTGGCAATATGTTTCAATTGTTACAAACCTGCAAAATTGGATGAAAATCAATTCAAAAATGGGTGAAAATTGTTGAAAATAGATTTGATGATTTGACATGGAACAATTTTCCTAAGAGCTTTGGGTGCTGCCCCAAATCCCTCAACATCATGTGAAGCATTGGGATGCTCTTAGGGGCTTGACTCCCCCTTGAGACACACCCTGATGTTGTGCATTTGTATTGATGCTCTTTATCCTAAGTGATTTTGCGTTCAAAAATCTAAAATTCACATTCTGTTCCAAGGAAAACTCAAGCAGCATGTCAGTGCACTAAAGAAGAAGGACACACATCAAAGTGACAATACTTCGTTTGAAGTATAAAAAGGAGTGTGAGGATATTTGTTATGCTCATATTGGAGAAATAAATCATAAGGACAAGCACATTTTGGTGATGTTCATTATTAGTTTCTTTGTGTCATTACATTGGTAGTAAATGATCAAATAACTGGTACCACAAGTTGCATTTGTCAGTCCATACTAATGCAGCTCAGCATCACAAGGCATCAGTTGAGCAATTGTTTTCAGAGAAAAGAGACTTGATGAGAGAGAAGCAGGATGCAATAGACATGCTTGATGCTAGACATAGAGACATCATTGCAGATCTTTGCCAGAGGCACTCTGGGTACATGTCCCAAAAGAATGCTCTTGTAAAGGTATCTGATGAGTTAGTATGGGGACTCCAGGAGATGTTTGAAGAGGTCTTAGATGCAATGCATCACACTAAAGTTACAAGATAGAATTCACTTTGACGCATTAAATGTCAGATATATTCGGCCGCTGGTGCGGCCTCAATATACACCCCACGAGTCCCAGCCAACATTGCACAACCCTTTGGTACTATCTCAGGGGCTTAAGTCCAGCTCGACAAGTCCTCAGGATGGAACGAAGGCAGCTGCAATTGCAATGCAGTTCAATCCAAAAATGGGCATAATGCGTCAATGTCCATCCCGTAGAACTCTGTACATTTTCAACGGGATAAAAATGTCAGATATTGAGAGCCCTCAGAATGCACGAAAAATCAGCCAGCACGCCCAATAATTTCTGTGTACTATGGAGCAAAGTACAGACAGACTATCTGACGCTTCGTGTCCATCAATTTTTTGTCAAAACGTGTAGATTTGTATGTAGGAATTCTACGCCATGTCCACAATGTGTCAAAGTCCAGTTAATGCGTCAAAGTGAATTCTATCTTGTACCCACCAAAAGGCAGATGAACTCTATAAACGAGGTGCACTAGCCCATTCTAAGTACTTTGAGCAAAAGCTACTGAACCACAGTTCTGTTAACCCATAACTTTAAGTATGATTTTTTTACTTACAGAATTGCTAACACCGGTCTCAATGGTCGGTTCAAGGGGTGGAGTCATAAATTCTTTCTCGCTTCTTGCTAACTGTTAGTAAGGTTTTGGGGACAATGCTTGACTTGTACGGGCTGCTTACAATTTTGCTAACATTGAGATCAAAACGATTATTTTCTGAATTAACTAGCTGCTTTTAGAGCTAAGACACCTTTGCCCAATGGAGTCATTCCAATCATTTCTCTCAAACAGCACAAAGTATTCATGAGGTTTGATCAGATTTCGCAGTATGATATACCATATATTACATAATACAATATATATTTAGTCCCTAGGTGTGATAACACATCCATCCAGAATAATGCAACTTATATCCTCACTAGACCCCCCCCATCGAGCCCACTTGCAGTTGCTTCTCTCTGGCCACACTGTCACAAGTACAGAATGAATTCTGAGGAGCAGAATAAGATACAAAATTGATTACACTCTTGGCACAAGAAGAAAAATATCAAATGCCCCAGCTGCAAATCATCTTTATTTCACTTTGACGGAAGGCCCTACTTCTCATCTGCACACATTGTAAATGAAATTGTGGTACTCCATCATTCACCATGTCCTTCTTCTATTGGAAATTGTGGAAAAGCGCTTTTCTTTTGCTTGTCCTGTGGGAGTCAAAGTTCCCATACGTCTGGGAGACTGCAAGATAAAGGATGCAAATGTGTATGACGCAATGACAAAAACATTGTGCCAAAATGCCGTCCCAAAACTTACCCAATATGGGAAACGGGGGATAGAAATGTGGAAAACTATAAGGATCTTGTCGGATATGGTCTCGGCGCAACTTCTCCGCCCGATTCTGATCGGCGGTGCGATTCGCAAGTTGACTCGACAATGGACTAGGAAAAAAACCCAACAGAAGAGATTGGAGTTAGCAATGAACACCTTCTTGGAGTTGAAGATGGGGGGGAATGGGAAGTTGAATTGGATCCCAGTAGTGGCGCAGGAATTTCTGACACGCGAGGTCTTATTTCTTGTCATTCCGATAGGAACCTCCTCAATATTCTGGGAAACCGTTATGAATGGCCTAGTGGTAGTGCGAGATTTTTTATGAGGGACCACAAGAATCAAGGGGATGGATTAAAGGGGTCGGTTTTCAATTCTGTCATTGACTCCAAAGTCTATAGTGATTTCTCCTTGCTATCAGTTGAAGACATGTTTTTCCATCTCCACGTTGCATCAGTGTACTATGGACTCCCCACCACAAAATCCGTTGACCTTGCAAATATGACCCTTCACAATATCTCCCAACACAATGAACTCATCCAATCTGAGAAGAAAGCACTGTCTGAAAATTATCAGAATTCCATCGTTCAGGTGCTTGCCGCCCGTGGAATCGACAAACTAGAAGTATCATCAATAGTACAGGAAATATATGACTGTGTTCAGACAGTGCTATGTACACATACTTTACCTGTGTACCTCATTACTTACACAGCGGTACAGACTTAGAACTTTACCTGTCTACCTGATTACTATACGGTATGGCTAGCATACAACAGTCATAATTTAGTAATCACCTGATTATCAATATTTACGTGTTTGCTATGCTCAGCAGTGATTACTAAATTTTTTGCACTGAGCAACACCTGCAAAACATCCACAACAACAACAACCAAAATCAGCCACCACCATGTCCTCGCCCACCGCGAACGAAGCCACCGTCTATGAGGCCGTACGAGCCATCATATCACCACTGCCGCTCGACAAGATCGTGGGCCAACCAACGACCTCCACCGTAAACCATCTCCGGCAACAAATTGCA
>JABMIG010000094.1:147579-229200 GCA_013187285.1 Cyclotella cryptica | reverse complement strand
ACAAAAGTTCGTTTCAATCTCCCGTCGCACCACCGTGACAAGAACAGCACAGCCTGGCGACACCACATGTCCCGCAGCAGCTCCACCTTGTATCGTCCCACTACCAAATACAAGCGGCGACGCCACCCCACACCCATGACCAAACAGCAAGTCAAGCAGGGCATTTCAGACGGCACAATACCCTCCGCAATCAGTGACACCGGTGCCACTTCGACAGCAGGAGCACTCCATGATCCATTCCACTTCACTACAAAACCTTCCACCAAGGTTTTCCTCCTGCCCACAGGTGGCACTGCACAGGCTGCACATATCTCCCAACTCATGCTCAATGTCCGTGCCCCCGCTAACCAAGTTGACATTGATCCCAATCTCACACAGACTCTACTCAGCGGCAGCAAGTTTGCCGACGCTGGGTACACTGCCGTGTACGACAAGGATGAAGTCAACTTCTCGACTCCAACAAAATCCACATCAACGCCACCTCCATCCTCCAGGGTTACAGATGTCCACACACCGGGCTTTGGCGAGTACCCTTACGCCAAATCACATGCAACATCAACAACGATACCCTCATCTTGGACTCTCCCTGTGGTACGAAATCACTCAACACTAAGTACGTCGTGCCATCCACAGAAGAAATCCGCGCCCTCCTTGCATCATCTAGTACGCGGGAGCAGCACTCCATCCTCAATGTCTACAAGCTCCCCAGTATCCAACAAACTATTCTGTACCTCCATGCCCAAAACAACATGGATGGCAGCAATTCGGCGTGGTAACTACGACACTTGGCCCCTCGTAACCGTTGCCAACGTACACAAGCATTTTCCCCAGTTGGAAGATACGCAGCAGGGGCACAT
This sequence comes from Cyclotella cryptica, assembly GCA_013187285.1. Lineage (NCBI taxonomy): Eukaryota > Bacillariophyta > Thalassiosirophyceae > Thalassiosirales > Thalassiosiraceae > Cyclotella > Cyclotella cryptica. The sequence goes on along the minus strand of JABMIG010000094.1, from coordinate 228,343 downwards.
GCGTAGCCAACGCCAGGGCGTGCGCTCCACCAAGACAACTCGATACCCTCTCACACTGCCCCCTCTCTCCCTCACCATGACATATTTGTCAAGACCTACGACACCCGAGACACAGTCTACTCCGATCAAACAGGTCAGTTTCCCCATGTATCTTCCAGAGGCTACAGGTACCAGATGATCCTGTACCACACCGACAGCAACTCTATTTGGGTTGAGGCAACAAAGAACAGGACAGAGGGTGAACTCATCCTAGCACGCACCAGAGCTCTCTCCCGTATGCGAGCATGTGGACTCTCACCAAAGCGCCAAGTCCTCGACAATGAAGCATCCGCAGCATACAAGCAAGCCATCCTAGATTCAGGCATGACATACCAACTTGTCCCACCTGATGACCACCGCCGCAATGTCGCGAAAAAGCCATACAAACGTGGAAAGATCACTCGTTGCTGTCATTAGCGGCACAGCCGACAAATTTCCACTCCACCTGTGGTGCCAACTCATCCCACACATGGAACGCCAACTCAACCTCGCATCGCCAGTCCAATGCAAACCCCAAAATCTCCGCCTATGCTCACCTCTATGGGCCACATGATTACAATGCAGCACCCTTCGTTCCGCTTGGTATGGAGGCCCTCGTTCATGATAAGCCCCATCGACGCAAAACCTACGCCCAACACTGCTCAAGAGGTTGGATCATCGGCACATCAACCGAGCACTACCGGTGCTGGGCCCTCCTTAAGTTCGAAGGACACAGGCTCTGTGTTCCAATCACCTAGTGTTCCGTCAAAAAGTTCCTCAAATTCTGTGAGTAACTCCAGCAACGAGTTTTGGTCTTGGAGACTTAGGTGAGTACAATTGGTGCTAACAATTGATTGGAGGTCTGCCTTTTTATAATTTGCATCTAGGATTTTAACTACCCGCTGTGTCGCTTCCTGCGTACTTTGCGGTTCATTTGCCATGCTGTTGTTGACAGCCCAGGCTTTATCCAAGTTTGATGAGGTCAGACTATTGATGTCTCTCATTGGCAAAATGATGTGATCAATGGTTATTTCTTTTGTTCGAAAATCTAGAACAATTCCGAGCTCTTTCATGGTTTGACATCCAAGAATGAGGTCGAACACTGGCTTAGCCATCTTTTTCTTATCATACTCTACTACGTCAGGAGTCACTGTGTACTCCTTACTGTTCGAATACTCAAAGAACTTTAAGTTGACTTCGCTCCTTCCTTTGGTTAGGAAACTCCCATTCGACGTGCGCCAAGACTTTGGCACCTGCCTAGTCAAGTAGGGAAAGCGTTTCTCCGTTCCTTTTGCATGGAACAGGAGATCACCATCAGATCCACTGTCTAGGAGGATCCTGATGACTGTGTTACTGGTACGACGCCCTGTAGAGTGTTCGATATTCTTACGGGCTGGATTTTCAGTCGCTTTATAGCGTGCTTGTGCTACTACAGTAGTGACCTGCCCTTCTTTACCTGTCAAAGGGGGGTTCACACTATTGAAAAGGTCACCCGACAGTTTGGGGTCCAACAATTCGGTTATTGTTTCACTCTGTGTAAGGTTGACTGGAAGAGTTCCTAGTTCTTCTGCCAGATTCAAACATGTCTTGCTTGAACCAGAAAATGTTATGTTGGCACGTGGGGAAGTTTTAATCGGACTAAGATAAGTGTTAATCATTTCATTACAATCGATTTTACTACACAATTTCTTAGTACTCCCCAACCCATCATCTCAAGATGAGTCTGAATCATCACTGTCGCTGATTTCGTGATGCTTACGTTTCTTTTTTTCGATAGCGCGTTTCATTTTCTTGTTGGACTGGGTAAGTTTGTCGATTTTAGCGGATAGCTGCACATAGCTACTTCCTCCTCGAGCAGGTCTCTCTAGTCCACGAGAGTTTCCACTTGGTTTTCTCCCCTTGAAGCTAGACTTCGGGGTCCCATTGAGTCATACTTCCGGCAATCCGAGTGTTGTGGGTGGTATGTGCCCCCATGTTTCTTGCAGAGAGAACAGTACTTCTCTGTGCGACGTTTCTTCGGAATTCGGTCACTAAAAGAGACCATCTTCTTCCTAGATGAGTCGTTAGCCTTGGCTACGGTCTTGGGTCCTTCTCCAACCTTCTCGGTGGGGTAGGCCTTCTCGATGCGTTCAAGGACTTCGAGAAGTTCCCTGACACTCTGTGGTACCAAAGCTCCACTGAGCTCATATTGGTCCTGCCAGTTCCTAGGAACCATCCTGAGGATGTGGCTTGCCAAGTCGGCATCATCGAACGGCCCGCATACCTTCGTAGACTTTGCAGCCTTCGAAGAGTAAAACAGGCACGGCAAGAGTTCCACATACCCGTTAAGGCGCTGGATCCTCTGCACAAAGTCCCTGGTAGGTACCCTGTTTGGTTTCTTCAGCCCACTGCCTATGTAGAAACGTTCTTGCTCCGCTGCATCCGTCCTGAAGATGGTCTGCAGGTGCAACTGGACACATTCCTGAAAGGAGGTCCAAGATGCCGGGCGTTTTGTGGGATGCTCTGTCCCATACACATCGGTCCAGGGTTCGCCATTGATTTGCTCCCCAACGATGGTGGTCCAAGGACGACGGGCAGTCTCCGACAATTGAGTGGAGTACTGCAGGAAGATCGCTTGGCCAGCGGACACTAGGGCCTCGCTGGTGTGGATTTTAGCAGCAGTTGCTTTGTTCCACGACTGGAGGACGGGGGAATTTTCATCCGTCCCTTTGAACTTGGCTTTGGCCGCAGTGGCCGCAGTCAGTTTTGCCTCAGCCTTTGCATCTGCCTTACAGGCTTCCTCGTAGTCCGTGTCTAAGCCTCTCTGGGAAATTATTTCCATCGAGGTCTGGACATGGTTGAGGAACTGTTCAGGACTTCCCTCGTCGAAGACGGTGACAGACAAGGTCATTTTGTTGGAGACCTTGATTTTGTTGATTACCTTCGGGGTGTCCATGGCAGTGGGAATGTAGGAAATGGGTGGCTTAGACCTCCCTGAACTCCGTTCACACTCCTGTGGCTTGAGTCCTTCTGGGCTTGATTTGCTGGTCGACATCCTCTTAATTGCCTCGCCAAGGGGCGTATTACCTGTTGAGGTTAGCTCGAAAAAGAATTTTTTTTATTTTTAAATTTTTAAATTTTTCTTCGTCGGCTTTTATTTCTTGAAAGTCTTGCTCCAAGGTATTTCGCGAGAATTCTCGATCACGAAATTAATCCGACTCATAGGAATCCCCGATCGCAGAAGTCGATCGCTCGAAGTTTATCGCTGATGCTCGCTGATCGCGGGATTATTTTGGAGAGCTCGTAGATTGCGAAACTGTAGGAATTCGTCGATCGCTTAGCCGATTTTGGATAAATCGTCGATCGTGCAAAAAAAACGTATCGCTGGTGCGAAAAGTTAAAATTGCCGCTTGTGATAAAAAAATTGTTAGCGTACCTCGTGTCGGAAGGTTTGGATGTCGATGGCTTCGGTGCGCGAAGGTCGCACCACGGTTATCTATAGATAGTGACCTGAGCCGAAAATCGTCGTAAAAAATATCACGCAAAAATTATAGGTAGTTTCGACAGGTGTCGAAGAATTGATTTTATGAGCTATATTTTGTGCTATTGTGAGGATGGAAAGGCAGTGGAACTGCACTCCAGTCCAAACGATGCAAACGAACATTGTGTAGACTTCTACACAATATGGTTTGTCTATACCCTTCTGAAAGATGTTTAGATCTTCCAAAAGAGTGCTCTCTTATTTGGGGTTCTGAACTTCCATGTTGGGGAGTCCATGCCGTCGGGAGGTGGACTCTCCTACTTGGGGTCCTGAGCATGCTCCTATTTAGGTTTTGTACCCAGGGGTACAAAAAAGGCTGATTCCTGCTCTATTTAGGTTTTGTACCCTGGGGTACAAAAAAGGCTGATTCTTGGCCTATGTCACAGACAAAATGATTGATTCACTGGCAACACTGTTGAACTCTATTTAAAGATTGAAGAGTATGAAGCCATGGTAGATATTAATATGATGAATTAGGCAGTCAAAAGACAGACTCTGATAGCATAGTTCTTTTCATTGATTCATACTATCAAGAAGAGTTAGTGTCTTTGTCTCTTAAGCAAATCCAAAAGCACTGGTGCTTCTGGTAAAGGTTCTGTCATATAAATACACTGTTTATTATGATCACAAAGTCTTACATTCGTCTCATTTTTTCTGTAAGGGGTCCATGTTGAATGGATGGCACATGTTGACAAGCTTATTCTAGAGATGTTGTCCGATAGTACTCCACCAACATGCATACAAGCCAATATGTTTGCTGTAGTGAAGACACTACACCCAGACATTGTCTTAGTCAACAGAACTACCAGTTTGAAGCATGTAAAAATCTATGAACAACTCTATGGTTGGTCTCGAGGACCGTAGCCGCCTTTCAGATTGGCAAAGTCAAGCTGCTCAAGCAACTCCACATGGACAGCAGGAATTGCATACAAATTTCTCTTGTCAACATTGTCGTCTCTTTCCGGACTAAAAATGATGAGTCCAGAACAATATGCCTCAACGGAGGCATTATTGCAGAAGATGGTACTGCGGAGCAGCAGTCCAGGTCTATACTGGGTTCATTTACAGAGAGTGCCAGACTACTTGAGAAATGGCATCATGAGGCTGAACACATGTTTCCAAACTGCCCCAATTTTTGAAAGCTATACCTGATCCTTCTTCAATGGATATCACGTGTGTTAGGAGGAATGATTTATCATGAAAATTGCAATGCAGCTTGAGTTGGTTGCAAGAGGCCGCAGTCTATCATACTAAAACTTGCAGAGGAGACAAAGATACCTATGGAGGAGTGATTGGTCTTCCTAGGGTCGTGTCACAACTATTTATTGAACACATGGATGGATGTAGTGGAGATGAATCTCAGACATATGCTAGAAGCTCATCTCAACCACAGCCTTGACTTAATTCCACATCATCTTTGAGTAACGTTTCATATTAGCAAACTCCTTATCCAGATTGGTAGAGGTATAATTTCAGTGCCACCTACCCAAAGGGCCATGGTGATGTCTTCTGTGATTGGTTGAAGAAATATTATCCAGGAAAGCATTTGTTCTGTACAAGTCGTCTCTGTGAAAGTAATTGCCAATATTCCACTTTTGTGGGAGCACAACCTGTGTTTGATGGACTTGATGAAATGATGGTTTTACTGGAGAATACTTATTGTCAGGCAAAATATTTTGCAGCATTGTCTGTTTTATTGAATGGGATAGATGGAAGTAATTGCTTTGTTGCCCGAGGCTGCAATCATGTAACTTGCAGTCATTGTACCAATGAGATGGCTAGGAGGCAATACTCCCTGCATGCAGGAAATGGGATGAGAGTCCATGGGGAGGGCCATCAAATACTGCACTCCATGTTCAATGCAATTCAACATGCACCACCACTCCTTTTGGGTTTTGAGTACATAATGCATATCATTGAACCCCTATATGACAAGCATGCTGAATTCAAAAATTCCATGGACTATTTCAAGGATGAACAGAAAGGGAATGCAATTAGCTCATGTAATCAATCTGAACAAGTTCTGGTAATTGACAAAGCCATGTTGGAACTCTTCTGGAAGACTAAGACTCATAACCTTAAAAACACACAATTCTGCCAAACTTTTGCATCTGAAAAGCAACCACCCTTTTGATGGAGCTGGAGGACAGTTTGAAAGCAATATCCAAGTATCTTTCTGCAGCTATAGGTAAGTGTAGCAAGGCAGTAATTGATGATAATGAAGTAGTTGCTTCTGTTGTGATGAGGGTTAAGAATGATCCCTCGGAAGGGTCTTTTGCAACTTTTACAGATATTCTGTGCAATACAGGACGAAGTAATCTACTGAGCACCAGTGGTGTTGATCGGACACATTATAACAAAGATTTTTCTTGCAGTCATGAGCAATTCATAACAAGTAGAAAAGCACTGAAAAGGGTCAATGTGGCATGCAATGAAGGAACTTTTCACCTCCTTCCAATCAAATTGCAGGACACATCATTATCAATGTGGAGAAGGTGTCAACAAAGATGAGAAAGGATTTTGAAGTCAGTCTCAATCGACAATGGAAAGTCATTGCAGAAAAAATGAGACTTCTGCAAGAATTGAAACTGAAAAATGCTGAAAGAGATCTAATCAATGCATGCTACTACTTCCAACAGTATAATTAACTCCAGTGTTGGAAATCTTTTGAACAAGCCAAACAAGAGTATGAAATGATGAAAACAAGAAAGATAAGCTCAGATATGTGAAAGAACAAATCCAAATTTGCTCTCTTTTACTTTGATGGAAAAGGCACATCATCTATGGTCTTGCAAGGGGCATGTATTTGACCCTGATGAGTTATTTTCCCATGCTGTCAATAATGTTGTAATTCCAATGGAGAGCAACCATCCGATTCCCTCCAAACCACCTGTTGACTTGCTACAAAGGCCTGAGGATTCTACTATTGGGACCAAATCTGCTGCAGTTCTTGATATTAATGCATCACAAGCCCACAAAGAAAATCAAATTAGAAGGAAGGCAATGAAGGGACAAGATAGATTGGAGGATGTAGGCTATGGAGACCAACATGGTGAAATGCAAGAAATGAGTTGGTCAGTTGGGATTTCAAAGGGAGATTTCAATCTTGAAGTGTGTTTTTCTTACTGTGACAATGAAGGCAACGAACATTGAAATGGTGCCGTGGATGTATTGATACTATTTTATGTGATAAATCAGAATAAGTCAAGATTATATGGAATGATGATTGCATTCAAGAAGCAGATGTAAATCCAACCAAAAAATTGTTGAAAAAACTACACCACGGAATTTCATAGAAAGGGTTCTTGGATAGAGGACTTGCTGCATCTGCTTCATAATGATGCAATTGGAAATTAATAAAACAATGTTTACATCAAAATTGTTTTTGGTACATATTTAATAATATTGAATTTGATTGTTGCAAAGTATTACTTGTTGCATATTGTGGTATTTCTCCTTGTGGGGAGTGTTAAGCTGCAATATTATATGAGAAAATGGGTCAAAAACTAGATTTTGGGACAAAAAAATGCAAAACAATAAGTGTATGCACCGAATGTTTTGGAGAAACAATTCGTAACGTTGAATTTGATAATAGTAAAGCATTCATTAACAGTAATGGAGAGATTTCCTCTTGTAAGGAGGTGTTAACCCACTTGTGATGAAGGTGACATTTGACGGGTTTGTTTAGCCTGAAATCAATTGGCCGGCACAAGTACCTGCAGCCAGTCGGAATGTGCACCACCTAATCCCCATTGAGTGAATCCGATTGACTACGGGACCCATCTGATGCATGCATTAAGCATCTAGAATAAGGATGGGTGGCTCAACAGATGGGTTGTTTTCATCTCGATGCGCCCTCCACTGATGTAGGACAAGATCCACTTATTCATTTTGGATTTGTCCAACCACACCTTCTCTTGGCATGTATACCTTTCCACATCCGGGTACTTTCCAAATTTGCAAAGTGTGATGCGTTCTTGGGGCTTACCTTTGGAGATTAGAAAGACCTGCAACATTTTCCCACTTGGTGCGACTGTCGCGGCAAGACTGACACGCTTAATGTCGTTGGTTGAAGCCCTGGAATGTACTCGGGGGGAACTGAGATATTTTTCACATGCTATCTACTTTTGAGTACTATATCAGATGCCGTCCTACTTTCTGCAAATCTGTGTGCATTGCCAATTGGCCATCTGGAACAATGTGTCGGATAGAAAAAAGATGTCTTCAATTGATGGACCCCTTTGAATTCCAATGTTTGACTCCAGTGTCTCTCCAATCCAAAATCAAGCAATGTTATGCCATGGGGGCAACATTAAGATGTGATGTGATATTGGCCGTTTTTTTGTATCATGGGGTATACCAAGATATCCCCATATAACACATCCACTGCCATGATAAAAAATTACGACACCGATGAACATCGCTTGAAAACGTGATGAATTCATAATGCTTCCTCCTCCATTGCACCCATCTGAACCACCTAAATATGATCGCATGACACCCCGAAACCTCACGAATGCGGCAGGGCAACAAGAACTCATTGCACAATTTTTTTCAGCAAATAATGTCCCTCAGAAAAAATATTCAGAATTCAAGTCATTCAGCTGAATTCATCGATTCCTCCTCCCTGGCACCCACCTGAACCACCCAAATATCATCTCCCGCCACCCCCAAACCTTACAAATGCCAAAGGGCAACAAGGACTCGCTGCGGGATTTTTTAACTAAAAAATGTCCCTCAGACAAAGTATTCCCAATTAAAGTTGTTCAACGGTGCGACGGCTTGTGGGCCACCATTCTTGCTTCACGTACCCCAGCGCCCTCACATTTACGTCCCCAAAGCATTGTGGATGTGTGGAGATAACACAATGCACGAACACTGGTGAGAAAATTAAAATAACTGTTGATTGTTGTGTTTTATGAGTCAATACATTTTGTATTTTTCAATGAGAGTTCAACAAATTCCTCCTCCATGCTCTTGTTTATGTATAGGAGACATAACAATAAATCTGTTGAAAACACAAAGTTGAAATAGTGAAACAATCTTTCATATAGAGTGAAAGGCTGACTGATGTCAGAGCACAGTTTGGGACAGCTGAGGCTTGACAAAGTATGGTTGCACAAAACTCAAATGGTGCTAGGATCATGGAGTTTAGTGGCATGAAGAAGGATAGAAAACCAAGGGGAAGTTTTGAACAATGTCCATGGAAATGCTGCAATATAAGTCAACTAGAGAGTATACATGAAGGAGTGGAGGAATAAACTTTTCACTCACTATTTCTGCCATCAATAGTGAGCACATATTGATTACTTAAGAAAAACAACACGAGAACAAATGAATAATAAAATGATGTAATATCAATTGTAATAAATGCATCAATTTATGTTTTTGCAGTATTTGTGACTGTGGTCACCCTGATCACAATGAAGTGATCATTGGTTGTTTGGGGACATAAATAAGTTAGGTATGTACATTAAATGAAATAAATTTATCTGCTTGAGGTATTTCTTTATGTCCTACCAACTGGCCCATGTCAAATTCAAATGTAGTATTTTCCTTCGTTCGGGCTCCCACCGCTGCTAAAAAATCTTGCAGCAGCTGCTAGTAATTTAAATATATCTCCTCTTGCATTGAATTTCGATGTAAAAAATACATCAGGTAGATTTATATTAATTCCTATCGTGCCGGTCACTCTTTATATTGCCCCACAATTGCCCGCCTGCCCACCAATTAATCACGCAAGATTTTGGCAGTCGTCACTCGACCATATGATACGGTACGGTATGGTACGATACGATACAATACCATACACCATAGGAGTTTAAGTGTAGTCTTGACGCACCACGTTTTGTAACAAAAAAGTATTAATTCTCGTCTCTTTTCTTCAAGGAATCATAACTTTTCCCAGGTGGCTCGCAAGTCATTTTTGCGTGAAAATACTGCAACTCCTCACTTTTCACGCTTCATTTTGATGTATGACATAGTGGTTCTATGACATCATGTTGGTCTTCAAATTTCGCATCCAAGTTGCATGTGCGCGTGAAAAGTCATCTCTGTCCGGTTGTTTGATCATGTTACATGTGTTATAAATTCATCTGTGTCAGATGAAACCCGCGTCAACACCATATCACTGCACTCCACACATGCCAAGAGATGAAGTGGAGCTGAAGGCCATGGTCAAAAGGCTGTGCAGGTCGTCAAGGAACATCTGGACTATTTATCGCTGAGGCACTAAATCCAGATAGTTTAATTGATTCATAACATCTAGTTTGAGATTAAAATTTCTATAGCATAATAGTAAATTTCATTCATAGTTTCGGAGCAATTTCAATTATGAATCATGATGATTCTTAGTCACTAAAACTTAAAACCTCACGTCAACGAAAGACATCAGATCACACTCTAATGTCTTCAAGTTTACCAGCATCCAGTCAATGCAAAGCTCGAATGCAAATCAATTGCGACACATCTTTCTCTGCAGCACTCGTAATCTCTTCACCATTTACCCACTACACATAATGTATTTTTGGGGGTAGCTAAGCAAAATAATGACAGGAGGAAGACGGAGTTGATGAAGAAGGAGGAGGTGGCATTGAAAAGCAACAATATTGAACAAGAGCCTCGCACCATTTTGGTTCAAGCCAAGAGTGTTGAGAACTATAGTATTCAGGAGTTGAAAGTACTCCTGCAATATAAAAAATAAAGTTACTGGGTTGAAAAAGAATGCATTAATAGGCAAGTGGAAGGATGTGTTGCAAAATGGAGCAGATGCCCCCATAATGGAGGGTTGGTCGGTTGAAAAGAAGAAGAATGAAATAAACTCACCAATCGGGAGTGACAATGAGAGACACTGCTTTAGCAAGACATCAATGCTTGATTGAGAGGCAGATGGGGAATATAATCAAAACATGAGCAAGGAGAAGAGGAACGTGTTGAAGCGAAAGTTGGAGGAGGCAGATGACTCACCTAATCATTCGGATATTATGTCTATGTCACCCCTTACTGAAATTCTTGTGTCACAGGACAACATGGAGGAAGTCAGAGGAGAAGAAGACAACACAATTCATGAGGCAGCAATGTAGATCAATAAAATAGTGAAATTGTCTTTCAAACAACTTGCCAATAGCAAAAATAGTGAATTCTCATCACGTCGTGTCGGGTCAAAAAATGTAACAAATTTGGCGTGGTGGTGGAGGGATTCATTCTCCCAGAATACCCTGAATTGAGGCGATCGCACTAGGGATATTGTTGTCGCGGATGTGCCCGTGGATTGTGCGGTGGTGGAAGTTAAATATCTGCGATGGTCTTTGTGTTGTAGGCTGAATTCTGACAATGCGGCGGAAATCGTCATGGTGGGTGAGTGTTGACGCAGCATGTGATGTTCTTACTTGGTATGCACTAGTAAGAAATGTCACACGTCACAACTACACTTAAACTCGTACTATCTCTACCGGGGTGAACATTCATACAAAACGCGAGAGAGCTCAATTCATACAAAACGCAAGAGTGCTCAAAACAAACTAAATAAAAGTGCAGCAAACAATCTGCACGCCAAACAAGAACTTCGTGACACATGATACCTGGAGTTCGTGACACCATAAACCATATACTGAGAATAAAAGTGCAGCAAACAATCTACACTGCCTACAAGAACTTCGTGACATGACGACACCTGAATGTCATGATGCCATATGTATTAACAATTTGAAAATTTCCAACGGTTATATGTGTATACAATATTTTTTCAGCCATTCCCATTAAATTTTTTATGACTATGGAAGTAACCCACTATATTAATTTTTAAGAGCCACGATTATTTTATCATAATGATTTGAGCGTTAATTTTTTTAGCTTATGAAACCCACGATAATAATATTTTTTACAACTATGGAAGTATCCCATGATAATAATTTTTACGAGCCATGATAATTTTACCACAATGAAAATAAATAATATTTATTAGCCTATTAAGGGTCAAAATTATCCAATAATTTAAAAATGATGAAAATACATAATATTTTTTAGCCTATTAACGGTTCAACAATTAAGGATGTATGTAATTTACAATAATGGTTCTGTTAACTTGAAGAGAATATATATGCCTATTTTGTACTGACCAGGACCAGTAGGTTTCAAATAACTCCATTAAACATCAGCTTCCAGCATAAATAACATCTGCTGCCAAAACATCTTGCAGCGGCTTCTGATGTTTGTCTCGTGAGCGTGTTAGCCCACCAATATTACCATATGGTACGATACTTTGCGAATCCTAGCATGTAGGATATACTATACTTTATCAGTATGTAGAAAAGTAGCGATGTAAAATATACATCCGAATTAAAATATTTTTACATACATCCCGATGCACCGCGATCATCATTGATTTGATATGGGACACAGATTCGACGTATTATTAATTTCGATGTATTTTTTACATCAGGTGTACTTTTATGTCACAGAGGGAATTCGTAGAAGTAGTCGGAGGATACATCGAAATTTTATTGATCTTTTGATATTTTTTATGAACCGAGATGTACGGTACAATATGGTATTGTACCATGAAGGTGTGAAATAAAAATGTTACTTTGTATGACACCGAAAATTACCTTCTAAGTCTCAAAAACGCGCATTAAAAATAATAATAATAACTTCAACAATAAAAGGTATCGCGAACAACATGAAAACAAGAGGCACCTACTACGTGTCAAAATAATCTAGTTACAAGGACTGCTACAATGTCACAACTTAACCCCGTACCAGAAATTAACGCATGCATGTTCATGTGAAGTTTTAGATTGGAAAAAAAATCTATCTACAGTCATGCAACAGGAGATCCAAGTGGTTAGGACATCAGTATAGATGTGTCTCAGGGTGTGTATAAAGTTTTTTTGCTTTAAACTGTCCATTTCTAGCAGCTGTACAACCCACAAGTCGGGCATTTTTCGGGCTCAAAATTGCTATTTCATGAACGTTCACGGCTTAACACAATTCATGCATGTGCACGGCTTAAAATTTTGCCATACTAGCTGCTAGCTAATAAATCATGCGTATGAATGTATTAAAATTTGTTAGTCCATTCTACTAGTAATTCATCCCCTTTTCTAAAAATTATTACTCTTCGTTATTATTGGCATGCTTTCTCTTCTTCCCACTACCTGTACCACTTGCTGACGGAGACTTCTTCTCTTGCACTAGATGCGAAAGATCGCTCACTTGATGAAATCTTTCAAAGCATGTTGTCTTTCTATTCCCAATCTTTTTGTTGCATAGAGGCACAAGACAAGTTGAACAAATTGTTGTTGGTTGAGAAATTTTAGCATCCTTGTCGTCTGGATCAGCAATGGCAACACATAGAATGCAACGAGATCCACTCCTTCTGACTTTTGATACTGTTTCCGTATGCTTGGCATTTTTACCATTACATGTTCTCTTTCCGGTCTTTGCATCTACGTAACTCCCAACAGAATGAGGTATGTGAAACAATGTCCTGTCATATCGAATTTTGTTAAGAGTTGAGTCCTCAATATATTTTTTCAACTTGTACCTACTGTCAGGTTTGATCCGCTCCTTAACATATTTGGTTGCTTCCTTATACCATGTTGACCTCTCGCTCTCCAATTTCTGATCGACGGCATCATGTTGAATTCCAGAATCACCGACAGTACGTGCTGGTGAGATTGGTACAACTCCACGTATTGTGTATAATCAACTTGTACGAAGAGGCAAGTTGGTATAGAACATCTTTCATGGTGACACCTGACTTATGATTTAGACGTTGAATCGTTGAGTATCCACTCCCACGTGTAGGTGATTTTACTGGAAAGCAATGCTTCAAAATGAATCCGGACAAAACACTCATACTCATGAAAGTCGATGGTGTGTTTATTTCTGGAGGAGAGGGCTTGGTTCTGGAATGCAAGGACAGGAAGTAACACATCTGCTGTATAGATGGCGTTGAAGATCTCAACAGCATTCAACCTTGTCAATGGCTTTTTGTTGTCAGACAAAAGTGTGTTGAATTCATATAAAATCCTCTTGCGAATCTGCTTGGTCTCCTCAAAGTAACCATGCTCAAGATCTTGATCCACCTTGTCAAAGTTGATCTCAAAATCACTTTGCTTCATGGGGGATTCTTTCCATGAAATCAATTCGAGCACATCATCGTCCTCATCTTGACTGTCCTCGTCATCGATAGAAGGAGTCCACGTTTCATCTGATGATATGGAGTCTTCATCATTGGAGGTATTTACTGTAGGTGAATTGCCTTCATTTGTGCGAGTAATAATCAATTCTGTGTGTGATTCTTGGTGTGGTGATGTTAAGGAAGATGCTTCACCAGAATTGAGGTCAAGAAGAACAGAAGTAGTTGTGTTGTTGGGTGGAGATGCTACCAAGGAACGAAGAACACGTCCACCTAGCCTTTCGTCCGGATTCATAGTGGTAGTGATAGCTCTTGGCATCATGGAGGAATGTGTAGAGATGAAATGAGGAACTAAGATAGATCACAGTGGTAGGGCTGGAATGATAGTAGCGATGAAGTAGAAAATGAAACGGTTGGTGGGAAAGTAAACCATAGAGTGCTGGTCTAGTGTGTGTGTTGACAAATGTTATTATATTGATGCATGGAGAAGAGGCCGATGAGCCACTCCACGTGATTGGGGGATGAGTGATGAAAATGATGACAAAAATGGCAGGGGCAATACACAGTTGCATCATGAGAGCACATATGTCAGTAGAAAAAAACAAGCCATCACACTCTTGGCGCGAAACTAGGAAAATTTCAATACATTAAAATGAACGTAGGAATTAGTATAAAGTGATAAAAATCTCAACCGACTCTTTCCACTCAACAGCCCACATAAGAGGCAATATTGAAAATTACGATGCGGTTTTCATCGGGGGTCTTCCTGAGATGTATTCACGTGGTTTTTATGCGTTGGATTGGTGAAATTAATCGCTTTTTGTCGCGAACGAAGCAGCACAAAAGGGCAATATTGCGCTCTAAGCCATGCATATGCATGATTTATTAGACGAATGGGTTATGAGACAAAATACTTATTTAATGCATATGCATGTTTTATGCGGTACGGGGTTAAAGGTCTTGCTTGCAACTGTTGGGCTAGAGGTCCAAAGATCTTGCTGCTGAAATATAGTATGTAACAGAATACTCTTAGACTAAGGGAAGTCTCAATGTAGTAAGCCAAATGGATACTAGTTCAATACATAAGCTATCACCTAATAGCCAAAACAACAAAAGACAAACTAATTATTCCTCACCTCCAGAATGGGGAGGGGGCAGGAGGCAGTTCCATAATCAGAAAAGAGATGTGCAGTGTAGATTCCATGGGGGGAGGGTAAGAATTAAATTCAAGACTGGCACTCAAAATATGAATGAAAAAGATGAAAAAATCTTGAATAAACCCTGTGCTCCCAGACATGGATCCCTTTCCCTATGAGGGTGTGCAACTTTTAAATTGGAAATTATGATTCAAAAATGTAGAAAAAAGTCAGGTAGGTGGAGGGGCATATGTTGTGCTTGCAGCCCGTGATGGTGTATGATAAAAACAGTGGGGAGGGGGCAAGATTGGTGGCATCAGGGTGGATCTGGGGGCCACAATGGGGTAATTTTTTGGATGGCAACACAATACTATGTCATGATACATGCATGGTATACAGTATACACATTAGCATGCTAAAATGTATAATTTTACCTGCCAAGTGTCAGTATCAAGGTGCAAGATTCAAGATGCCTACCATACCAGCATTCAGATATACATAGTGGCATGTCCAGTAGACACACTTGTATAATATACATATCGTTACTAGCATATATATGTATGGAGGGGATAACGTGTTGGTATGATAATTGTTCTTGCAGCAGAGGAAATGATAGAAAAGCCAGATGCCAATAATACAAACTTGTCGTGATTGTCCTTTTGTGTTTGGATGATGAAAAAATTAATGAGAGTGATGGCCTCTCATGATAGATGATGATGTCTGCTGGTGTGTGTTGAGAATGTGAAAGAAGTTATGATGTTGGTACCCATATTTGAAACATCTCTGTAAATATACTGACACGCCATATATACACAGGCATGTACAGTATGTAGAAAGATTGCTGTCTAGAAAAAAATGGCCAAAGCATTTCTGAACAAACATAGAGTGACCCGCAGGCTCACTGAATGATTAGACAGCCCCATGGCATTACTAGAAAAGTTTGTGGTGTAAAAATGAGTTTGATCAGCCTCTACTAAGGAATCATGAAATTTGATCCGCCCCTGGCTAAAAATTCTTTGAAGACTCAGACAACACTAATCTATTGGCTGGATGCTGTATATATGTGGGCAGAGAAGGTGGTCAATTTTTTGTTTCTGTATATGTATAAACTGGCCGGTATGAGGGGGGATGATCAGTGCCCATTTCTAAACATAAGGCGCCTTCAGATATATCGGCAGATACAGATTATGACTACCTGTAAACCATGCTGGTGAGGGAACATTTATTATAAATGGGCAGAATGTATGGCAAATTTTTGGTGTCTGCATACATAAAGGTAGGCAGGGATGGGATGGGATTGATACCCGTTTATACACAGGCTGCCTGTATGTGCAAGGATAGGTTATGACCCATCTACACATGCCCATATATTAAAAGGCACTTACTGTTTATAATCAAAAACAGCCTATTCATACACAGACACTGCCATTATAACAATAGACATCATTGATAATGGGTATCGTCCCCCTGGGGGGGAGATACCTGCACATTAATATACAGGCATGCAACCATGCACATTTTATATACAGAAAGTCCAGTACTTATTACAAATATAATGTACTTAAGTACGGGTACTAAAAGTCACATAATTAGCAAAAAATCTTTACGTCAAAATAATATGGTGTTATTTCAGATACTTTTACGCGCGAGGCGAGTTAATTTGTTAGCAATTTTTCGGTATTAAATGTTACTCGCAGTAACACTTGAGTATTATCGGAAGTTTGCAACCGATGTTGTAAATTCCTCGTGGGAATTCCCCGCCATTTTTTATCTCCTCAGTTGAGACGTGATGTCTCATTCCCGCGACCGACTGACCAGTGAATGGATTTCGTATACTACGAGATTTAATATTAATTCCTTTTTATGTAAAATAATTTACTTCAATTTTTAACGTAGTATTTTTGCAACATAGGTTTGCGAACGTGTTGCACGATTTCATCGCGTGCAACCTAAAAACATCGTGTAGCGCGGTTGCAAAAAATCAAGGTACAAAAAAAACGGTCACACTCTATTTATTGCAATACCACACACAAGTCATTTACTCTATAGTAACGGTATGTTATAGTTACCGACCTATAAGTACAATTGCAACACAGTTGTTTTTGCACATAATATACTGCTTGTGCATCAAAGTTACTTTTGAACAATTTTGCAGATACCCCAGATTTGGGCAAGAGCAATACTTGGGGTGTAGCTTGGCAAAGAGAACAGAAGTCCCATCATCATCCAATCCAATTCAATGAAACTGGAGGGCCATGCATGTATTGTGGATGTGATGAAGAAAGTAAAGAACTTAACATAAGTAGTAAAACCTAATTTTGTAAGTGTCATTATGATTAAAAACAATGACTTAACAATGTTGTGAGTGTACTTACGTGTTGTTTGTTGAATAACAAAGTGTGTGTAATTAGTCATGCACAAACGAATGCACACATGGATCGTGCGAGAAGATACTTAGAGTTTGTTATGTTCATTGAAGTTGATAACGGTACGTTTCTATTTTAAGAGTGATAACTTTCAAAAAATCCCCAACATTTCATACATGGTTTCTTCATTAGTTAAATGAAGTTTTTTATTTGTAGTATTACTTGAGGGGAAACTAACTTACCATAATTTTGATTTTTCCAAGCTTGAACCTACTTATTGTAGAATCTGCATCCAATTAACAGCACACACCGAACTTTTGTGATTCTATTAGGCATGTTCTATCAGATACTGATTTCAGTAAATTTGACTTACTTCAGCCTGAGAAAAATCGGATTCTTACTGTATATAGTTACTACTTCTGTAAGTGTAAGGTACATTTCTTTCTTGTGTGATATGTGAGCCAACAAATCCACCCAGTTCATGCACTTGTCTTGTACATCAATAACCACCGTGGCACTTTTGCTGTTGCCACAGTCGATGTTCGTGATCTCATCACACAGACTTAATGTAGAGCCATTGTGGAGATACCATCTTCATTCTCCCCACACAACAACAATATAGATAGCCAGAGGCAAAAGGTGACACAACAGTTAGATTTAATTTTTTACTTTTATTTTTACAGCAGCTTAGTATTTATTCTCTTCAAGTAAAAAAACCCTTCACTATGGCACTGATAATATAATTAATTTCATAATTCAAGTTGACAAGGCCATATCATTGAACAAACATATGATGTATAATAAGAAATTTTGCCACTGCTAAATGTTTTCCGCAGGGAATTCATAACCGTGAATCAAAATAAGAGCTAAGCTGAACAATTGCAACTCCATTTTTTTGTTGAGAGAAGGTCAGTGGTAGAAGGATTGCAATCAGATCTTTGTTTGTCCTGCAAGACAGGCGATTTTTTACTTTGGTGATAAATATCACCAGATGGAGTCTTCAGATGTCGTCAAAAGATTTTTGACGGTCATCAACAGGTCGTCACATGGGTCATCTGACGTCATCAACCAAAGTCGCCAGGGTTGTCAGGGTCTTTTTTTTGTTGTCACTTAGGTCGTCACGTGGAGTCACATGGGTCGTCACAGAAGATCTGTTGGATCATCAGTTAGGGTCGTCAGTCGTCATGGTCATCACGTAGTCATACTTTTCATCACACTTGCTCTCACTTACAGGATGAGTAGTTATTTGTGGAAGGTTGTCAAGTCGTCAAGTGGGTCAGCAGTGTCATCATAAGGGGTCTTCACGAGATAGTCATGAGTCATAAAAAGGGTCGTCAAAAGATCATCACCGCAAGTCGTCAGGGTCGTCAAAAGGTCTTCACCAACAGTCATCAGGTCATCAAAGTGTCATTACATGCAGTCATCAGGGTCATCATATGGTCGTGAAAGGTAGTCACATGAGTAAAAAATGTCAAAGTCGTCACTTGTCGTCAGTTTGGCTTGCCAACAACTTCCACGTGGCAAAGTTGCCTGTCTTGCTGATCTTCACCCTGTTTTCAGATGCAAGAGGTTTGAGGATATGCATTGGCACCCACATTGCATGGTACTTGACCAAGGACACTCAATCTCTTTAATTGACAAGATGGACTGATCATGGTATCAAGCTGTATATGAATCCGAATGGCTGTATACAGTATGAGACAAGTGATGAAACCTGCCAAGTATTTCACCTTTCATGAGAGAGGGGCCATTAAGATTATTTGATTATTGTTGACCTGAATCATGATTCATCTGGTACTGCACTTTACTGGATTTTTCCTATGTATGGTCAGGGGGAGCTGATTGGTTTACAATGGCAGCTGATGATGTATTAAGGGTGCGACAAAGTCAATAAATTGCAGTTTACTTGTTCAGTTTGCTAGAACCTGGGCATGAGTAAGACAATTATGAGCATGGCTGGGGGCCTCTCAATGAATTCATTATTATCATTTTGTTTCTGAGAGAGTGATAAGTAATAATGTACTAAAGTTGTCTGCAATGAAATTTTGTGAATTAAGTTTTTACTCAGTGATTTTTTAGTGCCATTAGTTATAAAGCATGACCTTCTATTGACCGTTCATAACTAAGCGTGATATTATGACAAAACAATTTTTTATGGGTAAATAAAAATCTTTATTGTATTGTGATCGTTACGACCTATAAATATTGAACTGAATTATATTTTTGACAATATACGGTCGCATTCAACATTTATAGGTCACGCGAGTTTATCTTGATTCTATTAAAGCAAAAGAGAGAGCTCGTACACGTGGATATAACCCGGTTGCACGCACTGTTGCACGCTCTGCTGATATGGGCGTATTATTTCGCACGCTAAATTATCGTAGGTCTTGGAAGAGGGTATTTTATTTTGCGCGAAATTTTGCACGAGAGACACATGTTAGGAGTTCGAAAAATATCACCCTGGTGTTATTCGAAAATTAACATAGAGGTAAGACATTTGATAGGGTTGGTAGGTTCCAGATTCAGACATACATTTTGTGTGTGTTTGCCACATCATGTGTACAATATTGAAGGTGTCTGGCCGTCGCAGAATCGCGCCAACACCCATCACATTCCACATTATGATACAATACCGTATTGTACGGTACTGTACCATACTGTTGTCTGCCTGAGCCATCGAAATCATGCATCCCATGCTCCCACTATGCTTCCAAACCATTCATTGTTTGATGACAGTTCAGCTCACAGCACATCTTCTCATCACAATCAGCACAAAACACACTCCTACACCTGCACCCATTGACAATACGCACTAAAAATGTCGCCGTCCAAGAATAAGCGTCAAAAAACCGAAAATGGACACTCGAATGGAGATTCTGCAGATGAACTGTGGGAGATCGACGAGGAAACTTTGAACTCGGGTGCGGTTGGGTAAGCGCGTTTCATGTTAACATAGCAGTCAACATGATAACATTTAAAACTCACGCTGCCCCATTTATCACACCACAGCTTCACCGCATCCCAACTGTTCATCAAAAACCCAGCATGTGTAGCCTACACCTACGACGACATTATCATGATGCCGGGTCACATCAACTTCGGCCTGAACGACGTCGACATATCAACCAAGTTGACCAAAGAAATTTCTCTCAAAGTACCCTTCGTTTCAAGTCCCATGGACACCGTGACAGAACATAAAATGGCAATAACTATGGCTCTACAGGGTGGGATTGGCATCATTCATTCTAATTTTACTGTTGAGGATCAGGCAGAGCAAGTTCGTAAAGTGAAGAGATATGAGAATGGATTCATTACAGATCCCATTTGCCTTTGTCCAAACAGCACCGTCGCGGATGTTCTCAAACTGAAGGAGGAGCATGGGTACTCTGGCATTCCAATTACCGACACTGGTAAGATGGGAGGGAAGCTCATGGGCCTTGTTTCCAGCCGCGACATTACATTTATCACCGATACTTCAGTGAAGATTAAAGAAATTATGACCCCTCGTGAAAAGCTCTCAGTTGCAAAAAAAGGTATAGATCTCCATGATGCAAATGAGATCTTGAAAGAGACAAAGAAGGGGAAGCTTCCTGTGGTGAATGAGAAAGACGAGCTTGTTTCCCTTATTGCTCGGACTGATCTATTGAAGAACAATGAATTTGCTCAGGCAAGTAAGGATCCAGTGACGAAACAGCTGTTAGTTGGCGCCGCCATTGGTACTCGCCCCGAAGACCGCGAACGTGCAGCCGCATTAGTCGAGGCTGGGGTAGATGTTATTGTTGTTGATTCCTCACAGGGAGACTCAGTATACCAATTGGACATTGTTAAACATCTCAAGTCGTCTCATCCCAAGCTCCAAGTGATCGCTGGAAACGTTGTCACTCCTTCTCAAGCCATTCATTTGATTCAGGCAGGTGCTGACGGTCTGCGGGTTGGCATGGGCATCGGATCTATTTGTACTACACAAGAAGTTTGTGCTGTGGGTCGCGCCCAGGCCTCGGCTGTTTACCACGTGGCCAAATTTGCCCGAAAGTATGGCGTTCCCATTTTGGCGGATGGAGGTATCAAATCAACTGGGCACATTACTAAGGCCCTTTCTTTGGGAGCTTCCTGCGTTATGATGGGAAGTATGCTTGCTGGAACGGATGAAGCGCCAGGGGAATATTTCTACCAAGATGGGGTTCGTCTAAAGCGCTATCGTGGAATGGGCAGTATTGAGGCAATGTCTAAAGGGAGCGAAAAGCGTTATGTTTGGGAAAATAACTCTGCCCATTCTATCAAAGTGGCCCAGGGCGTATCGGGTGCAGTTCAAGATAAGGGTACTTTGTTAAGATACATTCCATACTTGGTACAAGGAGTCAGGCACGGAATGCAAGATGCAGGTGTGAAGAGTCTCGATGAAACTTGGGATAAACTCTACAATGATAAATTGAGGTTTGAAATTCGTAGTCCTGCAGCCCAGAAAGAAGGCGGGGTCCATGGTTTGCATAGCTACCAAAAACGACTTTTCTGATCCCTGACAATTCTATTAAGTTGTAGATGGAAAGAATTGTCTAACGCAGTGAGTGTTGGTTCTTTATAAATTAGAGGCGCTTCATGCTGAATAGTAAATTCAAAAGTCATCGCTGGGAAACAAACAATTAAATATTGTTAATATTGAATACACACGATTGAATATTGTTACAATAGTGTTGAAGTCTTTTCTGGGATAAACAGTGCACAAGCAGAGAATCAAAATACTTTCAAGCGCATTGTTTCATCTGCAAAATAAGTTGGTGGCATTAGCAATGCGAAATGTCAGCAATGTAAGGTAGATGGGAGATGTTGTGATGTATTGCGAGGAAATGAACAGGATAGACGAAAGCAAAAGTGAGATGATTGATAGTCAATAGACAAGATGAAAAGAGATGGAAGCTTTGGATTCAAGAGGCAAGAAAATGTAATTAAATTCCTTTTTGTAGAATAGAGCTGATTGTTTGGATTTTGAAATATGGACTTTGCTTTTATTTTGAAAAATGGTGCATGAGCAAGTATCAGGCCAGTTAGGGTGAACGAGGCTGGGTTTCAATTTGGAGAACTCGTTACTTTACAGCTTTTGGATATCTTTGGCCTTTTTATTGATGCTGACTTGATTTTTGAGAGCACACTTGCTAGTTATAGGCTAAAGTGGGTTTGAATTATCGTATGGAATTCTATAGAATATAGAAATGTACTTATTCTATTTGACAACTTTGTTCTGTATATGTTGTGTTACAAGAAGAGTGTTTTTGCGTAAAATGAGCACAGTTATGTAGGTAGACCCATCATTGCTTTATATGAAATTCAATAGATTGTGGATAGTTAGTAAGTGGCCCATTGTGAGGCAGTGAGCGCAGTGATGTAGTAATCACCAACAATGACAATCAGAGATCATGGCAACTCTAGGATCAACAGCAGTTCATGGTGTGGTATGGTCCATACAGCCAGGGCAGGCGTGGGGTTAAAAGCAAGAGACCGCCATATCTTAAATCTTGAAAACTTAAATTATGAGGCCGACTCTCTGGTCAGTCTAAAATACCATTGGAAACATTCAGATGAAGAGTCAACATTATGAAGAATAGCCTTACATGTGTACTACACAGCCAAATCCATGTGAGGAACCAAATAAATTATTTGGGCACCAATCAACGGTTGTTTCAAATCTTTCAACTGTATCATTGATCCATCAATCATTTAAAAATGTACCATCTGTCTTAACAAAGTTGTCGGATTGCTTAATTGTTCTGCAGGAGGCTATGTATGAACACAATTGAGGTGGATTGGCAGAGTACATAGATCTTTCTGCATGATGCCACCTCTTTTGTTACTTCATGATGACACCTCTTTTATTAATCATTTGCTCCCCTGGTCAACAATCTTGCTTGTTATTAATGATATTTCTCCTTATCCCCATCTAATAGAAGCAATGTGCCATTTTTACAAGGTATCACTCAGCATTACCCCCTTCACCTTCACAATTGTACAGGCCTTTTTGGAAGGGCTCATTTTTGGGAGCTTGAAAATATGTGTAATTTCCATACATATGCAAATTGTATTTGATTGCGGAAAGTGCCTTAGTCAGAGTTTAGGTGTAAGATAGATAGTTTCTGATAGTAATACATGATTTATTTTGTAAGTGTAGTCGATTTTGGCATAATACAACATACAGATATTGAGAGTATACTTGCATTTTCTATGCCAGAAAAGAAGGTTTATGAAAGGAGTTGCATATGCAAAAAAGACACATGCTTGCTGTAGGTAATAATCCCAGATTTTCAAGTGTCTTATGTGCTTCATTAGTCCTAACTCTGATAATAACAATTTAATCAACCCTTAAGTTTTGGTACATGTTTTCATTGTAGATGTACTTTATGTTTATTAGTGACGGTGCAACAGTTACATGTGTAATATTTTTGGTGATTGCATTGCAGTAGGTTGCTGCCATCATTTGGAAATGAAAGGCCCTGACTTGATGACATCATTATGATGGTATTTTCCAAATAGCCTATACACTGCCTGACAGGAAAGTGGTTCCTTAGAATCCCAATGTTAGAAAAGGATTCTCATCTTGCAGCATGTGCATCCTCCTGCATACCATTTCACCATCACTCATTGCCCTTATCACTAAATCCTACTAATAACCATGCAATTTTTGCTGCTGTCCTCATCACCCCCCAATTTCAGTCCCCAGACTGAATTTGGCACTGCCACCGTCATCACAACAATGCCAACAACAAAATAGGACAGATGCAGTGAGCGCAATGTGAGATAAAATGTAGTTCAATTGTTTAACATTGCTTTAACATTGACTTTTCAATTAAATTGATATGCACCATTGACACAATGGAAAATATCTCAGCACCCAGGCTGGGCATTTGGCACTGCTGCTGCCATCACCACAATGCCAACAACAAACTGGAACAGGGGCATCAAGTCTGCATCAAGTGCAAGATGAGAAAAAAATGGGGTACATTTTTACCTTGCTTCTTGATTTTTTCAAATAAATTGATATGCACCATCTGCACCACAGTAAATATCTCACCCTCCGGGCTAAATCCGGTGTTGCTGTTGCCATTGCTGCAATACTAACAACAACAAGGAACAGGGGCATCAATGACATGGTAAGAAAAATGTAGTTTGAGTTTTTTACCTTGCTTCACTATTGATTTTGATTAAATTGATATGTACCATCCACACCACCCTCCGAGCTGACTCTAGTGTCACCACTGCCACCACCTCACTTCTTATAACATCAAAAACAACAGGATTGGTAAGTGCGATCTGCGAAAAAATTAATTCCTGTTTTCACCTTTTTGCTGTTACAATCTCTTATCATTGAAAGGACTTACCCCACTAAATGCCATGAAGTATATCTCAGTCCCCAGTCTACAAGATAGGCAACTTCACCATTTTTTTGGCGATTAGTCAATAGTTAGTCAATAGTTTTGTTCAGGAGTCAATAATATATCAATAGCTTTGGTTCATATATCAACCTTTGAGAAAATTTTGGGTCAACTCATTCCAGTACTATCAACTTTAGATTTTATACTTGTTGATGTTGGCCACAAAGTCAAACTAACAAGGAGTCGTTACATGGTCAATAGTTGGCATGTGCAAACTATGACTAGCTATCTACTATGATAGATAGTTGGTTGATAGTTGGCCGATACCAGGCAGTCAATAGAATCGGCTCTCCCAGTTGACATGTTGATAAAAAAAGCCAATAGGTCAACCTTCTATCAATTTTTTGTTGACAGTATTTGATACTATCAACTATGTAGTCAATAGTGTCACATTTTTAAATCCTCATGATAATGGTTGATAGTGTCAAGACTTTGTCGATGGTTGACCAATTTTCGGCAAACTTGCCTGTCTTCCTGATTCTAGGGCTGCCACCACTTCCATCCCACTGCTAACGACAATAGAAAGCAGGGTGTGCAACTGCAAGATGGGTAGAATATTGCTTTGCATAACTTACATTGAGGATCTGACTTTGTTTTCTTCAATTTAATAATTTTGCACTGCCCATGCCATGATAGATATCTCATCCCCAGGCTAAATCTTGTGCTACCACCACTGCTGCATGCTATTAACAACAATAGAAAGAAGAGTATGAATGGATAGGGTGAGTAAAACTTTACTTCTCTTTTTATGATGTCCTGATTTTATTTTTTGATTTAAATATTTTTGCACTGTTAGCACAATGTTTAATGTTACAGTTTCCTGGCTGAATCTGATGAGGCCATTACTGCTGTCTCATCACTAAAAACAATTGCAGAAAGCGAGGTGTGTGAGTGCAAGGTGATAGCAAGGATGAGCTGCTCATGATTTGATGTTGTTTTTCAATTAATTACTCATCCACTGTATGCACGATGGCTATGATCTCAGCCCCCAGGCATAATCTGGAGATGCCTTGC
Organism: Cyclotella cryptica; assembly: GCA_013187285.1. NCBI lineage: Eukaryota > Bacillariophyta > Thalassiosirophyceae > Thalassiosirales > Thalassiosiraceae > Cyclotella > Cyclotella cryptica. The sequence goes on along the minus strand of JABMIG010000094.1, from coordinate 202,724 downwards.
TTGATTGTTGAGTAGATTGTCATTATTCCTGGCTTTTACACAGAAATGCATTGTTTAGTAGTGTGTGTTGTAAATGAAGTAAACATAAGCCTTATTATATCACATTGACTTTTAGACATGTGGACTATAAGTCGTAAGTGACTTCAGTTTGTGGAATTCATTGTAACCGCTGATACTGAATGAGTAACTACACAACATATTAGTGGCAAGTATCAGCACGATATTTCTGAAAGTGGTCACTGCTATGAACAACAGTAGTGACAAATATAATCCATGATTTCTAACTTGTGTTCTGCATGAGTAATGACTCAGTAAAGTGACAAGTGAGTACATGAAATTTTTGGTTGCATCTACACACATCAACTGCCGGTAAATTACTCAAGTGTTTTAACTGGTTATACTTAGATCATATAAGTAATAACATACAGCACCAAGACTTTCCCTCATACTTTTGTCTATACTTACAATAATATCAAGAGAGACTGTTTTGCACTCTCAGATGATGGTAATGATGGGGGTGATAGTTTGATGTCAGCATTAGCTTGTGTTCACAGTGCTAATGTCAGATACTTTTGGCTACTGTTGTGGCCTGAATATGCCCTCCTGAGACCCGCCAAGATTGAAACCCTTGGGACCATCTTGAGAAAGAGCTTAAGTCCAACTCAACATGCCACAAGTCATCAAGATTACAAACTCAGTCCACTGCTGTTGCAGGTCTAACATAAAAAATCATGGTTCAAAGTCCAACACGTAGAAATTGGTATGTTTCAGATAGTAAAAATGTCAAAATTGCGGGACCACACCTCATGATGAAACATGAAACATGGTCATGCACCAATGGTGATAACATTTTTACAGTCATTCAAAGTAAAGTACAGACAGACCATCCAACAAAGAACACCGAGATGATTTCCTAGAAATGCATACAATAATGCATAGGAATAGTATGCTATGTCCATGGTAGTCGAAACTTCTCATAATGGTTCAACGTAATTATTGTCAGAAAATGTGGAAATCTCACAAATTCTGAGTCATTGCATTAAAAACATGGGCAAACTCATAACACAACTAGTATCTACCAACAAAGATACAAAAGACAATATTCTCCCAAGATCAACCTGTTGTGATCACATTATGATAATTTTCATGGTCAAATTAAATCATGTCACTTGTTTGTAAACAACCCAACAATAAAAGTGGGTGCAAATATCTTCTCCAACTGTAAACAAAAAACAGAAATATATCTTATTGTCTAATTTAAGGTGCCGTTGTGTTTTGCTCTGTAAACGGTTCATATCTTGTACAAATTTGAAGGATGTTCTTCTAGGAGACAAGTTTAATGTGTTGCCTTATTAACTACAAAATGAGAAGAGCTTTCAAAATATACTCAAGTCCCCCTCAATATATGTGTCAATTGAAACAGCTCCATTGCATTCATTGCAAACAAAACAGCCCCCTTTCATTTCTGACAGACAAAAAATGACCCATTTCATTTATGTCAAACTCAAGCAGCTGGGCCCCATGTCTTTGGGTGTCTGACTACTTTAAAACCCAAATGGTGTACCTTTGGGGGCCAAGCTATAGCTGTGTTCTTAAAGTCACCAGATTATGGGGAAAAAGCTGCCATTTTGTAGGAACAATCTTGAATGCAAATTAATGATCTAATATGTAATTTTTATGTTTCTCAATTGATGAAAATCACAATTTTGTTGTAAAGTCAGAATCAAATTGAATACTGATTAGTCCAATTGTCCAATAGCAAACTTCCCGATAAAAAAAATGATGGCATTGCCACATGAACATACATAGTCTCTTCACCACGAGATTTGCTGCTTCTGTCTTATTCCTCAACTCTATTCCCTCCCACCAATGGTGATCTGAATTGTTGATGGCTAATGGGTAAATTATGTTGTGTTGTTATCAATGATCCAGAATAGAATAATTACTACTTCCTGCTTGATGCTTGTGCACAATTATAAATCTGAGCTTCGTTAGAGCGAGTGCTCTGTATTCTGATAGTTCCTAGTTTGCCTCTACTCTACTATCCTCTATCTATACCAGGGGAAGGTTGGTCTCAAAAGCTCGCGGCTCCGTCCGCATTTTCATCCCCGTAAATGGGGTGCCAAGGGGTCCGTTAAGGGGTACAGGTGTGGCAACAACTTGCCCTAAGCCGGAAGTAGTCAAAAAGTAATTGTAGATAAAGAAGTAGAAAAAGGTGATCCAGTTGATTGGAGATAATTTTTTATGAGCTATAAAATAGATCAACAAATGAGGATTGCCCAATGGTGATCCTCTTGAATTTATCATGTCAATCTTGTAATTGACATGTCTTATCTTGGAACTGCTGTATCCAAGATTCCAACTTGCTTGTACTATCTTGGAACTGCTGTATCCAAGATTCTCATTTGCCAGTTGAGCAGTTGAACCCTTTTAACTATACTTGACAAGTATGTACCACTTAACTCATTGTTTCTGAGAAGGCCATGAGTTGAACTGTTGTGTACTTCCCCTCTTCAGTGGGAATAGTATTTATGCCTATGGCCTGAAAGTGGGGCCTGGTTGGCTCCGGGGTACCAGTAGGTATCCTTGGCTCATGTCACTCGCCCCCACGAATGGAGCGATAAGGTGTCAATGCACATGAATATAAAACCTCCGGAGGAAAAAGTCACCTCTGGTAGGAAAAAAAAGATGGTGTAGCATGTGACAAAGCGTAAGTGTCATGTGGAGAGAGGGGATAATGTACAGAGGTTATTTTAGTCAAAATATGGTGCAACTCTCCTGATGTTTAATCGTTCCGATTTTGTTCCGCGTTGAACCCGTATGGTGCCATTCGTATGAACTGACGTGATGGTCCAAGGATCATTTTCATACCGGCTTTCTGTTTTGCGGAGGATACCGTCTTTTTGCAGCAGTACTTTGTCACCGGGCTGGTAGTCCCAGTCGATGCGGGAGGCATTTTCCTGGCTTGTGTTTTTATCTGTTTGTCTTTGTCTGTATTCCCCTATTTTAGACCAGTCAGCAATGTAAGGGACGTCAAACAACATGTCCCGTCCAAAGATAGCTGCTCCTGGTGAGGTTTTTAGTAGTGTGTGATAGGTAGAGCGAACGGCCCATGCGGCATTTGTGAGAAAGTCAGCAATGTCACTCTCGCTGATTGTATCGGCCATGTCTAAGTCAGCTGTGTGGAGCATCGCCATGATTGTTTGATGCACCAGCTCGAGTATTGAGTTCGCTTGTGGGTTTCTGACACTAGTCGGCTTACGCTTCAGACCATATGAATCACAGAGGGTCTCGAAGTGAAGTTTAAATTCACTTCCGTTGTTGTAGATAATGTATTGACTACGTGGGTAACGGCTAAACCAGGTCCTATTTATTATATTACCTACTGTTGCTGATGTCTTGTCAAAGTAGGGTTGTGTAGTTTGGACATGCGTGTCTTTGCTCCTGTGCCCCTTTGTACCCGTGGGAATATCAAGCTCCTGGAGCTGTGATACCGGCAACTCTACAATTTTGAACCAGCTTGTTGCAGGATCGATCATTGTGATGCACATGAAGTCAATTTGTGTCTTGTCCTTGCCCTTGAGGGTGTACGGTCCTATGAGGTCCACACATAATGCCTCCCATGGGTTGGTGATTGCAAGTTTTGTAGGTAGTTTCCCGTATTTTAATTGCCTGCGCTTGTTCACCTGGCAACTGTGACACTTTTTGACATGTGATTGGACTGTCGTTCTTAGACCTTTCCAATACATCGAAAAACGAAGAGTTTCTTCGAGGCGTTTGGTCCCGGGGTGTTGTAGGTAGTGGTATGGAACCACGCTACGGCACGGTGTTGGAGGCTTTTTGGAATAACCATTTTGCTGTCCTTGCAGAGTACTTTAATATTCTCAACTAAGTGAGTTGAGTAGCCTTTGTGCAAGATGCTTGCGTCTTCTTTTTGCGCCTCCGCTATCTCTCTGGTTGTGAGTGGATAGATGGAGTCCTCTTCGTTTTGATTAGCAAACACCTGGTTCATGGATTCTTCGGTGGTTGCTACGGATGATTTTGGTTGTGCCGTATTATGGTAACACCAGCATTGTGCGAAAGTCATCCAGGTTGACCTGCCATCTGCAACGGGTCCATAATCCAGTCGTGAGATGGCATCCGCAACTGTATTGTGGATGCCCTTGATATACACGACGGTGGGGCCATACTCTTCTAAGAGTAATCTCCAGCGGTACACTCGATCTGAGGTCAGACCTAGAGCATCCTGCGTTAGATTTTTGTGGTCAGTGTAGACCGTAATTTTTTGTCCCCAAAGCATGCCTTTGAACTCTTTCGGTGTTTCTACTATGGCCAGTAGTTCTTGTTCAGTCACGCTATATTTTTGCTGTGCCTGACTCAGTTTTCTACTGAAGAACGCCAGTGGCCTGTTGTTTTGAGTAATTACGGCACCGAATTGAAATTTGGAGCTATCCGTGTAGATCTCAAATCCCTGCGAGTAGTCAGGGTAGGCCAAGGTAACATCGCGAGCAATTGTTGCCTTTACAGTGTCGAATGCTTGCTGGTGGATGCTGTCCCAATGCCACGGCTTTTTCTTGGTTTTGTTAGCCTTTGTGACTTTGGTATGTCCACACTCCCCAACAAAATTGGTAAGTGGTGCAAGTATTTCACTGCGTCTCGCCCAAATATCCCTGTAGTACTGGACCATGCCCAGAAATCTACGGAGTTGTTTAACATTTTGTGGCGGTGTTAATGCGAGGATTGCCTGTACCTTCTTTGGTTGTGGCTTTATACCATCTCTGGATAACACATATCCTAGGTATTCTGTCTCCACGGCACAGAAAGATGACTTGCGTGCATTCACTGTCAAGCCTGCATCTCGCAACCTGATGAAAACCCGCCTTAGTTTACTGAGGTGGTCTTCCAGGCTACCCTTGCTGATGCATAATAAGTCATCAAGGTAAGTTCGGACAAACTCAAGGGTTGCCATTAGCTCAGACATCTTAGCTTGGAAGATGTCGGGAGAACATGCAACACCCATTGGTAACCATAGGTAAGAGTACTTACCCCATGGAAAGATAATGGTGCATATTTTGGACGCATCTGGATCCAATCTAATGGTGTAATAGCCCATATTGAGATCAAGGGCTGTGGCATATGTGAAGCCTTCTAGTTCTTGTAGAACAGTGCTAATTTTAGGAATTGGAAACGGTTTTCTCACTACCCGCTTATTTACTTCCCCAAAATCGCTGACAACCTGTACGGTGTTGTCATTTTTTGGTATAATGAATGTGGGCGATGCCCATTCAGAATCATCTTGCCATTTGAGTACCCCTAAGTCACATAGCCTCTGTACCTCCCTTTTGGTGATTTCTACGTGCTTCTTGGGTATGGGAAAAGGCCGGCCATGATATGGCTGTGCTCCTTCCTTCAACTGGAGGGAGACCGGCTTACAATCCCAGTCACCTAGTTTCCCACTAAATACCTCCTCAAATTCTTGTAGGAGCTCCAGTAACTTTGTTTGTTCTGGGACACTGAGGTGTGTGCAGTTGTCTTTGACAATTGCCCTGAGATCCGCTTTTTCATATTTAGCGTCTAGTATGTGTATGAGGCGTTTTGTTGCCTCGAGCGTACTTTGGGGTTCTTTGGACGTGTCTTGGTAGATGCTATTATTCATAGTCCAAGCCCGTTCAACTGTCGCTCTTGTTTTTAGTTTATTGATGTCTCTCATTGGCAGTGAGATGTCATCTACTGTTATTTCCTTTGTCCGAAAGTCTAGGACAATTCCTAACTCTTTCAAGGTATTACTACCAAGAATGAGGTCAAACCCTGGTTTGGTCATGCTATTCTCATTGTATTCCACAACATCAGGTTGTAGAAAATACTCCTTACTTCTGGAGTACTCAAAGAATTTAACTCTGATCTTCCCCCTTCCAGTTGTCTGGAAGCTCCCATTTGACGTATGCCAAGACTTTGGCACCTGCCTAGTCAGGTAGGGAAAAGGTTTGTCTTTTCCTTTTGGTAGGAAAATAAGGTCCCCATCAGACCCAGAGTCCAGTAGGACTTTGATTTTGTTACTGGGGCGACTCCTCAGAGGTTGTTTGTATGCTCTGGAGGATTGACTTTCAGTCGCTGGTTCCATGATGGCTATTAGTGCCGTAACACCGAGGCGGTCCTTGGTGTGGGGTGCAACCTCTTGTTTTGGTTGCTTGAGACTATTGTTTGCACTGGGAGTCTTAATAATATCCTCAGTGGCCTTTGTTTTACTACTGACATTGTTTGTGTCGTAAGATTTTTTAAAATATTTGAGGTCTTAGTCTCTAAATTGTTTCGAATTTTTTATTCAGATTTTTTTGTTTTGGAACAAGATTTTTTTGATCTCTTTTCTTTGGTGACAGTCAATTTATTATGTTTACTTGTATTGGTTTGGATAGCTTTACTCGGACTGGGGGTAGTGTAACTGTCAATTGCAGTGTTTAGTTTACGTTTCTTACAAGTATGTAATTCCCCAGTGCTATCCGACCCGCGCCTTCAAGAACTTTTGTCGGAGTCGCTGTCGCTTTCCGAGTCATTTGCGCGGCATTTCTTGCGCTTGCTAGCCTTCTTGCGCAGTGCTTTCTTCAACTCCGCCTGGACTATCTGGGTGAAGTTCGCACCCTCTGGCTTCCTTTCCTTTGAATGGGGCTTACCTGCGCCCCCATTCTTCTTGATCAGAGTACCGTCTTTGTTATAACGGCGGCAGTCACGGGTGTTGTGACTTTTGTGCGGCCCCCATGTTTCTTGCATAGCACACAATTCTTGTCAGTCCAGCCCACCTTTTTGGGCTTCTTGGGGATGCGGGAGTCCATCGACTCCATCTTGCGCTTATGATCAGCCCCCTTTGCTTTGGTCGTGCTTGAAGGCTTCGCATCGAGTTCCGCGTTATTCTTGATGTTCTCTAGGACCAAGAGAAGGGCCCTAGTGCTGACCGGAGTGGTATTCTCGGTCAAGTCGTATTGGGTCTGCCACTTGGACGGGCACATGCATAACAAGTGAGTCGCAAGGTCGGCGTCATCCAAGGGCAATACCTTCTTGGTAGCCTGATTAGCCTTTGGGCTGTAGTACAGGCAGGGCAATGTCTCGAGGTAGCTGTTGAGCTGTTCTACTCGGACAAAAAACTGACGTATCGAGACCCTGTTGGGCTTCTTCAACGTGTTAGTGATGTAGTACTTGAGGGCCTCACCCGCGTTGTGACGGAACACCTGCAACAGGTGGAACATGACGCACTCGTGGAACGAGTCCCAAGTCTTCGTGGGAGTCTCCGTGTGCGGTACTCCCTTGATGTCTTCCCAAGGAGCGCGAGTCACTTGGGCCTTGATGATCTTTTCCCAAGGCTGACGGGCCTCTTCGGAGAGGAGGTTTCCATACAGCTTGAAGGGCTTTGCTCCCGCCGTTATGACGGCGAGCTTCGCGGTCTAGGGCCTTTAGGGCCTTGTTGTATAAGGCCTTAGCTTCAGCTAGGGCAGGCGGAACAGCCTCGGCGGTAGTACCGGGCGCATCGCCTTTATTGCCCTTCTTCTTCTTCTTGGAGTTACGCAGTTGCGTATACTCCTCCTTTGCGATCTCTGCGTCAAGCTTGGCTGTTTTAACAGCCTTCTCCGCATCGGCGAAGCTCGTGTCAAGCCCCATTTGCTTGCACGCGTGAATGGCGGAGCGTACATGCAGTAGAAACTGTTCGGGAGTCCCGGACGCCCATACTGCCACCTTTAGCTCGTTCCCCGTGTTGGGAAGAGTCAACTTGAAGTAGGTGGTCTTTTTGGTCTTCTCGAGGGCATCCTGCACGGGATCCTGCTCGGGAATGTAGCGTTCTGGGGAATTCTTTCCTCCGATGCCACGTTCGCACTCAATCCACTTGAGCCCTTTGGGAAATGCTTTCACGGAGGACATGGCTCGTAGTTTCTCTCCTAGACTAGTTCCCCAGAAAAGGTTATTTATAGGAACTCCTTGGAGGACTGAGAAAGAAGTCGTTCGCATGGTGGTGCGTGATGAACGTAGTACTCTGCGTGGTAAAAACTTGTTTTTCTTGACCGCCTGTGGGTCGTTGGGAGAGCCTTTGTTGTGTGGTAGTGCAATGAACTTACCAAGTTTGGCTATCGTATGATAGTGACCTAAGCTGGAAGTAGTCGAAAAGTAATTGTAGATAAAGAAGCAGAAAAAGGTGATCCAGTTGATTGGAGATTATTTTTTATGAGCTATAAAATAGATCAACAAATGAGGATTGCCCAATGGTGATCCTCTCAAATTTATCATGTCAATCTTGTAATTGACATGTCTTATCTTGGAACTGCTGTATCCAAGATTCCAACTTGCTTGTACTATATTGGAACTGCTGTATCCAAGATTCCCATTTGCCAGTTGAGCAGTTGAACCCTTTTAACTATACTTGACAAGTATGTACCACTTAACTCATTGTTTCTGAGAAGGCCATGAGTTGAACTGTTGTGTACTTCCCCTCTTCAGTGGGAATAGTACTTATGCCTATGGCCTGAAAGTGGGGCCTGGTTGGCTCCGGGGTACCAGTAGGTATCCTTGGCTCATGTCACAACTAGTTAGCAAATACTTTAAGGTAGAAGTCATAATCTAGGTTAACGGCCGGGTTTATGATTACAATTCGTAAATTTGGGAATGATGTGGTTCTTGTCGTGAATCATTGAGTGACCAGAAGAACAAAGATCAGGTGAGTGTTGTGTAGGTGAAACAATACAATACAAATCTGTCAGTGTCCTGGCACATGCATTCGTGTCGTAATTTTGGTGAGTGACCGGAAATACGATGGCTCGTATTGATAAAGGAATCCTGACATCCTGATTCGTCAATCCGGAAAGACCAGATTCTTGTCGATGATCCTGTTAGTAACCAGAATAACAATGATCCGATGAGTCGTTATGCCGGTGGGCAATGGAATATTGCTTTGTTTTATGCTGCCTTAGTTTCTCATTGCGATATCCCGCTTTTTATGTGATGTAGCTTCGGCTCTCTCAGCCCTTTTCATGAATTATATCAATTCCTCTTTTGGCTTAAATGACTGTTCCTTGTTGATCGGTTGAAGTAAGAACAATCCTTTGAGAGTCCATACTCTTGAAAGCACTAAATATTCTCAATTCCTAAAACAGATATTGTTTTTGTGTTTTTGGCCAAGACAAGACTATGACTATGACTATGTCCTTTGATCTTCCTTGTAACTTATGCCCTGTTGAGGACGTGTTAATGATGAGAGGGAATACTGTCATCTGACCCTTGAACGCTTCCTTAAAGTCACAAAGGCCAGTCGGTGTGACAGTGACAGATACTTTGTGTTGTTCCAGTGGGATCTTGAAGGGTCTCTGCTGTCTTTTGAAAGTGAGGAGATTTTTGAGTGCACATATGTGTTTGTTGTTTGTGTTTTGATCTTTGGTTTCATTATTCTCAAGTTGTGCCAGCTCACATTTGATACTTGTGATTTCCTCCAAGTTGTCAGCCAGTGCAGTGCGACTGTTAACCACTAGACATCCTTTATATTCACCATCCATACCTTTTTTCATAGAATTCACGCCATCTATGAGACATAGCACCCCAGCACCTTGCATGATTTTAGCAGAAACAAGAGTGCAAACAGTTCCATTGCCTCAGGGGGGTTCTCTTCCATTTTTTCATTGGACATCACACAGATGAGGTTGATTCCAGGATAAAGACATAAGACTGGATCAGGATGTTTATGCGAACCTTACTTGATGTTGTCATTCCACAGGTAGTTAAAGTTCAATGGGGGAGGCTGTTTGTAACTTTCAAAGAGGATGTTTTCTTCTTAGATTATGTTTGGAAGTCACCTTTGATGACAAGTGTATAGTGGGGCAGTATGTCATCGCACGAAACAGAAGGATGGGTGATCTTAACATGTTCTTTAAAGACTCCAGCTGAAATAGCGTTGCATTCACTATTTGTTAGACATGCATAACTCCAATCAACATTGGACAACATATTTTTGGTAGGTCAACATCAGTCCTGGTAATAACTGACATAGGCCAAGAATCTGGAGCTTCCAGCTGGAACTCCATAAGTCTCCTTCACATTATTTGATACAGAGGAAGGACTCAAAAGTCATAAGATATGAGTTTCTCAGAAATTATATCCAAATAGGATTTTCTTTCCTAGAACTCCACCATACACATTGTAGGTGTTTTCTTAGGTTGAATATCCAATGGAGGATTTCCTTCTCAGGAACCTTCCCATGGGACAGTTCCTTTGGGCAGTTGAATATGAGCCAGTCATGGAACTGCCACAAATCACTGCCAATCTCTCCCATGATCATTTGTGTTTTTTATGCATGAGATAACTAGTATCTCATTCATCAGTTGTACAGTAGTATTAAGCTCATAAAAACAAAGTCAGCAAAGTCTACAACAAGATTTTTAAATACTTTCTGGCTTAGGTCACTATCAATTGATAACCTACTCGAGCGAATTTTTTTGGACCGTCTGTCCATCGCCGCACTGTCCTTCGACCGTCCGTCACCGTCGAGCCGACCACCGTCCGTTCAACACCGTCGCGTCTGTCCTCCGCCAGTCCAGCGTTCAGCATCCACGTGTTCGCCCGTCGAGCCACCGTCTTTCGTGCGCCGGTAAGTAGTAGCACCACGTCTGCGCTACGTGATCCCGCCGCCAACAAGATTCGTGCCAATCGTGTCTCCTTCGAGTGCGAACCGCCACGAAGCTCCTACAAGACCCTTTTCCTTGGAACAAGTCTCGGAGCAGCCCTCTCAAGAATGTCTGCTGAGAAAATAGCCCCTATTGGGCTTAAGAACCAAGAGTGCGGCGCGGAAGGGGTGGCGAAAGCCCCTATCCGTTATGTGCGGATCGGGACCCAGTCCAAAGCTTTGGACCTCAAGCCTGAGACCCTCAAGTGCACCCTCGCAAATGGGTCAGAAACCCGAGTCACGGTTTGGTCGGACACGGTACCAACGAGCAGTTTGTACTGCACGTGAACAAGGCGTATAGTACCGCCAAGAAAATGGGGCTAATTCCGCCTGCGATGATGCCGAAAAGGCATATGAGTCGAAAAAGGTGATTGGAAGGCTGTTCTACGCGAACTTGCCGATGACCCCCTCAGCAAGACTGAGAAGGAGAAAAAGACCGCAGAGTCACTCTCCCTAAAGGCCGACATGCTCGCCTTAAGGACAAAAATGACCGACTCGGCCCTAGAAGTTTTTCAACTCTACGCCAACCTTCTCACTGAGGAGGCACGTCAGCCCTGGGACTTAATTGTCAAGGAGCAGACAGAGTCAAGTCCCTTTCACGACATCTTCGGTCGAAAGGAAGAAGTCACCGGGCAAGGCGTCCGAGTCATTCAGGAGGTGCCAGTTACTCCACCTCCAATCGTGTTTCGCACATGGCGCAGGCAAAAATTTGAAATTCTATATTTCAAATTGCCTCAAGAAGCCCAACAAGGTTCGGGTGCGTCAGTTTGTGCAGCGCGTGATGCAGCTGAACAACTACGTGGAAGACCTCCCGTGCTTGTATTACAGCCCGGCGCAAGTACAATGACCCAACAGGTCTACTCCTTCACTGACGCGGAACTTGCATGCCATATATTGCGCATGTGTCCGTTGAAGTGGCAGGACCAGTACCACTTGCTTGAGAAGTGCTATCCCGAAGGGGTTAAGCCTCTATTGCTCATTCTTGAGCGAATTGAGGTGGCGCACCCAGTGGATGAGAGGCAGTCGTCTTCTAAGCCTGCAAAGGCCCAAGGAGCTGAACAGCCCTCCAAGAAGTTCGCGCTAGGCGCACGAATTCCCAAGAAGCCCAAGCAAGCACGCACGGAGTATACGCGCGTAGACAAGAACTGCGAGCTATGCAAAAGCATGGGGCGCACACACCACGCATAACACCGCGGAGTGTCGCCGGTACAACAAAGACGGAACTCCTACGCGAGGTACTTTCGGGCAAGCTGCACGAAAGTCCCGCGAGGACAGTCGCCCCAAGAAGTCCTACGCCCAGGTCTTGGCTCGCATGGAGAAACTTGAGAAGTCTCTCAAGAAAGCCAACAAAAAGGCAAGAAACGTCGCCGTCGCGAAGAAAGTGACAGCGATTCCGACTCATCCTGAAGTGTTGGGTCGGGTAGTACCGGGAAAATGAAAATAGTTGTAAGAAAATTAAAACTAACCACGAGTTAGCCAATTACACTACCCCTGGTCCGATAAAAACTACCAGTAAACCAAAATTAGAATTAAATGACAAAATTTTAATTCCGGATTATTCGAGTCCCTTAGTGGACGTAACTTTGAAAAATCTCAAAGACACCTCGAACTTGTCCACTAACTTTGATGTAGATCCCAACTCAGTGAGGGACACCCTACATAAATCAAAGTCAATTGAGCCATCTAACCCACAAAAATCAATGGACTCAGTAACAGCAGTACTAGCTGTACAAAAATTAGCGACTGGAAGTCAGTCCTCGACAAAACTCAAACACTTGTCCAGGAGTCGCAAAAACAACTTCTTGAGAGTACTATTGGACACTGGTTCCGATGGTGACCTCATGTTCCATGAAAAAGGAACCACCAAGCGTTTTCCCTACTTGACTAGGCAGGTGTCAAAGTCTTGGCACACGTCGAATGGGTGCTTCCAAACCAAAGGAAGAGGCGAAGTTACTCTAAAATTCCTAGAGTACTCCAACAGCAAGGAATACACAGTTAAACCTGATGTTGTGGAGTATGATGGTAAAAAGATGGCTAAGCCAGCGTTTGACCTCATCTTAGGTGTAAAAACACTAAGAGAGCTTGGAATTGTTCTAGATTTTCGAACAAAGGATATTACCATTGATGAGATCATCTTGCCGATGAGAGACATCAACAGTCTGTCAACTAGCTCTAAGATTGAAAAAGCTTGGTCAGTTAACCACAGCATGATTCATGAACCACGTAGTACTGAGGAAGCCACTCAGCGTGCAGTTCACATCTTAGATGCAAAATATGAAAAAGCAGACCTCCAATCAGTTGTTGACAACAATTGTCCTCACCTTAGTCTACAAGATCAAAATAAGTTGTTGGAGCTCCTCCGTAAATACGAGGACCTCTTTGATGGTACACTAGGTGATTGGAATACTGAGCCTGTCTCCTTCGAACTGAAGGAAGGTGCAAAACCGTACCATGGCAGAGCCTACCCAGTGCCACATTCAGTAAAAGAGACTCTCATGAAAGAGCTCAAAAGACTATGTGACCTAGGGGTACTACAGTGGCAGCCCGCATCTGAATGGGCTTCACCATCATTCATAGTACCAAAAAGATCAGACTGTACGTTTCCTAAGTGATTTTAGAGAAGTAAACAAAAGGATAGTTAGAAAACCATTCCCGTTACCTAAAATTAGTACAGTCATGCAAGAGTTAGAAGGTTTCACTTTTGCCACAGCCCTTGATTTAAACATGGGCTACTACACCATTAGGTTGGATCCAGATGCATCCAAGATCTGCACCATTATATTTCCATGGGGTAAGTACTCTTACCTCAGGTTACCAATGGGAATTGCTGGTTCTCCGGACATATTTCAATCGAAAATGACGGAACTAATGGCCACCCTTGAGTTCGTAAGAGCTTACATTGATGATCTACTATGTATCACCAAGGGAACCCTGGAAGACCACCTGGCTAAATTGGAATTGGTCCTCTCCAGACTGCAAGATGCGAACCTAAAAGTAAATGCTCGCAAATCAAACTTCTGTGCCATTGAAACAGAATATCTTGGGTACATCCTCTCACGAGAGGGAATTAAACCACAACCCAAGAAGGTACAGTCGATACTTGCACTGACACCGCCCAAAAATGTCAAAGACCTCCGTAGATTTCTTGGCATGGTCCAATACTATCGAGATCTTTGGGCACGGCGCAGCGAAATGCTTGCCCCACTCACAAGCCTCGTAGGCGAGTGTGGTCATACCAAACAATCCAAACTTCTCAAGGTTAAAAAGAAACCCTGGAAATGGACTGAGGAACATCAAAAGCATTCGATGACGTAAAGGCCACTATCGCCAAAGATGTGTCCTTGGCCTACCCTGATTACTCAAAAGGGTTTGAGATCTATACTGATGGATCCAAGAGACAACTTGGAGCCGTCATTACTCAGAACAACCGGCCAATTGCATTTTTCAGCAGAAAACTCTCTGTCTGTCAGCAAAAATACAGCGTAACCGAAATTGAACTTCTAGCCATTGTTGAAACACTCAAAGAATTCAAAGGAATGCTGTGGGGCCAGCCTATTGTAGTCTACACAGACCACAAGAACCTCATGCAAGATGCACTCGGTTTAACCTGTGACAGGGTTTACCGTTGGCGTTTATTACTAGAGGAATATGGTCCTGAAATCGTGTACATCAAAGGAATCCACAACACAGTTGCGGATGCGATTTCACGCCTTGACTTTGGTCCAACAAAGGACGTCAAGGAAAACTGGATGACCTTCACCAAATGCTGGTGTTATTACACTATGCAATCAGAAGAGGACCCATCCCCAGCACAACACTCAGACCTCATGAACTTTGTGTTTGCTAACCGCAGCGAAGAGAATGCGATCTATCCCTGACAGTTCGGGAGATTGCCGCAGCTCAACAAACGGATAAAATGCTGGACAAACTCAGCCTGCTGGAGGCATACAAACCTCAGCTGGTAGAAAATGTTCAAGTACTGTGCAAAGATGGCAAACTTGTCATCCCACAGGAACTCCAGCAGCGAGCAGTACAGTGGTACCATCACTACCTGCAGCATCCAGGGACAACCCGTCTCGAAGAAACTCTTCGCTGCGATGTATTGGAAAGGTTTGAGACACTCTGTCCGCACCTTTGTCAAAAATTGTCATAAATGCCAAGTCAACAAACGACGCCAACATAAGTACGGTAAATTGCCTACAAAATTGGTTGTATCAAACCCCTGGGAGGTACTATGTGTGGACCTAATCGGACCATACACTCTCAAGGGCAAAGACGGCACTGAAATTGACTTTATGTGTGTCACAATGATAGATCCAGCTACCAGTTGGTTCGAAATTGTGGAACTACCGGTAACTGAATTCAATTCTGTTACTCCCAAGGGTAAAAGGGCCTCAAGGGTACTAACACACATAATAAACCTAAAGAAGCATACTTTGATAAATCATCAGCACAAGTTGGCTCTTTAGTAAACAAGATCTGGTTTAGCCGTTACCCACGTTGTCAAGTAATCATTTACGACAATGGAAGCGAGTTCAAGCTCAATTTCGAAACCCTATGTGATTCATACGGTATCAAGCGTAAGCCAACCAGCATCAAGAACCCCCAAGCGAACGCAATACTAGAACGGATGCATCAAGTAATCATGACAATGCTCCGTACCGCTGAATTAGACATGGCCAATACAGTGGCTCCTAGTGACATAGCAGACTTCCTCACAGATGCTGCATGGGCCGTTCGCTCCACATACCACACGGTACTCAAAGCCTCTCCAGGTGCAGCAATATTTGGCAGGGACATGCTGTTTGACATTCCCTTCCTAGCTGACTGGAACAAAATAGGAGACCATAGGCAACGCCAAACCGATCGCAACACCGAGCGTGAAAACAAGTCTCGCGTCGATTGGGATTATAAAATTGGTGATAGAGTACTTCTTCGCAAAGAAGGTATCCTCCGCAAATCAGAAAGCAAATACCATAAAGATCCTTGGACTATATCGACAGTCCATACGAATGGTACTATCAGGGTTCACCGCGGAACAAAATCAGAAAGATTAAACATTAGGAGAGTAACACCATACTTTGACACTACAGACACTTAAAATAAAGAACATGTCAGTGAATCACTCTTACTCCTCTCTCCACTAACACTTACGCTTGAAATAATGCTTCGTAGTCACTACTCAGCCAGGAAAGTCTTGTATCACCAGTATAAATTGGTACACAAAACAAGTGTCTTCCGCTCACAAAACAGGCCTCCCCATTTTTCCTTTCCAAAGAAAAGGTTTTTTCACACCTCACCTGACCCTCCATTCGTGGGGGCGAGTGACATAGGCCAAGAATCTGGAGCTTCCAGCTGGAACTCCATAAGTCTCCTTCACATTGTTTGATACAGAGGAAGGACTCAAAAGTCATAAGATATGAGTTTCTCAGAAATCATATCCAAATAGGATTTTCCTTCCTAGAACTCCACCATACACATTGTAGGTGTTTTCTTAGGTTGAATATCCAATGGAGGATTTCCTTCTCAGGAACCTTCCCATGGGACAGTTCCTTTGGGCAGTTGAATATGAGCCAGTCATGGAACTGCCACAAATCACTGCCAATCTCTCCCATGATCATTTGTGTTTTTATGCATGAGATAACTAGTATCTCATTCATCAGTTGTACAGTAGTATTAAGCTCATAAAAACAAAGTCAGCAAAGTCTACAACAAGATTTTTAAATACTTTCTGGCTTAGGTCAAAAAAAAATTTTTAAATTTAAAAAAAACATAATTTTGTTTTATGGTAGCCGTGAACGTTCTAGATGCCTTCACAATAGTTCGACCTCCAAACCCAGATGCAGCAGAACCTGTATAAGCCATGTAGAAGAATGATGTGTCTGTCCACATTATGTTGCAGGACGAACAGAACTCAAAACAAAACTGTTTGGCAGCCTTAATTGCTGTAGTTTTGACCGCTCCAGCAGGCCCTGTGAGAAAGAGAAGCATTTGATTCATCCCTCCTCATGCAAGGAGTTGTTCTTTAGGGTTATCAATGCGTTCAGATTTTTTGTCCAGTGCAATTGCAACACCCACTTGTCTATGAACAGATGAAGTTGGATCAAGCTCTTCATTTAAAAGTTCCAACAAGAAAGTGCAACACACCATTTTGTACATGATGTACTGCTTTTCATTGAGTACCTTTCCTTCACATTGTGCGAGACTTTCCACAACACCAGCAATTGTTGGGTTTGCTTGAGATTCTGATGAAGTTGTGGCATCCCCATTAAGTCCACCTTGGGAAAACATTTATTCATAGAAAAACATGATTTTTGGTCTCAATAGAGCAATAGAAATTTTTGGCAATATTGCTATCTATCTACTGGTTGAACAAAATCATGACTTAAATGTCATTAGTAGTTAGCACTTGCTACGTACTAATCACAGCTAACTGATGGTATTTGGTAATATTAATAGCTGCACTAGGTGGATATTTGCTTAAAAGATTTGATTTGTGAACACCATTCAAATTCATAATTTTATATCTCTTTTTGGTAGGGCTCATTATTGAGAGACAGGCATCAGTAGTTATGTCATAAATAAGCAGAACACATTTCACATTGATGGCCTTGAGGGGGTAACGGTTTGATGTTTGAAGAAGCTTATTTTCAAAGTCATATAAGAAATAAGTTCTGTAAAAATGTTTGAGTTATTGAACCAATGACCCTCAAACAGACTCAGCTTGATCAAACATTCATTTTATGTAGATACTCTGCTCAACCTCTCACACACTCAAGCACATGCCAGAGACATTCACCATAAATTTGTGAAGGTATTCAAATTTCTGAGCCAGCAGCCAGCAAGCATTGTTTGAAATTGAGCTTTAGACGGATGAATTAAAGATGCCTTGCAAACATCTGAATTCAATGAGGAAAGTAACCTTACTGATGCAGTTGAAGCAGGTTGTTGATAGGGTAGAGTCCAACACCTTTGTTTGAGCACCTACAAGGAGCAAATGTCCTGCTGCACATGAACAATCCAAGAGGGTTCATGTCATAAACTTCTACTCAAAAACTGCTCCTTCTGTAGTGACATCTGTTCAAACAATGCAGGACAACATCAAATATGATATCAAGGCTAAGGTGATAAAAACTCTTTAAAGCTGTTCGGAGCTTCTTCTCATATGCTTTGTTACATTGGGATATCATTCATGCAAGTTGACAATCTTACATGTATCTGCCCTGGAGGGGTTCATCAAGTTCCTCACTGCTAGCATGTGACAATTGACAGTCACCAAGACAATTTTGAAATACATTACCTGTGTGTGCTTATGTCAAGGCTCTCCCACTTGAAACTAGTCAATGAAAGCATTAGCTGAGACACCGTAGCACATCGTCTTCATTGCACACAAAAGCCCGATGTATGGGCCGATTGTCTCTGTTTTGGTCGACAATGTATTATGATGTAGTCCATCAAGACACTTTCATCTGCTCTCTGATGATCGTATCAATGTGTGCCTTATCTGCCCTTTCAGTTGAGTTTGACTCCGGACTGAGGCTTTGGTGTCACGTGTCACTGCTCTTCTGTCAATATACATAAGTCATTCACACCAATTGCCTGGAAAACTATCTGGCAAACAACATTATCAGGGATGGGCTGACCATCTAGAAATTTAACAAGGTTGGCATATGCTAACAAACAAAACTATTCCCAGAAAAATTTGAGTGCAGTCAAACACAAAAGCTTCAATAATACTGAAGTTGAATGCCAAGGCATTTAAATTTAAGATAGGGAAACATAAAATTTATGCCAAATTACCCCACTAAACAGAACAACCTGGAAACCCTGCACCCAGTTCCAGGCACACCACAATATGTGAAAAAATATCTATGAGTTCAACCCACTCATGGGCCTAAAAATCGGCTGGGCAATAATTGTGAAAAAGTGGGTTATGCTGATGGGGTAAAAACTACCCCAAGATAAGCACAACACCCCAGTCATTGGTGAATGACCGTAGCTTGTGTTCACAGTTGCACAAAAAATAAAGAGGTATACTACTTTGTATTAATCACCGCTCTAATAGCTGTGGTCACTGGATATCTGAGCAGAAGATTCAATTTGTTACAGCTGTGTGATCCATGTGTATGACCTTAGGCATCGTAGTACTTAGCCAAACTTTCAAAGTTTTTCTGCCAATTTCCCAAATCCTATTTTGATAAGATGAATACAATGGCAACTGCCATCACAAAAGTGCAATGCAATTGACCTCACAAGTGGGGTCCCATATCATGACCTTAAAGAAAGCAACCCCTGATACATGTCTACTTGGAAATAATTTGGTTGGAAATAATTTGGGTCTCGATATGAGGCCTATAAATTGGTGTTCTTACATGGATCAATCGGGGGCAGTAAATGGAGGATTGATAGCAAGACGCATGGAATATTAGATAGAGTGAGAAATGAATTATTGATACAAAAACTAATATTATTTTAATTTTTAGTTACTGTCAAAATAACGAATTTAAATTTTGCATCACAAATTGTGCATTTTATTAAAGAATCAAATGGCCAGTAATTGTATGCCTGTTTGGTAGTCCATCAATTCTGGCCTAACAATTGCAAACACTCACAGATGGTAAGAATGCCCCAAGGCTTTTAGGCATTCCCAGAGCGCCAATGCAATTAAAAATCAATGAAGAGCAGAAATTTGCATAATTGCCCCTACAGTGGAGCCCAAGATATTCATACTATAATAGTGGATGGCTTCATATCAATTTCGTTGAACAGATAAAAAATTAGCTAAAAGAGAAATGACTGAAAAATTGGAAGGATATTGATCGCATAGTCATTTGCCAGGTGCCAAAATATACACAGTGGTGTAGATTGATGTGCAGGAATTTAATTAGAATAATGAAAAGTAGTTAGAGAAATTACTCTTATGGGCGATTGTATGAAGGGGAAAGAATTATTTCTCACTATGTGCTCACTGTTTCTGCTTATATTTATGTTGGTGATGGAATGTTTGAGTCCTCATTGTTGGATTCAGCATGGAGGCTAGACATCCACTGTGGTGTGGATGGTGGCATAGCAGAAAACTAAAAAGTATAAAAATTGGCAATAGAAAATGGTTGTAAAGTATGAGAGGACAATTTTCTGACCCTCCAATTGCCTCGTCTCATTCCTATTCAAATTGGCAATGGATTGTTCAAGGTGTTGTTGTTGGATTTGATGCTGGGGATGAGATGTCTGTAGTGTTGTTAGCAGCCGAAAACTATTTAATTGAAAGAAATCATTTTTAATTTTGTGAGAGAGAAAGGATATTAGGAAAAACAAAAATCAGGATACTCATGTTCTCTTTGTAGAATGGCTACCATCTACCTAAGGTATTTCTCATGCATCACAAAGCCGTAAAATATAAATGATATATTATGATACAAAAGGAGTGAAAATTTGCCATTCCACTTCCTGTGATAACTGGTGAAAACAATTGACAAATTGCAAATTGTTTTTATTAAGCTAGTTTATTTCTATACAGACATCTAGCTTTAGAACTGGGCGGTGGATATTTATCTAATATTGCCACCAACAGCATTTTGAGCAGGAAACAGCTTACAGAAGGAATGTCAGTAACACACAGAAAATACACACCGGTAACACGGAGAGACATTACATCACTTCTTGGAAGCCATTTGCCATGTCAATAGTAAAGGGTAGTACTCATAACTTTGATGCTTGGGGATGTCTAACATAATCACCAAGGAAGAGGTACATTCTCCATTAGCAATGATAAAAAGTGCTAATCATCTCAATAGGTGGTTTGAGGAGCCCACTCTAGATGTTCTCCTTTCAACAATATAACACAATGCTCTAGTAAAGGAATATTCTGTCCAGAAAAGTGAGCGCAGACATTCACGAAAGAAGCCTTCCATATTGTCAATTATAGGTATATTTTCAGGAAAGCATCAAAAGCAAAAAACTGGAAATGAAGCAGGTAAAAGAATAGTTCCCCAGATAGTATTTTTTGTTTTGGTGCACATCATCAATTTGTTGGCCCTATTTAAACTGCAAAGGAGAATTATTGCTGACTAAAGTAGTTTTTCTGCACTACTGTCAATCAATTTGAAATAGCATGAAGGGGGGGGTCAACCTTTTTAACAGAAATAGCTCTCTACAACCTCTGGACAGCTTGTACTCAGGAATTTTTACAAAGGAAGCTTCAAAAAAGTCACTGTTGTCTCTCCTTTTCCAGTGCAGAAAAGATTCAGTACTCCTTTCTATGAAAATAGAATCAAGAGGGGGATCCTTATTCCAATCCTTGCCATTTCAAACAATGCAAAATGCAGAGCAGATTTGGGGATTGAAGATGTGTTACGTAAAACTAGAGTGTTATCATTCATGCATCTCAGTCCTTGCTAATCTCAGTATCCATCTTCATCAAACGGATCTTATTATAGCCACAGCACTCAGTGAATGGTGCATCATTGATTGTGCTTAAATGTGGTTGTGCAGCACTCATTTAAATTCTGATTGTAATTTTTGATCATGTAGGAACTGGTATTCAAAGTTTCAAACCGTCACGCAATTTGTACCAATCCAGAACCCAGAATTGCTCTGCATTGCATCTACAAGAGCAAGTTGCTCTTTTTCTATATTGCTGGTTGATATCCCATTCATCATGAGCAAAGCGCTCTGCATCTTCTCTGCCTTGCCATAAGGTGCATACAGCCCTACCTAGAGCATAAAATTGTGATCTGCATTCTGTGCTGCAATGTATCATGAGCTTTGGCTTTAAGCCACACAACACAACCAAGTGGACACCTTAGGACAAATCAGTTCTGCAGGAATCACACATTGAAAAAAGAAAAATATCAAATGCAGAAGATTTTTAGTGGAACTGCATTTTTGTCTTGTAAATTGTGGAATCTTGTTTTCCCATTCCTGGTTGACTTCTGAAATTATCAAGAATTATGAGAACATGTCTATTTTGGATGCAATTTCCCTTCCTTAGTATCAGTTGGATCCATCTGGTGTTAAACATTGAATCTGTGTGAATTCCCACCTGAAAGATCTGTGATTCCTAATGAATTGTAATAGGTGGTATATCCTCATTTGGCAATTCCTGGTGATTTTTATTCCTGGGGATTGTGAAATATTGAGAATGTAACAATGATTACAAATCATTGGGAAACACAAGAATATAGTTTACCTATAATTCTTTAGGAATTGAAATATGACTATAGTTGCTCAATTCTGATGCCTGGAAAATTTGAAGTAAGCACACTGACATATATGACCTCTTCTCGTAGATGTATACTGAGGAATGCATGGAAAATTAATTCCAAACCAAGGTTAAAAAGACTCAATTGATGCCAAAGAGTCAGGAACCCATCATAATTGGGCTGTTAACCAGGAACTGAAATTGTTTCAAAAATAGTAGGAGTGTGATTGAACTAAAAATCGAATGCACCTTTCAGGTGGTGAAGGGAACAAGTGGCAAAAAAGTGAGAAGTGTGCAATCAATCTGGTGATTAGCAAACAGTGGTGCCCCTTTGTAGCGTGGAGACCCAAAAAGGGTCGGCTCCGGGAATTGAACCCGGGACCTCTTCCACCCTAAGGAAGAATCATACCCCTAGACCAAGCCGACTTGCCTGCTCCGAAGGCTTCACATTATAACAATAAAGTGTCAAAAAAGGAATCCTTACGGATTATTCTTACTACTTATCCCGATATTTATCCCGATATTCTGGCACCATACTCTTGCACCATACTCTCGCGAGATGTATTTAAGTATGGTATTGTACTCATTCCTCAGTGCTTTTGGTCATATTACGAGGTTAATGAATGCTAACATTTTCTTTTAAGAAGACACATCATGCTTCTTGAGTTTCATCAACAGCAATGCAACGCAATTCTTCTATCATTTCATTGATTGCCTCAATGTTTGTTGAGATATTCTTCTCTAAATTTTGTATGCCTTTTTCTAAAAGACGTGCAGACCTTTCATCTGATCCGTTGAAACTCAGTCCCAAGTCAGAATTTTTCAGTCGCAACTTTTCCAAGTGTATTGCCGCCGTCAGATTGAGTTTTTCGCCCTCATACTTTTGCAGCTGTGTTACTATTCTGGCAATGTCATGTCGTTTGTGTTGCTCTATCAGGGATGACTTCACAGCGTTGACGGTATCACTCAGCACAGAAAATGTAGCGGTTACTTTAGCGCACAGAGCTGGATAAGTTGTAATATTTCCAGATAATAAAATTGAAGACAGTCCTCTGTGGAAGGTTACCGAGGCAAACGAAACAAGAAAGGATGAGTTGCACTGTCAGAGGCGATGATCACTTTGTCTAGACTGCAAACTCACTGGTCAAAGATTTTATATGTTGCAACTCGTTCTTCTTGAGCTGCGAAAATTGTTCCTAAGAGTTCAGTTACACTCAACGATTGCAAGGTTGATTGTATCTCTTTTCCCCGCTTTAAACGTTCCTGTTTTATCGCCTCGTGCTGTTGGTCATCCTTCACAATATTCTCATCCACTTGTGCAGAATTTTCATTAGCACACTCACATTTGAAAGAGTCGGTTTTAGTGAATTCCAGCTGATCCATAATATCAATTTTTTGTCCCATATCGGTCAACTCACGAGGGATGACGTTTCGGTGGGACGAGAGATTTTCGCCTCCCGCCTTTGAACGTGCGGAAAGAATTGATAGCGCATCTTTGATGTTGATGCCCTTGTTCTGCTCGACGAGGGTGGTCGTCATTGTGTCTGACGTTCTTGCATCACTTGGGTCCATTGTTAAAAATGCTGATGATATGTGTTGCTTGTATACACTTGATGAGTCTCACGAAGACGGTGTTGTCCTGGTGTTGTCCTGGTGTTGTCGACCGAGAGAAGAATGAATCGCTGGCGAAGCTGTACGTCTACTCATGAAACACGAGACTTACCTTCTCGTCTTCGATTGTAGTATGGTAAAGTATTCATTTGCAGTCAAGCGCAGTGTGTTCACATTTTTTAAGCGAAAGGTAAACACCATACCGCGATAGACTTTAGGTGGTGTGTGCTATTATTGTATTGTACCCGCAAAAGGGTACGACCTGGGTACGACACATACGTGGCCAACTTTCATCTGTCGGTGATTTGCGATGATACAATACACATGTCGTTTACAACATGACAGATTATGACAGTGTGCCCAGAACGTCCTGAACAAGTTATAACAACAACAGTTGAAGAACTCAGTGTTGTGTAGAAGAAAGACATCGTCCAACACCGTCACTATGGCTCGTCTATTGCGGTGCGCTCCCCTGGCCGCCGTGCTTATCTCTGTATTAATGTGGTGTTGTGTGGCAGAGTCAAAACCATTCCTTTCGATGCATGCGAAACACTCCACTGCAGCCTTCTCTCATGGACTGCAACTTCATAGAATCTCCCGGCGTCAACGTACTCCCCTTGGCGCAGCTCGCAACGCATGGCATGTGAGCAGTTACAGAGGTCGGAAATCAGTAGTTTGCCACTCGTCGGTATTAGATCCAGTTATCACTAGTACGTCCGTCGTACAACGAGTTGTATCCCGCGGCGTCACGACATTCATGTCCAACTGGAAAGCCTACAGTGTTATCCCTTTCATCGCTGGCTTTGTCGGATGGTTTACCAACTATCTTGCTGTCCAAATGATTTTCTATCCGATTCGATGGCGAGGAATACCCATCTACAGGGTCGAAGGGGAGCCACTAGGCCTATTGGGTTGGCAGGGCATGTGAGTTTCTTTATCAATACATATTTCATCGATCATTTCCCTTGAGATTGGCTGCCTCACTTCTTAATATTCTGCAGCGTCCCCGCCAAAACTCTGAAAATGTCAGAGGCTATGGTAAACACTACCATCAATGAATTGCTAACCATGGAGGAAATTATTCAACGTCTTGATCCCGATACTGTTGCGGATATTTTGTTACCTAGCAGTGGGCAGATTGTACAGCCCTTTGTCGACGAATTACTCGCTGACAAGCCGAAACAAATACAAAATTTTGCTTCGACGTATGCTGCTGACTCGGAAGGATGGATTCAAAAGAAGGTGGGCCATAAGTTTTTAAGAGATTTGACTGTAGATGTTCAGAGGAATATTGGGAAGATATGCAACTTGCGGAGTTGCGTCGTAGACATGATGATGTCGGACAGAGCACTGCTTGGAAAGCTTTTTCAGGTTTCGGGCAAGGACGAACTGGCATTTCTAACTGACAGTGGCCTATGGTTTGGATTTCTTTTGGGCTTGATTCAATTAGCTGTTGCTCTTTATTGGGAAAATCCCTGGACATTGAGTATAGGAGGATTGATTGTAGGGCTGGCCACGAATTGGTTGGCTCTTAAATGGATCTTTGAGCCTGTCAACCCATTGAAGATTGGACCCATTGTGCTTCAGGGTTTGTTTTTGAGGCGTCAAGATGAAGTTTCGGCTGACTTTTCAAAGTTCTTCGCAACTCGGGGTGAGTCCTTTTCTTTATCATTGTCTTTTATTCGTGTGACTCATATATATTAGTAACACTTATTGAATTTGTATTCATATCTGCACAAGTTCTCACATCCCGTCAGTTATGGAGTTCCATGCTGACAGACCCGACAACTCTGCCCGAGTGGGAAGCTCTTCTTGCAAATAGATTCGCTATCTTCGCGAAAGATTCAACCTTTGGGGCGGTTGATCTTGAGTCAAAGTCTAGAAAATTGAAAGCAGCGTCAGCCCGAGTTTGTGCAAACCTGTTCAACTACCTAACTAATTTACATGAATATGTCGACGATGTTTTAGAAATTGAGCAGACACTACGTGCAAGGATGAGCGCCATGACATCAGCACAATTCGAGAGAGTTCTTCACCCAATCTTTGAGGAGGACGAGTTGACGCTTATTTTAGCTGGAGGCGGCTTAGGCTTTTTAGCTGGTTTCATACAGCAACTATTTTCAACTGGGGCTCTTACTTTCCCGCAATTCAGCTTTGGAAGTCAAACTCGTTTGATATCATCCATTGGGTCAATCATAGGTGTCTACGTTCTTTCCATTGCCCTCAAACCGGAGAAAAGCTTGCTTACTTTCATGAAGAGGCTGATAGAAAGAACACAGAGACTCAACAAGAGGACTCGTCGGTTAGTGCTTAGACAAAAACCACCGCCAACGCCAGCGGAAAATTAGAGGCTCGCGCCTGTTTGTTTGTTATTGTAATAAGAAGTTACTAAGAACGAGATTGATGGTTACTGTCTTCGCCTCCTGAGCAATTCTGGACCAATTACCATCAAGATCGCACTAATACGGCGATCTCCCTCTACGATAAGTGCATCTACACTTTCTCTCTGCTGATAAGCATCACAACAAGCCATGCATGTCATCCAGGCGCTTGCTTCCCCGTCTTCTATCGATCCGTCAAGCTTGACCATTGTTCCAACATACTCTCCAGCATCCATTCGCTTGAAATGGTGTGGAGAAGACAAAAGGTTTGGGGCAAAAGAAAAGAGGAAGTGGAACAGTGTAGATGGGCGGAAATCCTTTACCCAAACTTCTCGAAGGAGAGATTTGGCAATTTCGGCTGGAGACAATGTTTTGTCCTCAAGCATGTTCCAATACAGAAGTTGCCTTACTGCACGAAGTTCAGCGTACGGTTTCCCATCGGCAATCTGACTAAGAGACGAGGCACCTCCTTTGAACACGAATTGCTCTAATACAAGTTCAAAGTCTGCTAGGTCTTGTGTCAGGCGAAGTCTGCTTGTTTCACCCAATGGTCGAACTAACGCAGCGTTCGACACAAATGAGTAAATAGAGAAGGTCGCGATAGTGGATGCAACAATGCTTGCAAAGTCGCCAGGAAGTTGCGAGAGATATGCATTAGCAACTTGGTCGAATTGATCGGTGAGATGTAGCTGAACAAAAGAGCTGGCCTGCGAAACATCCGTTGTTTCAGATAGGTATATTCCACGGTGCATCTTGGCTATGGCATTTCCGATTCGCCTATTGAGAGCGCAGCAAAGAGGATTCAGAATCGATGACTTCACGAGATTCTCCATTTCTTGTAATGCTGGTAAAAGAGCAACAGAACATGCATGGGATGCTTCCTCATGTTGTGGGGATTGAGCTGGTCTGTAAGGTGTTACAAAGGTGTTCTCGGGAGCGCTTCTGACAAAAGTAGCAAGCGTGCTCTGTAGAAACATCAGTACAAACGTGTGCAAATAAGCGTGATGATTCTAAGTCCGAGATCGAAGAGATACAGTAAGAGACGCACCATAACGTTGGCCACTCTTAGATTGTGTTTAGTGGCTTCGCTCGCCGCTCCTGTCCTGGGATCCACAACTCTGTCTTCTCCAACTTCGCTAATTGCTCGTCTCGCAGCGTGACAAAATTCATGCAACATATCCACCACTGTCTCGCTAATCATAGTTGACATCGACAAGTCTCCGCCACCCGTTCGGGGGTCAGCAAGCGAAAGTTCTTCGCGAATGTTCGTGTCGAGTTTCGCCAAATCGTAGCGCGATGGCAAGGTTGGTAGCACTTTCTGAGCGACGCCATCTCCATCCACTGATACTGCCTCAGGAAACATGAATTCCAATGGAGCGAACAAGCGTTTCTTAGACTCTTTCAAAAAAGACTTTTGGAGGGGAAGGAGGCCCATTGT
The DNA here is from genome assembly GCA_013187285.1 of Cyclotella cryptica. Lineage (NCBI taxonomy): Eukaryota > Bacillariophyta > Thalassiosirophyceae > Thalassiosirales > Thalassiosiraceae > Cyclotella > Cyclotella cryptica. The sequence goes on along the minus strand of JABMIG010000094.1, from coordinate 175,404 downwards.
TCCATCTTGACCTTTGCCACCTTGCAACGCGATCCATTCAGCAGAAGTAAAAACTGCCAACGTCGACGTAGGCGATGCCGCTGCACCTCCTGATTTTGCCCTGGCATCAAGCGAAGCATTGGCGCCGAAACCAGAATCCACATCATGGGTCCAAACATCAGCACTATTCCCACCAAAAAATCCTCCCGCGGCTTCATCTGCTCTACTGACCATATCATCTTCTTCCAGCCCGCTCATGCCAAGAAATACCGATTCTTCGAGACAAGCAGAGCCACCCATTACGCCAGCAGCAGGCGCACTCCCTCCCGAAGAAGAGAAACATGCAGCCGCATCTTCCAGAGAAGACAAACCCATCTGCATGACATCGTATAATTCAGTCACCATTTCCAATGACGCCGCACGAACCGCGGGGTACAGCGAGGCAACATCGCTCTCTAGACTCCCGCCATCATACTTCAACAATCGCTGAATGCGGCCCCCGAGCCCAATGCACATTTGAACCCAAAAGAGGGAAAATAAAGAAAAATTCGTCTTCGAGCCAACCATTCTTTGCTCCAGCCAAATCTCTGCTGCTCGAAATTCCTCTGGGACATCTTGTTCCGCTACCACCTCCAAGAAATTTCGTCTAGATACAGCATCGTTTCTACGAGCCAACACTCTATGTAAATTCCACACTCGGGATGCCGCATCGGCAACGGCAGTGCTCCATTTTGACGACAAAGCCGATCGTTTCTCTCGTAGCTTGCGAGCATACACTCTCTGATAAATTACTTCCGTTTGCTTCTTTCGCTGGCGAGGGTCCACCTTGGCCAATCCGGGGTTATTCCCACTGGATGCTGATAATGAATCCATCCCACTATCTTTCTTGTTCGCCTCCTCCTCTGCCAACGCCTTTGCCTCGGCTTTCGCCGCCTCCTTCATCTTTTGCACACCAGCGGGGTGGAACAATTGCGAACTCGCCTTTTCAGCCAAAGAAAGCGCACTGGCCACCGCTTTCCACGAGGCATCATGCAACTCTCCCAAATGAAAATAGACTTGCAGCGTCGCTCCTAGTCTTGACAGAGATGAAGACGAAGAAGAGGGATGATTCTGCAATTCGTTCATCAAACCGGCCGCCGCCTTGCGAACTGAAGATGCAACCGCCTCCGCTCCAGGTCGTAACTTTTCTACCACATCAATAGTCTGAGCTCCGTCCTCCGGCGTAAGAGCAGGATGCGCCAACAACTCTTCCATCACGGCCACACTGGCCGCTGCCCTGGTCAGATCCCTCAAATCCACTCCCCCAATTCCAGCACTGGAATCCCAATCCATGAACACCCCGTCGGAACAAACCTTCCTCGCCTCGAACTGCAGCCGCATGATCATCTTGAGTGTGGAGCTCAATTCCAACACGCGTGACAATCGAGTAGTCGACGATTCCATCCGTGTCACTCCCCGTTGCAACGTTGATTCAACGCGAGAGGCGATTTGAGCCAGCAACGTCGATTGACGGTGAAGGCGGCCGGCCTTTTCTCGCGTCGCCGTCATCGTAAGTGTAGATGCCACGACTCGATTCCTGTCCTTCTCGTTGTTCTTGCCGTCGTCGTCGAGTTCAAAGCCGTGCAGTCGCAAGAGCGGACCGGCCACCCTCTCGGGGGCATCCCGTGAAATCCGTTGGGATAGACTGTCCACAAGGGCTAACTTGCGATCGACTTCGGCGAGGGCTTCCGACGCGCGTTGGCGATATTCCCCACTTGAGGACATCCATCCCGAGGACGATTCGGGATCGCCGTGAGAAAAGTCGCCATTGTCGTGGAGGAGGGAGGCGGCGTAGGCATACGCCGCTTCGTCTTGGGTGCTTTCGTCCGAGTCTTTGCCGGTGGAACTTCTTTCGCCTCGGTAGGAAGTCAGGCCGTGTTGGACCAGGAGAGGATCTTCGCGGAGGAGGAGGGCGAGTGCGTTCGCTGCGTTGGATGTAACGCTGTTGGTGGTGGATGTGCTCGTGCTCATGGCGACGACCTGCGACGATTTGTGGGTGGGTATTATTTGGTAGCGTTAGATGTAGTTCCATGACGTCTGAAGGGTTTCGAGAGGTATTACTATAAGCCAATGCAAGATTTTTTGGAGCGAAAAAGACGGAATGGAGGTTAGGGAAATTAGGGTTAAAAGATGAAATTCACTTTTTTTGCCAAATTAATTGTTTTTTATCAACAACTACATAGCTTTTCCACCACAGATAAAATATTAAAAAATCTTACTACCCATTCATTGAGTCGTTATCACTACGGTTAGGGAATAGGTTTTTCCTCCCCACTGTCATCACTGTCAGCGAGAGTATGACGTACACCGATCTTGCGCGCAAGTTTCGAGTAAAAGGCCTAAATAAATACCATAAACGGAATAAAAATTATTTAGTCCTAGTCAAGTAATCTGATCCGAACGGACAAGATTACAAGAAAAGGATAGAATTAAGTAATCTGATCCTTCGGAGCAGATTCTATCCTTCCTACGTTGGAACCAGTATATTTTACGTAGAAAATTCGTAATCTGATCCTCCGTAACAAATCTGATCCAAACGGACAAGATTACAAGAAAAAGATAGAATTAAGTAATCTGATCCTTCGGAGTAGATCCTATCCTTTTAAGTGGAAATACACCCTGACCCCATACCACCACAACCACAACTACCACTTCACCACCACCACCAACCACTATTTTGTGTTGTCACTCAGCTGGCAATTGAAAATGGTGAGCCATTGTTTGAGGTTCACTACGATGATGATAATGTTAGTCTTTAAGTGAGATTAAAATTAAGTGTTAATTTAATAATTAAGATAAAATGAAAAGTCTTAAGTTAGAAAGACAAGATTTTGTTAATTGCATCCATTTCCCTAACCTCCAATGCAATTCGTAGAAACAGAGAAGTGATCGGTTTAAATAATATGAAGTGGCTTGTGTAATGCGGTTTGTTAGTGCTCATCACCCACCCATTTTTCACCCATTTTTTCTCACGGGTGGGAGACACACTGCTAGTCATTTTTTTTCTCCACACAGCCGTTTTTTGTATGTACCCCGCGAAACTCCCCGTGTCCAGGGATTTCCTCGTCACCTTGCCGGATGCTCCTTTCACGAGCGGGCTATGTCTCATAATCCATTTCGAACCATCATCTGGAACACAAAACCATACAGAGCCCTGGCCATTGTCATGTCTACTGCCCCCGCACTCACTGCCCCAACTGATGTTGCTGTCATTGACACCTCTTATATGGCCTCTCAAGAAGCTGTTCCCACATTGTTGCCCCCTTTTGCTGGTCTGCGACTGGGTGATTTCTGCCTCCGCTTGCTACATTGCCAACCTAAAGCCAAATGATGTGTGCGGCTTTGATGGATGTGATGTTGATTTTCACCATGCCTGCGCGTGTGAATGGGAGACATGACAGTATTGTCAGGACGACCATCTGGTGTACCCAATAAGAATCCATACTATTCAGAAGGCCTGAAGCGATGCGCTTCCCATCATCCCCATAGTACCAAAGTTGTGCAGACCTCTCAACCTCCAAGCAGTTTGTATGCCAAACCCAGGGCAAAAGAAAAGAAAACAAAGGAGCTTGAGTGGGCAAAGTCAAGGCTCATTGATCACATTTTGCTCAGAAGTGAATCAACGGAGATTGAGTCCTTGGGTTGGGAGGGAGACCTTGGTCCAGTATTCCCAAGTACTTTAAAGAGGCCTTCATGAATCAAATTGGAATATCTGTACCTAAAAAACTCTGCAATAACGAAGGCCTCAGTATAGCTGTGGCAAACTTTTTGAAAGGAATGCAGTACAAGGATGGCACCATCAACACCGTCACCAAGAAGACTGGAGCGAGTACAAGACCTCAGATTCTGAAAACAGATGCCATGATGTATCATGTCATCAATACCATCATGGTCTTGATCCATTGCTACATCAGTTGATGTATGATGGATGGACTCATCCAAAGTTGCATAAACACAGATTGCAAATGGTTGTGCCAATAGTGGCAAGAAAAATCAACCCGCATAAAAAAGTGGGTGAAATATGTGAAAAATGGGTGAGTGATGAGCGCTAACAATGCCCATAAGGCGCTGTCTTAGCACTCAAAATCACACCCATTTTTTTGCTCTCCGAACAAGTTGTGTGAAAATCAGTCTTAGTGCTTGTCAACACACAATCCCAACTGTTTCGTGGGTACCACGACTCCATATAAAATTGTATTAGTTGGAAAAGCTTCACAACAAGGGAATGTGTAAAAGTATTAAACTACCTTCAAGCATAACCTGGGAAGTAAATATTAGTTTGAGAATTTTTTGCAAAACCATGTTTGAATCTTATTTGAATCTCATTTTGACCATACATATGTGGGAACCAAATATGTATTTAAACTGTTAGTGTGCATATGAGCACACAAGAAGTTTTGTAGAGAGTTGTGTGATGGGGCCAATTGATGCAAATAGTTGTGTGAGTTCACAACAACTTGTGTGGGACATCTGACAGTCATTGTAAAAGATTGTGTGAAAAAAGAGTTGGGTCTGATAGTGCGGTTGGACATCGGGAAATGTGTGAAAAAAGGAGTTTTGTAGAGCACTACGACGGTCCCTAAGCTTACTTGTGAGTAGGCGCATTCTCTTTGCCCACTTCATGCAGACCTCGCACGCAAAGGCCCCCATTTTTTAAATAAGATATAATGTTAAAGGTAAACAGATATCAAAATATGATGACTGCCTATGTATGTCAACCCAAAAACTAAATTATTTACAGGTTAATATGCTTGAGTTGACTATGGAAGTATGTGTTCTGGCAAAAAGTGAAAAAACTGTCTCACTGAAGGAGAAGATGAAGGATAAGGAGAAAGAGAAAAGGGCCTCAGTTTCCAATACAACTGAGATTTTGAAAAATCTTGATACAACTAAGATTTTGAAAATACCCTGATTTGCAATTAGGCAAGTACACTGTACTTTCGATGTACTGCAAGCGTCTCCATCTAGAAAATTGATATCTAAGGTTGTTAGAAATGTTAGAATCATACCTATTTGAGCCATCCCCAAACTACTCAATTTCCCTATGTTCATTTTTCTAGGCCAATTTTTTCAAAATTTCCTTGTCTGACAACATCCTAAAGACCGATCTAGCTTTTTTCTAGATAGCTAAATTGCGTCCCCTAGGATGGGGTCATTACCACATCCCACAGGACTTCACAGTCCTAAACCTTAATCCTATTTATTTTATTTCTCAAATGCCACACAGATTAGAGGAAATAAATGCAGTGCTGTGATGGCATGATTAATGTCTGTGGTTATACTCATCTCATTGCAAGAACAATGAAGTTCTCTGTTGTAATCGTGCTTTTGCTTTAAGTTTGTAAGAGGTCTGCATGGTGCTTTGAGCATTCATGCAACAGGCATGAACAGTGTTGACATCTCAGCAAGTCTGGTCACTACATTCGGCAGAGGAGGATTCCTTGCATCTCCTTGTTGTCATCAAGTAACAGCATGTGGTGCCATGTCTTTTCCTTGAATAATCATCAGGCAATCATCACATTGACAGGCTTCACTACGGAAGCTTTCAACTATCTATTAGCAAAGTTTACTCCCATTTTTGAGAAGTAATCCCCATTTGTCAATGAAGATGGGTTCATTGTCAAGAAGATTGGTAACAGTGGCAGGCCTTGCACTGTTCGGCCCAAGGATTGCCTGGGTTTAAAGCTGAGACTTGCACCTGCGGTTTAATAATGGTTCTTCAACTCATCTTTGGGATGACAATGTTTCCGCTATCCAAATATCTCCAATTTGCAAGAAGAAGAATCATAAAGTACTCAAGAAAGTTGAGCTCGCCAAGATCTCTCTCCCCACAAATGAAAAGCTGAAGGACTATATGGACACCATTGCATGTGGATACATTTTGCTCTAGAGAATATTTTCGGGACTACAGTAAAATCCGGATTATAAGAAAGGGGGCAGTTATATGGAGCCCCCTGGGTTTGTCATACGAAACAAACTACTTCATCAGACGAAGCATTTTTGTCAGTTAGGTGTCAGTTAAATGTCCAACTGATGCCAATTTAAGGAAAAGGTATCCACTAGATTTAAAAACAAATTCGAATCGAAAACACATTTCGTCAGATGAAATCACCAAAAAGTCTTGGAGAAATAAGAAAAATTGCATGCTTACACTAGTAAACATGGTTTCGTAAGACAAAATCGAAAGTCTTAGAGAAATACAAAATTTGCATGCTTACACTAGTAAACACGGTTTCGTAAGACAAAATCATGCATTGATTAAAAGACAAAAGAGAAAATCGATCCCCTGTCCACAGGTAATGATTTGTAAGCATTTACCAAATAGCCTTGGCGCACCTGAAAAGTAGTGTGTTTTTTAAATATATAGATAGCAAATGTTAATTCGTAAGTTTAGTTAAAACAATCTCCGGTCAGATTGGAAGCAAAATGGGATACCTTTTATCTTATATTCACGTCTGTATTTGAACATACCCTCAATCAATTTCGCCAGACGAAACCCCTAACTAACTTGGTTTTGTCTGACGGACCCAGGGGGCTCCATATAACTGCCCCCATTAAAGTTACAACTGTCCGAGTTTGTGTACATTTGTGTTTTCCTTCATTTGACATGTGGCTCAGAAACTAAATCCCACATAACTGGTTCCTCCTTCTCAAATGCTACATGCCAATGTGTATAAGACCCCATAACTCCGGCTGGTTGACGAGTTATGGGCATTTGCCGTAAAACTCACAACGCAATGTTTTTAACACAACATACATCACAGATATCATCTTCTCATGGTTTTGCACATCTGTTGAGGTGCAAGAACTCACGGAAGATGGTACCTACCCTACCTTGATGTATTAGGGTAGCTTTAACAAGATACCAATAATTTTTTACTATGTTAAGAACACTAGCAAATGGATTATGCGTATGTCACATTAAATGTATCTTGTGTAAATTTCGATATCTTATAATCTGGGTTTTATGAAATATATGTTGGATCCCATTAGGGCACCGTCCCAGTTCTAGAACTGGATGAAAAAATTCATCCAGTTCTCGAACTGGACATTTTCTCCCCGTTATGGCACCGTGCCTGAATGGGGCGCCCAGTTCTAGAACTGTACATCCCAGTGCTAGAACTGGGATCCCTATGAAATTCCAGTTCTAGAACTGGGAACCCAGTTCTAAAACTGGGAGTAGTGATCAAACCCCCATTGTGGCACCAGTCCGATTGGGGCACCAGGTGCCCTAATGGGGTGATGAAGATGTCCCAGTTGTGGCACTACTACTGTACTTAGTTGGGATACTGGCTGCACCCGTATGATAGAGGGTATGGTACCCAAAAATCACGCAAGCGCGTCAAATTTTTCCGATGATGTGGTAACCTAATAATGTACCTCTAAAAATTGACATAGTAATTATCCCTACCTCAGTCAGAGTTGATCCCCGTTGGGGCACCCGCAAATGATTTCAAGGTAAAGTGCCACAACGGGGAGAAAAACGTCCAGTTCTAGAACTGGGACAGTGCCCTAATGGGATCCAACATATATGGTATAAAGGTTATAATTGAAGAAGCTCACAATGCAATCATTCATAGTCACTTTTAGAATCATTGGAAGAGCATCCATTATGTAACTGCTGTCCTTTGCTTTGTGCATGACGGCACCATTCCAGTGTGTTTTTACAACGTGAAAGGTTGCACTTGTGATAGCAGAGTTGCTGATTGGGGGAGCATCTACGCCAAGTTGTCACAAGGTACAAAGAGACTGGGTTGACATTTGTGGTTGATTTGGCTTTGTGCTCCATGCAGTTTCCCTTCCTCGTAAAATCATCACAAGACTACTTAACTGCCATCCACAATTTGCTCACATTTGGAGAAGAAACCAATGACTTGGAGATTAAAGAGAGAGGCAACATCTATGTGTCAATCTGCAGGATGGGGAATATGTGCTGTTGGGCTTCTTTTCATCCCTTGAAAGATACTCTTCCTTACAAAGAGTATGGAGAGAGAAAACACAAGGCATGGTCATGTCCCTTCTTTTTCGTTTAACTTAAGCGCTCAACTGGTTGGACTCAGTCAAATCTGTACTGTGTATTATCCTACTTTGGAAAGGGATGCTAATCAGCAATTTTGGGGGAATTATAATTAAGAATTATATGTATGTTCTTTCACCTTAAGTATTGGTTAATATACATTATTGGGAATTTGCTCATTACATTAATAGTATAAATGAGAAATTATTGAGAACACATTTTTATTCTTAAGACATCAATTGCTAAAGATCAACAACACATAAAGCAAAACAAACATTAATCATCAGATCTGCCCTCCGTCTCTTCAGTCGTCCACTTTTCCTCCTTTCCTCCCTCCATTGCAAATTTCACAGGTGGGATGTACAGAGGAGGAACATTGCTCTGCATTGGTGCGTGGTTTTCATGTTTCCCTGCATTATCATGGTTATGGTTGTTAAAAATTCTTGTCATTGCATCATGTTGTCTTGATGCATCTGGTATTGCAACCTTTTCTCCTCCCGTTGCTCATCTTGATGCAGTCTGCTCTTCTCTTGCAATCTTTCTCTTCCTGCCAATTGCGCTGTTCCTGTTGCTGTTGATTGTTGATCATCAACAAGACTTGGCTGAAACTTGGCTTGTCATCATCGGAGCCATTGCCTTTTCCTACTTCTTTGACTGGTGATTGGTGTACCTGCCAATGCAGTTGATGATGCAGCTGCAGATTCCTTAAAAATTTCAATGTAAGAAATCTAATTAGTGAAGTAAAGCTTACAGAACTAGAAAATACTCACGCATGAGGCCAAGGAATTTTGGGAATTGGGAATCATTTTCTGGCCTAAACATAAGAAATAGGCTTTGAAAAATAGAACCTAGGGGAGCCCAGAATTTTGGAATGGATCCATTACCCATTTTCTTTTGTAGATCTGCTTTCCGTGACAGTGCCCAGTGGGGTTCAATGATGTCTTCAACAGCAATCATTAAAATCATACCATTCCACATGATTTCATCTAGCCATAGATTGGAAAGGCAGACTCCCCTACAACTTCTTGCAGCGGTAGAAGTCAATTGTTACTCATGATGTATCATGGTTTGACAGGCTTTATTGAAATGTGATGGACTGTAGTTTATGTAGACAAGGGTGTCCTGCATTTGCCATCATTGGGTGTCCAGGAAAATAAGTAATGACCTATCTTTGGCTTCAACCTTTTATGTCTTCGAGTGTCTCATTCCAAGCTGTTTGTCTTGTGGTATCTTGTATTCAGCTATGTATAGCCAACAGGTGAAAACATTAGGTTTTCATTTATATTGATGTATTCATTCATGAGATCGTTGTTCTGACATTGTGAATGATGGAAGTCAAACAATTTGGTTTTACTCCTTTTGGAAAAATGGCATTGGCCACAAATCTACGTGGTATTTACTATCACTCTCACTTAAAATACACAAAACACTTCCGTTTTGTATTTCAAATGAGGAGCACTCGAAGATAAGGCAGAACAGTGTCCACTAAGGAATTCATACACAATCCAATAAAACACATGATCTACATGCTTTATGTCAGAACATAAAGACATACCAAATTGTGAAAAATACTACTCAATTTCATGTTGAATGCATGAATTGTGTGTGCTTTGTGCAGCACAATAAGGCATCATTTTAAGCCAAAAAAAGTCTCATAATGTAATTTTTATTGGTTGCAATCCCCAACACATCTTCAAAATGTGTTCTACCTATTCCTTGTTTGAAGTTTATCGCTTACATCATTATCAGTTTATAGAGTGATGGTGCTTTTGTGAGTTATATGCATACTACCAGCTGTTGTGAGTCTCCCTTGCAGGTTGTCCTTTAGCATTTAGTCATCATAATTGACACAGAAACATCACTGGGGCTCTGTTGCAGATGATACACGTACTCTCCGTCATCTAGGGAAGTTCACATGTTGTGCAAACATCTGGCATCTGCATACACACAAGCAGAAGACAAGTTAATGGAGTTATACTCTCTACCACAAGCTCTGGATAATCCCCCAAAAGCACCAATTAGGCAGTCATACATGACTTTGGTGCAAAATGCATGAGGATGAAAAATAATACTTTCGTCACTTTTGGACATTCAACACAAATATGGGCTAAATGTCTAATCCAGGATTTCATCGCTACTCATGAATTCGAAATAAATAGAGCCGAGAGTACAAGAGATGCTGTGTACAGAGTACATACAAACAGGAAGCTTTTTGTTCCCTATATAGGCCTACAAATTTATATGTGTTTTCCTGCAAAGAGGTATTTATCATATTGAGCATGCAACCCCGTGAAGTTCTCATTCCACAATTTGTTAGGTTACTTCAAAGAGATTTTCATTTTACTTGGTAGAAGGCAGCAGCGGAGTTCATTCAGGTCCCAGTTGGGGCACAGGTTCATGTGGGATTTCAGGTTTGAGTTTTGTCCTTACCAGACTTCTGTTTAGTACCCAATGGATTTTCAAGAATGGACAGTTTTGAGGAGTGGCATGAAAGAAACGCTTTTTGGATCATGAAACAGCACAATAATATGGGAGCAAATCCTGTTGCGGAACAGACCCCAAAATTTGGAAGAACGACATAACTGTCCACAGACAAAAATAATGAAACTGCCCTAGGAGTAGTTTTACCACTGAAAACCACTGCACACAACAGGCATCAAGCATTATGATCAAGTCCTGAAGATGTCAATATTGTCCAGGAGCTAGCTTAGGGAAAGCACATATTTTTAAATTGAAAGATGAATTTAATACAAAGTCATGTTTCCATGCCTCCAGTATAAAACCAGCATACTTTGGGTTATCAAGAAAGAAGGAGCCATACACAGGTGCCCGTATGAAAGTTCTCATGAATGTCCACTTTGCTCAAGTAATGTGACAACCTTCTAAAAATTTTACTATGGAAACACCAAAAATTGTTATGTGATTTAAAGCAAGAACTACAAAACGAAGTGCTCTGGCAGAAGCAATGCAGTCAAACAATTCAAAAAATAGAAAACCTCTGGAAGCATCTGGAAAGTTCTGTTTGCACCCACTGACGTCCCGTTTTTGCCCACTATTTTTAATCCTACGGTTTGCCGGGACTAAATATTTTATTTCTCAGAAAGTCTTCTCTATTTTTGTGTGAATTGGTGATGGTTTCCATGCCAACTTAAACAGAGAAATTAGTTCTTTTGAAAAAGAACTAGTTCTTTTTGAACAGAACTAAATGGAATTTAGTTCCTCTTGACATAACTAGTTTCGAACTAGTTTCATTATCGTGATGTGTCAAAAGCACGTTATTGTGGCTTAGCTAAACATTATATTTAGTTCCATTTAGTTCCATCTTGGAACTAGTTCGGAACTAGTTATGTTTAGTTCCTTTAGAGAGGAACTAAAAAGAACTAGTTCCTCAAAGAAGGAACTATTGTTCTTTTGTTGAGATTGGCATCAATAAATACACAATCGCCAATACTAATTCCAAAGCATGACATTCAAGTTGTCTGCGAAAGAAATATCTTGGGTAAAGAGACAACCAATCCCAGTTTTGAAAAGTAGGCCAAAACCGAACTTTCCAGATGCTTCCTGACTCAAGGAAAAGTTCAATCAAGACACAGAATGAAATAAACTAACCATCTTTTTGAATTCCAATGAAACACTTTAGAAATCGTTCAAAATATGCCAAAGACAAAAATCTTTACGTGCAAACAAAAAGGTGCCCTGATGGCAAAAGACATAGTCGCATCCAGGAGTTTTTCAGAAAAGTTAACATGTTGTTTACTGAGAGAAAAAGAAGTATATGTCAGCAGCACTAAAGAAAGCAGCTATGATCAAACAACAAAAAACCAAAACCAAGTTTTCTTGGGTTATGAACCCCAAACAAAGAGTCACCACAGTGACAAAGGCCAAGAATCTGCCTTATTTAGTACCCCTACGCACTAGAAATTAAAAGAATCGTTTTCCTAAAATAAAAGGACTCCCCAGGAAAAGCGCCCCATTGCCATTGATCCAAGAGGCACGGACTCCCCAACACAGAAGTCCGCAGCCCCAACATACCAACATTGTGTAGAACCTACACAATGTTCCTTTTCAATAAAATGGATGGAACAACAGTTCCACCGCCCTTCTATCTTCACAGTTGTACAAAAAAAAGCTCATAAAAATAAATGTTCGACCCCTGTCAAAACTACTTTAAAAATCCCGCTTAATATTTTTTGCAACCAAATGGCTCAGGTCAGACATTCAAAATTGGATGTGGCACTGAAAAATAGTTACAATCCAAAAATCAGTTTGTGCTGTACAACAACAACAATTCTATAAAAATAATCAGAGTGAACTAGTTAGGATGCTGTTCCCACCCAAAGAATTAAGTACAGTAAGGTAGAAGTCAAAAATATGCCTCTGCAAGAACAAACAACTTTATAAGTGGTCAAATAGATGCCCAGAAGCTGTGCCATCACAAAGACAAAGTTTTCAGGAGGTTTCTCCCACTCTAATAAGAAATGAGCAACCTCGGGTTTCCAAATGCCACATGCGCTGGGCTAATGACACTCACAACAGCCACAATGCTCACATGATGAACTAACTTGAAGAAAAACCATAGCCAGTAAGATCAAGTGCTAGCTTGGAGGCCCACCTTGAACTTTAACAAGGTTTGTGAGGTCATTACCAGGTAGCATGAATTTGGTTTTACAAGTCAAACAATAATCAGCTTCTGTAACAATAGAGAAGAGATACAATAATTACTCACAAGTGTATCCCAGTACAGGAGAACAAGAATCATAAGTGAACCAATGCAAATATGCCTGTGAGTACATCATCAACATCAAACATGGGTACTCAACAGTTACCGGGTGGTCTAGTACTATCAAGACTGTAGGACAAGAGTCAACAGGTAGGTTGCTCTCTTGCAACTGGACTTTGTAGAGAAAGGTGTACTAATTCATCACACCAAAGAAACCACAGATATACCATGACAAATGGACAAAGTATGCAAAAAGAGCAGGTGCTTGTGTCTGACTATTGCTGATAATAACAACATAGTCTAAGGTCACCCAAAATTGTGTTGAGTCTGTGATGAGCCTTCATTCTCTGTAAGGAAACAACAGAAAAGACAAAGCACTAGAATTGGATCTATAGACATGGAGAACTTACAGGATTCAATGGCATGCTATGTATCACTATATGCTGATCTTAATGACATCACAAAAATCTAGACACTATTTCTCTTGCATACTCTTCCAATTCCAATTGGAGAGTAACACTAAGTAACAACGAGACATCCAACACATAGTACCTATCATTGCCCCCCATGAATACTTAGTCCCTACTGTCATGTATGGACAGCTGGATGACCTTTGGTAGGGCAACTACTTGTTGCACTAACCATCACAAATGTAAGACTCCCAGGAGAAACCCATACAATGAGACAAAAGCCATTTTTCTCCTGTGAACTACAACATAAAAATATGACTATGTCACACATGGATCAGCACAAAACACTCATCTCTCCCCAGAAGACATGAAATCCTTGTCTTTGCTTACAAGCAACTAATGGTCAAAAGCAACTTCTGGTGCACAACAATCATACATTGCCCAATGCTCTATCATGCTCATCTGAAGATCACTTTCCTAGTTGTTGTACCACAAAAATGCTTATTCATACATCAAGTTACTCCACTTAAGCTGTGTTGTGTCTTGTTTGTAAATAAATCATAAAATATCTTGTCAAAAAATCCCCCACAACCTCATGTTTACTACATGAGTTGCTCAAGCTTTGTGTTACAGGATGCAGCATCACTTTAAGCTAGAATATGTCTCACAATTTAATGTGTTGGTTACAATCCCCATTCAAAATATCTATCTAATCCTTCTTCTAAGTTTTTTCTTAGGTCAAAAATAAAAAGTTTGGATACTGGGTGCCTACCATTATTCATTTCTATCATCCAAATATTCATACATTCAGACATTTGCCATGTTGAAATGTTTGGCTACCTCAAATATCCAGATCAAAGAGTCAGATATGCATTTTTGGAAAAAGTTTAGCCATGCTTTGCTTAAGATTTTCCCTCAATTTTTTGGCCATTTTTGTTGCACATCCTTATTTTTGACAACTTTTGTTGAAGATTCTATAGATATTTTAATATTGGATACTTGACTGTTTCAATCAAAGAATGAATCATTGTCTCTGTTATTTCAATTTAATTTGAATTGACTCAGTAAAGAAATTAAGACTGGTTTCAGCCACGGGTACTATATTATCCGTTGCTAAATATTTATGATTATCATTGGAGTATACGGTTGCCATAGTAATAGAAACCAACTGTCATCTCGCAGACAGGATCATCATATTTTCACAGTCAGCAGTTGCTAAAACAAAAATCTCGCTTACATGTGGAGGATTTTTTGGGGCATATATTTTGCCTAAAATGGAAGCATGATGTACCATACAATACCTTACATGTATATCTTCCTCGGAACGCTATGGCTTGGCTATAGAACATTATGCTTCATCACCAGAGTTCTCTTCCTTGCATCTTTCCCAATCAGTGGTGCAATGAACATGAGCTATGATAGAGAGATGGAATGACCTCGTAGTTGTCATGCAAACATACAGGAGAATTGACCAGGAACCTGTTTGCCCTCAACATAAGATTTAGATGAAGATGTTTTGCCACTTGATTTCACGTTTGCTTTGATTCCTCTGTGGGGAGTGTTCCACCCTTGTCATTGGAACTAGTATCCAAAGACCTCTAGACACTGCAATTCTGGATCTAGTAACCAAAAAACTGGATTTAGTAACCAAAAAAATAGAACAATCCACCAAAACATCCTGGAAAAGGAACCGGTTAGAAAAAATTACGTATACTATTTTTTTAGCAACTGAATGAAATTCTTACCATGGCTGCATCGGAGAAGTTGGGAGTATAGTTGCCATTTTGGCAAAGTCGGGTCGAAAATATTCACTTGACCCAAAAATAGTGCCCGTGGCTGTGACCGGTCTAAGGTATTGTAGTTGAACCGAGACCAGTTGCAGCCATGACTACTAAATTTTTGGCAGATAATTATTTTTGGTTACTGTCAGAGTATACAGTTGCCATAATTACCGACACTGATCATTGTCGTGCAGACATCATCATAAATTTTTATACCACATCAGTTGCTAAAATAAGAATCTCGCTTACAAGTGGAGGAATTTTTGGGGCATAGGTGTTGCATGATGCAAAGAAGTGGTACAATACAATACCTTATCTTCCACGGAACTGTATGGCTCAGCTATAGCATATTATTCATTGCCAGAGCTCTCTTCCTTGTCGGCATCTTCTTCCCAATCAGAATCCTGTGTGCTGGTGTGACAAACAGGAGGTAAAGACGGAATGACCAAGTGGTCATCATGGGAACGTACAGAAGAAATTGACAACGGAACCTGTTTGTCAGCTACAGAAGATTCAGATGACAGATGTTTTGCCACTTAATTATGTGCTCACTTTGATTGATGAGTGGTTGGACGTTCCTCTGTGGAAAGCATTCCAGCCTTCATGTTGGTCCGAAGACCTGAAGACACAACAAGTGTGGATTTAGCAACCCAAAAAATAGAACTGATTACCAAATCAATCCTGAAAAGGAACCGGTCAGAAAAATACACTAACTATCTTTTTTGGTAACTAGATAAAATCTTTGGGGTGGCTGCACCGGCAAAGTCGGGGGTCTTGTTACCATTTCGCCGAAGTTGGGTTGAAAACAGGAACTTGACCTAAAAATAGTACCCGTGGTTGCAATCAGTCCGAGTTAGACCGAGCTCCAACAACTCATGTATGGTACTCGAATGTACAAAGGTGAAATGTGACTTCTAAGGTGCACAAAAAGAGAAATACATACTTTTTAAGATATAACAGGTGTGTCGAAAAGCCACCTTATCTTTAAATCTAATACTTCCTCTGTTTCAATAATTTTTCTTCTGTCTGGCTTGCTGCAAAAAATCTTGCAGTGGCCTCTTGTAATTATTTTTTTGAATCCTGGAAGGACAGAGATGGGACTGGATTTTGTCAGTTTCGCGCAACGGGCCATAAATACGAACGAAAACTCCCAAGGCACGGTATCCCAACAATCAAATGCTCCCAAAAACGACAGGAATGTCATTGCTTCAATCTCGAATACAAATTCCAATTTCAGACAGAAAATCGATGTTCAATTACAAGGAACGGAACTATGCAACACCGCGTTCGTAACGCATGGGACAATGGAGGCGGTCGCCCGTCTTCTTCCTTTGCCACCCCCGCTGGTGCTAGACGCGGTTACAATTTGTCATCGATCTCGATTCTCCCATCACTGCCACAGGTTCCGCCCTTCAACACCACGACCATGAACTCCCATGCGATGATGCCACCGGCTAACAGACAGGTTCAGCTACCTCCTGGACGGGAAGCGATGATACGTTCAAGCAACACGTTGATGCCACATGTTCCTTCGGGTCGAAGCATACTGATGCCTTTTAGCAGAAACGAACAAAATAACCGTCAATTTCAAGCTCCGTCAGCTAACGCATCTACTCGCGACTCATTTCGAAGCAATACCGACAACAACAGGAATGATATAATGTCTTCTAATCGCTGTGGATTGTTCGGTCGTGTGACAACGTTCGATCTTCATGTCATCGACCGAAAACGAGAAATCAGGGAGAATGAAAGTGCTCGCTTTTGCGACGCGCATGTCAAGCGAGTGAAACGAGACACCACCCGTAATGACGAAGTTGTTGAGGACGTTAACGTGTCAGCATCAGCTAACCAAAGCCCAAAAGATTCGGAAATGCACGTTATTTTTGCAATTGACTTTTCAACGTCGATGAATACGGCAGATGTCAACTCGCGCAACGGTAAAATCTCTCGTTGGAATGCAGTGTTCCAGTGCGTTGATTCCTTTCTTGACAAACAACTACAGCAACAGCGCCAACAAGGAGGTGGCACTGACGATCAGTATCACAAGTGTGTTGTGTCTGTGCTCATATTCAATAACGAATCGCAAGTCCTCTTGAATCGAATGCAACTCGATGGCGACGGCACCAGTGTTCGCGCCGCGTTGAAAGCAGCCGAGAAAGGTCACACACCTAAAGGTGGGACGTCCTTCACGGCAGGGTTCCACGAAGCATCCATACTAGCCGCTGGATCCAATGATGTGAACACAGATAACGTTATGGTGGTTTTTCTCAGCGACGGCAGGCCTGGCGATCTTCGCCCTCGCGCTCCTTGTGATGCAAAAATCCCAATGCAAACAACGTATCGATATTTTGGCAGGGAATATCGAGCGGCCGGATGGTACATTGAAAAGATGCAGAGCAAGCACATGCATTTTAGTCTTCAGCTCGTGTGCCTCTACAACGAAGGCAAAGAAGTGAGTGATGAGACCTTTTTTGTTGCATTAAAGCCCATTGTACCCATCTGAACACCACGTATCCTACTCTGCGTCCATTAGTGGATGGAATACCTGGCAAAAAGATACGAAGGGACGCTCCATAACCCAGATCTTACTCTGGATGAAGATGATACCATCACCAGACAGGTTTCCCGTCAGGCTCTGACCCGCACTATTCCAGCTCTCCCCCCTGATTCTTCTACCAAAACCGACGATAATGATGTAATCGAGATAAAGGTAAAATCAAGCAGCACAATAATCCGTGAGAAATACGAAAACGCTCGAGCTACAGGCAAAGTCATTTCGCTGACTGGCTCCACAAATACGCAGTCATCGTCGATCCGGTCAACATTTGACAGCATTTCTGACTCTGTCACCGCCATGCGCACAGCAAAACGACAAGAACGAGCTGTTATTGTTCAGGCCGATTCAGCAATGATAAGTTACGAAGCAACTCGAATGGTCTTGGTCAAAGATGCAAATGGAAACGCAACGTTTACAACTTCCTCCGGCGAAGCACCGAACGGACGCAGAGTTCAAATCTCGATGCATCCATTTGCACAAGGTGAGTGATAGTGGATATTTTTCGTGAATCCGTCATGAGTCAGCTTTAACGTCGGCGTTGTGTTTCAGGTGGCCTGAGAAATGTATATCGCATGAAAGAGTACTCGTCAGAAATGAATACCGTGCAAGTTGGTGTCGCAAAAGAAAGCAGACACGATATCAAGTACCAGGAGAGGCTTTCATTCCACCTCGAAACTGCCTCATGCCAGCTACGAGCATACCAATATGCTAAGTCATTTAATAAAGCTATTTCGAAGAAAAATGAGAATGGCGTTATACTCCCGGCTATGAAAGAAGTCAAAGTCCTATGTACTATGGTGTACCGCCTAAAAGCTCCATCCTACCCCGGTGGATTTCGCTACCTTGCAGTTGAAAATGAATTGAGCGGCCCCTATCAAAAATGGAACAACAATGCTGGCTTTGTAAATCAATCCGAGTGTCTTGAATGCAAAATTGCGCAGACCTTCAGGTGAGAATTCCTCATCAAGATTAGTTGAAATACGCTACTAATGCAAATCCTAATTGCGATCGTTCTCTTAATACTTGCCGGAAGTCACTTTTCCTACGAAAGAAGCAAAGAGCAAGAAATGGTAGTTGATATCCAGGGGTCAGGAAGTACCTACACAGACCCTCAGCTTCACTCTGTCGGGAAATCGTACGGAAGGGCGGATCAAGGCACCACTGGCTTCGAAAAGTTCTTCAAGACTCACAAATGTAATTTCTTGTGCCAGCTGCTGGATCTTCCTGATCGTTCGGAAAAATAATAGGACATAAGTGTACTTTTGCATCGACAATCACGCCAGGCATCAACTATGTCACTGATGTCGGGAGAAACCCACATAGCAAACACTAATATACCTTAGTATCGAATGGATGTTACAATTTAATATCGTTCTGGCCTCGACACAGTGCTATTGACCTTATTCTGTTTCACCCAGAGTGTTACGCGACGTTCGAAAGAGCCAACAACAAGTACGCCAACCAAAATGGGGATCGTCAATGCCGCTAATGGAATCAAACCAGTCTCCGCAGAAACACAGTTTTCCTTCACCCAAGTTATCACGGGACCATTATTGCTGTCACCCAACCCCAAGCCATATTTTAGCCAAAGTAAACCGTTGCCTACTCCCATAACCAGACCCACAACAACTTGTTCGAAGCTGTGTAAATGGACTCTAATTCGATATCTCAATGCAAGAACAGAATACGCAGCCATTGCAAACCCAGCCAGGTATGTTGGCACGATTGCACCCGTAATCACCGTTGCAATGAAACCTAAACTCATAGCGTGACTCGATGGCTGGAATTTAGAAATGAGGACAATGATTAGATTCAAGCCATCCCAAGTAGACTCGTGAAGCTTCCTTCAAGGAAAGTGCTCACCATCCCCCCGTCGCTCGGTTTGAGCTTTACATTTTCGTTTGTTTGCAACGTGGCAGGTCGTTCATGGTTCAATAGCTTCTTCAGAACTTTGCTGCAGACTGCGTTGAGAATGGAGCCAATAAATAGTGTTACCATGAGAGCGTCGCGTCGAGATGCGAGAAGGAGGAAGAAGGACACTGATACAAACGACGATGCAGTTTTGCCGATAATTGTCACGAAGTCGTTTGGGCTCGAATGGGCCGTGAAGCTTGGGTCAGATGGAGGCGGCATCGATGATTCGATAGAATTGTCCAAATGATTTGTACCGCGGATTGATGCCGACCGCCTAGGGCGAAATATTTGCATACTGCGGAAAGAATCTGTTCTAGTTTTCGCAGCAGCCGATGCACACTTTCCGGCGAGTGAAAAAGAGTTAGCGCGAGCGAGGAGACAACAACCTGCTGTTGCTTTAATTGACACAGATTTCACCATGGCTAGATACCTAGTGCAAGAAGTCCGCGGAGCCTCCGGAGATAAATAATAATGCTCCTGCTTTGCTGCAGTCGGCTGCTTGCTCGCTCATCTTGTGGATGACGTAATCCTTAACCTTTTTCGTAAAAACAGGGTACAGAATAGGCAACAAAGAGGTTTTTCTAATTTTCCGAGTTCGGTAAAAAATGTCGTCACGTGTGTGGCCTACTCGTGCTATACGACAATACATCATCATACCCACGGAAAGGGGGAGGGGGGAACGATCACCGTGTAAAATTGTATGACTCTACTAATGGCTAAACAGATCAGGAAGAAGTAGGAGTGTTTTTGAAACATTTTTAAAATAATCTGTCATCCATCAATATTGACCAAAAAACATAAAAAATATTTTCATGTGTATTGGTTATTGGAATGCAACAACCAACCGTAACGCGACGGTGTTGCAAAGTCGACGTACCTTGCGATGAACTTGGCAGAGACTGAAGCGAAGAGGAGAGAGTGGAGTGTTTGCGTATAATCTGTAGTTTTAATCGATAAAAGTGACAAATTATAAAGTTAACACTATGAATCAGACAATACGACAATCAACATGTAAAAGCATGTAGATTTAGGTCTGATCGGAAGAACTTCAGCTGAGAGGAGGAACCACAACAAGAAAGCAAGAATTCAGGTGTCAGAACTCTTGCAGAATTCTTGTGTTTGTATGGCTCCAAAGACACAACACGTCAGAACGACGGAACTTCCAGAAGTGAAAATGCAAGACAGATGGAAAAGAACAGATGGAACCGAAAAGATACCCAAAAAAGGTCTGTGCCACGCACGAACCTCTCTCTGAGGTACCAAACCATGTCAGTGGTACCTCGCACTCCCTCTCGAGCCCAAAGATGGGTATTCGCTACCAACCCATCAGCAGGGATCGCAAGTGAGTAAATGCAGGAGCCGGCAGGCCTTTGGTGAATAGGTCTCCAAGTTGGTTGCGGGAGTCAATTTTCAACAGATGAACACGCTCGAGTGTACATGTTCCCGGAACCAATGGTACTTGATGGCATAGTGCTTGGAGCGAGGTGTCATACGTTGGGGTTCCAAAGATGCAAGAGTGAGAGCACCCACATTGTCTTCATGAATTTTAATATGCATATTGGCAACAGCAGCCATCTCCAAACCAACAGCGGAACAAAGCTCTCGGATGAGGTCTACAATAGGGAAGAGGTCTTTGCATGAGGTGCTGAGAGCCACATACTCGGCCTCCATGGTGGACAAGGCTATCTCAGTCTGCAGTTTGGACTTCCAAAGGACTGGGCAATCAAACATTGTTATGAGATAGCCGGTTCGACTGCGGCGCAATGGGGATCCTGGGAGTCTTCATGACCGTAAAGCCCAGCAAAATCAGCATCAGGGTAACAATCAACACACGGTTTATCATTGGGAGACATGATTAGCCCTTTGTCCATTGTACCTTTGAGGTAGCGTCCAATGCGAATCAGAGCCAGCTCGTGACGGCGCGTGGGGCAAAATGTGTAACGGGCACATTGGTGAACTGCAAAGGCAATATCTGGGCGAGTATGCCCGCTAAGATAGAGCAGCATACCCACTACAGCAGCGTAGTTGAAAGTGCCAGTGGCTGGCACACCTTGAGAGTCCTTGGGAAGCGGAGAGGTCTCGGCCGGAGTGGCAGCTGCGGAGGAGAAGGTAGAGCAGAGACCCAGCGCCTCCACGATGCGTTTGGTGAGGCCAGTCTGTGTGAGGAGGAGACGGGGAGCGGAAGGAGTACCAAGAGACTTGACATCAACCCCCAGGAACCCTTCAGCTGAGCCTTCCTTCCGGATCATGATGCCATCTTCCTTAAGACGCTGAATTATATCATCGATGTACGAGTCTGCACGGCGTAGAAGAGAATATCATCAACGTAGCAGAGGGCGATCACAGATTTCCCAATGAAGAGACACGGGTCCAAGCTGGACTGTTGGAGACCATGGCGCTCAAGTGTCGCTTCAGGTGCTGGAAGAAATAGCGAGGTGCCTGGCGAAGGCCATAAACAGAGCGATTGAGAGACAGGACTAGATTGTGCCCACGTTGAAAACCGGCAGGTTGGTGAACAAAAATATGCTCGTCAGGGGCAAGTTCGGCATGGACAAACGCAGCTGTAATGTCTGCTTGAGCACTGCGAAGGCCGAGCTTAGTCGAGAGGACCATCATAGTACGCACAGTGCTCCACTGAATGACAGGGGACCATGTGTCGGAGAAATCCACTCCCTCTGTCTGACAATCACCGCGAACACAGAAACGGGCTTTGAACTTTTGACGAGGCCGTCTGGAAAGCGCTTGATACGAAAGGCCCAAGTGCAGGGAAGGACTTTCATCCATGGTTCGCGCTTGACAAGCTTCCATGCTTTTAAGTCTACTTCAAGGGTCTGCATCTCAGTAGACATGGCATCCCACCATTTATCAGCATCCGCACTATTCATAGCCTGGGACCATGTAGGGTTGTCTGGGTCACTCTTGCTTGCTTTAGCTTTGAGGAGGTGGGGCTGGACGTCGGTGATTGTCATGGAAAGAGGGTCATCAGAGAGGTCTGGTTGCAGGTAGCGGCAAATTCAGGAGACACGCCAGTCGAGACTTCCACTCCTAACGAACTCCAATCATCTTGTAGAAGTGAAAGATTGGCTAAATGCGTGCGTTTCACCCGAATGGAGGAGTAAAGCGGACCGTCAGAAGCACCGACATTGCGAACCGACGGAGGGGTTGACTCAATTGTGGGCAACCGAAAGTGCATAGTCGGGAACAGAGAGAAGGCAGGTCAGGAGACCTGTCACCCAACGCCCTTTTGTGAATGGATGAGACCGATCAAGTGCCGGGCCATCTTTCCAATCACCTGAGCGTACCCTTCTAGGATAGCGAGACTCAGCGAAGGGTTGTGTGGAAGGAGGCAAGGGCACTGGTAAAGATGTGTCGCTGACGTCAGAAGCGGAAGGTGACGAGGCATCTGGAGATTCCGCTCCCTCTGGAACAGGGAGAAGCGAATTAGATCCAGTTGGTGGCCCTCCCTCTGGAGCGCCTCCCTCTGGAGCGCCGTGTCCCGGAATGGTAGGAACACGAGCCGAGGGCGGGAAGGAGAGACATAGGGTCAAAAGTCAATGGCTCTTGTCCGGAGGCAGATGTAGGAGACTTCTGCAGTATTTCATCTTGAGATAGCCAGTCATCATCTAAAGGAGGCCCGTGCTTGTCAGCACCAGATGGATCTAAGAAGCTTTCACGTGAAGTCTGAAAAAGTTCTTCAAAACGCCGATCCCGCTCTTCAATTGAATGGAGGGAAGGGACGGTGGAGAAGCCATCATCAAATATCACATGGTATTGAGGAGAGACGCGCTGAGAGCGAGGGTTGAAGACTAAAGGCACCAGGGAGGAGTGTTCTGACGAAAAACCAACGAAGATGCCTTGTCGGGCGGCTATTCCACTTAGGGATTTTCTTGCCATCTTGGAGGGCAGGATCAAGCACATAGACCGGGCAGCCAAAGACATGAGCCCGCGAGATGTCGGAGTGGCTAGACTTAACCTTAGACCACAGTTCCAAGGGGGAAAGACCATATCCATGAGGAGGAAGGCGATTGTGTACCCAGATGGCGTAAGACATGGCAAAGGGCCATAAGTCAAGGAGGGACCGTTCGGGCCAACGGAGGGATGCATGGATGAGGTTGGCACGGGCCATGTTGGAGATAGTTCGTATTGCATTCTCCGCAACACCATTCTGGTGGTGAGCACCAACTCCACTGAAGCGCAGCTTTTGACCTTGAGTGGTGCAATGTTCCCGAAAGAGTTTTGAATTGAAGACCCCATTATCAGTGTGGATGGACCGAATAGTGGCACCAACATCAGCGGCCTCCCGCTCGAGCAGTAGCTTCCCACGCAGTGTATCAGCAGCATTGAGGGAGTGTTGGGGACTGTGAAAGATCCACTGGCTGGCATGGTCCACCCAGATCGTACCGCCAACATAACCATGTCGTGTAGAACTGTGCCCAGAATGAGTGACCACCCGCCCTGGCGTAGGAGAGATATAATGGTCGCAACTAATGCAATCTCCAGGAGAGGTGTGACCGGCTTTGAGGGAGGAAAGAGTTGGAGACACGGAACCGATCGTGGAGTGGATCTGAGGTCGACGTCGCTTAGCCTTTGCAATCTGACAAGCAGCACAGAGAAGACCGTCCGTCGCTGAGCTGGAAGGCTTGTATTTGCAAGGAAGGAGATCTCCATGAGATAAGGGGACGAGCTCTGATGCCGAACGAACTGGAGGAGTACGTCTGGTGCGAAGCAGGTTGTGAATAGAACTCAGGCCTGCATGGGAGAGTCGATAGTGCCAAAGAAGAAGTTCTTTCTGGGCTGGAGAGAGGTTTGTATTGCCAGCGGCAAGGAGGTTGGTCGACCATGATGTGTTATCGGAGGCAGTGAAGGAAAAACACCGAGCCCAAAAACCAAGCTCTTTGTCAGAACCAGTGCTAAGGGGAAGGACTGGAAGATTCGCCCGCCCATAGGGCGCGTCAAGTACAATACCGTTGTTGAGACGAAAACGATATTTTGTCGCATCCTGCGTACCATGACCACCCCCAATGGAGTCAGCTGACAAAAGGCACTGAGGGCTGAGTAGTCGAACCGACGCTGAAGGAACATGATATCCAGGAAGTTTAATCTCAACTTCTTTGCCATTGACATCGAGGACCCGCCAGGTGATAATGCCTTTGCCGCATACCTTGTTAGTTGATGAAAGGTCTGTGATCTGAACATCGCTAGATGCATAGTCTGAACCAAAGTCATTTCGGCATGGGCTGATGCAACAGGATGCTCGGAATCCACAATGAGTGGACAGGTGTCAACACCACTGACAGAGTGAAGTACAGTTTCCATCATAGCAGGAAAAACGAAACCGTCAAAAGCAGATGACGCAAGTGAGTCACGACAGGAGCGGAGGGACACCGACACCGAGGGGCAACGGGACACATGGCGGAACCGAAGGCGGTCTACACGCTCAAGCGTAAGCATGCGAATGCCAGCTATTGCAGGGTGGAAAGAAGAGAGGAACTTGTCCAAGTCTGAGGGGACAAAGTCGGGCTCTGCACTGGGAGCCGGTGGCGAAGGACTGGTTGGTGTCAAAGACATGAGTCTGTCCTGCTGGCGAGTAACACATTGTGCCACATGTCTAAAATGTCGCCGAAGCCGCCAAGAATGTCGTCCAAAGATGCGCTGAAAGGATATGTCCACTGGAGGAGGCGAGAGAACAGAATCCCATTGGGTGATCGAAGAGTCGACAACTGGAGAGAGAGAATAGTCACCGCCAGACAGAAGGACCCAGGAAGAAAGAACCGAATCAAAAGGATCAGGCTCAATAGATGCTGTTTGGTGGAGATCATCCAAGGCTGCGTGAAGATGAAGAGATGGATCATCCAGGAGAATATCTTTGACAAAGAGAAAACACCGACGTGGTAATGAACATAAGTAGTCCACTACCCAAAGCCATCGCATTGAGAAAACACCCCATTCTAGGAGCAGAAACCACGGCGTAGAGTGATGGTCGATTCAATGCAGGGGCCACAGAGATTGAGGCTGAGAGACCAGCATGCCATGATGGCAAACCCACGACAAATCATGACCACCAGAGAAAAGGTGTGCTGTAACAGATACCCAAAAATAGGTGCCCAAACTGGGAATCCTTTGGTGGCCGAGTAGTACCAAGGAAGGCGAGAACATAGCCGGAACGCCCGCGAGAATTGGTAACCATCACGAACCCAAGATGGCGAGGGCGATTGCTTATCTTATCCATGATCATGCCAACAGACCAGAACGAAGCACGAAGACAGCGAGTGGTAATCCACAAACCAGCCACCAAGCATGAATACTTCACCACCGGAGAAAAGGAATGCAGGTCACAGAGGAGACCAAAAACTATTCCAACACTGGGAAACATGAGACAATCTAACCGCCAACGAAGGTCACGCCAGGCACGATTAGCAAGCTTGCGAGCTAACCGAGGATCCTGGACAGGATTAGCTGTAGAAAGGACAGAGCTTGATGATTTCCAACACACAGTCAAGAAGTGAACACTAAGGGCGACATACGCCAGAAGCTGAAGGGACCATCCCCGAACCTGATGAACATGCATTCCAAAAGCTAGAGAAAAATAGGAGAACTGAAGCGGCCACGAGAGACTGAAGGGGTCTGGAAGGGGTGGGGGTCGTGGCAAGCTGGGATGACAATTCTCTAGGGCCTGTCGGGGCAGTTTGAACCCTAATTGGAGAACCGGCATGAAGGACAAGAAAAGAAGAATGGGAGAGAAGAACGACCACACCAGAGCCAGCAGGGTGATGAGTGGAAGCAAACTTGACCAAGGGATTTGGAACGTTTTGCAACAAAGGCGTTCACGGGGACCAAACCAAGACCCGCCGCCTATCAGTTTAACAGCAGATTTCCCAAACCTTCCGCCACTAAGGCAGATATCCCTAAGTCATCATCAGTAGCAGTGGTGACGGAAGCATCCTGACCAGAAAGTGTACTGTCTTCTGCCGAGTTGGAAGAGGTATCATGAATGTCCCTTGGAGAGGGACCATCTCCTGCTAAGTGAGCATAGAGATCACAGTCAGTTAAGTCACCATCACAGCAGTCAATCATGGCCTGATGGACGGCAGCACTGAACTTGGTCTTGGCGGCAGAAGACTTGAAACGGAGTTTGGAACGAGAGGATGAATTAGACGCCTGTTGCTGTTGAATGCGCCGCTCTTTCTTCTCTAGAGCATCAGGCTTGCCGTGAGCCCAGGTTGGATGATTCTTCCCACAGGTAGCACAGGTTTGATGAAGAAACCACTCACGGTATGTGGGAAACTGATGTTGCCGAGGGGAAGAGGAGGAGGAGGAGCCACGATGGTCAGCCTTGAAGACACTAGCCTTTTGGTGGGAACCATCCCATTTCTGGAGGGTGCAGAGAGCTGTGTACTTGGCTTCAAGGGTAGCTGCAAAGCGGTCCAGTTGGGAAAGAAGGTCGCGGCCAACTGCCCAGTCAGTGTAGATGGGGTTCGAAATGAACCCAAGCTGTGACTTGCAGGCATCCTTGAAGTCATCCGAGGCACAGGCTGCCATCCCATTGAGGAAGTAGTCCAGGAGATTGGGAGGTATGGCAGCTGAGGGTAGGAGACGGACAACGGCCTTGAAACGAGCTGTAGCGAGTGGCACGTTTTCACCATCAAAGTTGGTGAGCTGAAAACTTGTGATGAAGTTGAGAAGAGCTTGGGTGGACTCGAAGGAGCGGTAATCAATGCGATCAACCAGTAGCTTGAAGAGGGTGAGGCCACCCTTTTGTGTATCACGAAGAGTGTCAAAGCTTTGCTTGGCTTGGACAAGGAGGGTACTCTCGGTGGACTTGAGTAGCACTTGGAGGAGCCAAGTGCTACTTTCAACGTCAACTTCAACACCAAAGGTGTTGACAAGTTCTTGGTAAAGGGCAACTTGCTCAAAAGATACCGTCTTGTACCCAGTGAGGAGGTTCACGAAGGTGTCGGACGTACCCACGGCGGACACATTGGTAAGGTCTACATCAACCGGGATATTACACACATAAAATACATCATGTGTGATAGCCCAATCGATCACACCATCGATGGCTGTCTGCGTACCAATCGCAGATGACCCGAGATCAGTGGACGTGTCGGAGGAAAGGAGGGCCGAGTAGTCCGGCGAGGTAAGCACGTGAGGGAGCTGGACGCATACGCGGTCTCGCAACTTCTTGCGCGAATCGGGCGAATCGCCACGGTCAAAACGCGAAACGAGGACCCGGCCGGCTGCAACTTCTTCGTCAGAGCGACGCCCGGCACGAAGGCTGAGACCAGAGCGCAGGGACACATGCGGTATGTCAGCGCGGGACCCAGTCGTAGCAGGACGACGACCTGGTCCGGCCGAAGAGGCAGGGGACAACAGGGTCTTGAGGGCCAAGGCGATTGACTCGGCGAGCT
>JABMIG010000094.1:0-147569 GCA_013187285.1 Cyclotella cryptica | reverse complement strand
ACTACAGTCCACAAAAAATTACTACGTTTTCTGTCGCAAACATTTGATTAAGAGCAATGGCGGATGTAGAACTAGTGCACGCCCGTGAAGAGGCAGAGGTTAAGGAAGAAGCACTTGATTTCGCAAAGATTCTGAGAGGAATCGAGGAGCTTGTTAGCGGCGCATTCTCGTTATCAACTAACGCTTCCAGAGTTGTCGAATGCCAAGATGAAGACGTTGCTCTTGACAGGGAGGATGACGGTAGCTGCGAGCCTATCGGAAAGGATGCCATATCTCCCTTCTGCAATCACGAGGATTCATCCGTCATCACATGCTCACTCTCTGAGCTGTCTACGGCAACTGAATCAAAATCGCTCAATCGACATGTCAGTTGGTTTGATGATGATGAGAATTTATGTCAAGAGCGTTCCGTGGAAGTAAAGTACATTGAAATAAAGAAAAAGACTCAAGTACAGAAAATGCTGCCTAATTGGAGTAAGAAGATGTGTCTTACTATGAAATCAGCAGGGAAGCGCGAGCAGCGAAAGATGAAAAATATGAAGTGATGAAACAAGTTTCATGAAGAGTCTAATGGCGGAGATATGTGGACGAAGAGTATGTTCAAAACGCAACAGTAACATGTCGCGTTCCGGGCGGGTGTGCATTAGAAAAGAGGAAAATCATTGCAGTGAACTGATTTTTGATTTAAGTCTTTTGTATCGTTGGGTTCATAAAGAAGGTCAAGATTCGATGCGACATGCACTCACCACTTGCTGTACTAACCATGACAGCGGTTTTTGTTGGCTAGGTCTCCGTTGTCATCACAATACTGTCGGAAATTTTACTTATTCTTACGTTCAAAGTTAATGAAATAATATCTGTTTATACTTCTTGCCACCGCAAAGCAAGCCATGCTGGGACTCCACCGCTACTTTTGTCATCATATTATCATTGAATAAGCGATGTCAATTTCCTCTCGACAAGCTCCCAAAAATAAATACTAAGGCAGCATCAATCTGCTCCACCTCAACAAATCCAGAGCAAAGATGAGTACTACGCCTTACCAAACAAAAGCATCTGTAAAAAACAACCCGAATCTTTGATTGACAACATTGCTTTTCACAGAGGGGCGAGGTTTGGCTATTTCGAGCAAGCGATGCTTTTTACTTTTAACTTCCCGGTTAATGTGATGCCCACGACTTCTTCCGCTTGTCGTGGCAAATTACATAAATCGTATGCTGGATAATCTGTAAGCACTTTCACATGTGGCAAATGTCAAACACAATTATTATTTCGATCGGTTGCTAAAATCTAGGCACCGAGCAAACGAGCACCAAGGTTTACTCTATCCTCCAAGCTTCTCTTCACTGGCACAGAGACTGTACTAGGAACATTCAACACTGTAATTCCGTTTCTCTTCGCACGTTCCACCTCCATGCTTCCCCAACGCGACTTACCAGCGCTTGCCGCTGCAATTACCTTTGCATTTCTTAGATCAAACAAACTACGTTGAAATGCATGAGAGCTGTTGCTAACGCCACTGCTCTTCGCACGTTGCACTTCCATACTTCCCCATCGGGATTTTCCTGCATTCGCTGCTGCCACAATTTTGGCATTCCTTTTATCGAATAGACTGACCTCTGCCGCGTCCTGAGAATTGCTAGGTGTAGATTCATTAGCAACTGGTGCATGTTTTGCTTGTTCTGAGGCTCTATCCACTTCCATACTCCCCCATCGAGAGACACCCGCATTAGCAGAAGCAATAATTCTTGCATTCCTCTTCTCAAACAGTGTGGGCTCTCTCAAAATCGTCGCATCAACACTACTGTCCTGCAACAGCGCTTTCGATGCAGACAACAACTTCTCTAGTCTTTCCTGAAATTTCTTCTCCGCTTTCAGCTCTGCTTCTCGAATGGCAAGCAATTTTTGATTTTGTGCGTTGACAATGTATTCTGACATGAAGTTTTGGTAGGACACAAGTTTTTGAGCAATTTCTGCGCTGTCTGTGGGAATTGTAGAGAGAGCAGGAGAGGAAGCGATCATTCCCCCTGTGCTGGCTTGATTTGACTTGAGCTGTTGAATCTCAGCTTTCAGTGCCTGTGGTGATATGATACATGACATTGTAGAGGTGGTTGTGGTGGATTAGGTTAGATTCGCCGCATTCATACAGAAAAGGAAATTGGAATAAATATCACTCACATCAATCTCCGCATTCTTCTTGTTTTCAACTTCTTTGATGGCTCTCAATTTCTCTTCGTGACTTTTGGCCATGTAATCGCTCATTGCCTTAGCTGCCGCATCATCGACCGTGGCGAGCAGAGCCCCACGAGTGCCCATACCTGATGGTGGAGGACAAAATGCATGTTCGATGTCGAGTGTTGCGGCGACGAACGTGAAGATGAAGCCGGTGGTTGAGGCCTTCATGGTGGCGACGTGAGACTTGTGGATTCAACTAGAGTTTGTGGCGAGCATGCGGATTTGGCTAGAGAGGCAGTGGAGATGGCGGCTCAAGATTCTGTTCACTCTATGCTATTCTATTCCAATGTAGCTTCATCTTCGAAGGTCTCCAAAAAGAGATTAAGATTTCGCGCTTGTTTGAAAGAGGCTGAAAATAGACTGGCCAAAACTCATAACCCATTCTAAAACCAAGGGGTCCAAAGGGACCACAGTTGAGAGACCGACAATATCCCCTTTGAAGGCCATCAAATTTTTTGCAGCAGCCAAGTAAATAATAAATATGATGTGTATTGTATTACACTGTATAGTACCACAATGCTATGCTCTTCGGCCCTTCTTCGACCTCTTCCTTCTTCGACCAAAATTCCTTTTGACTCGTTGAACATTGCCCGACCGTTTTGGACCAATAGTCATCGGTTTATCCTCCTCCCGCCGTAAAACCATGACCACGCAACAATCTCCACCGTCATCGTCTACCACACGAATATGCATCAAGAACCTGCCGCCCTCGTTTGACGAATCCAAAGTGAAGCATCACTTGCAATCCAATATGTCGTCCCTGATATTGACAGATTGCAAGATGTTGAAGACGAAAGAGGGGAGAAGTCGCAAGATTGCGTTTGTTGGATTCAAAGACTCAGAGGTGAGCAGCCCGCGGCGTGCATCACGTGTAATTCCATTTTCCTACAGAACAATTTCATCTAAAAATGACTCCCTACTTCGTTAACAACTCTACAGATGGCAGAGAAAGCAGTCTCCTATTTCGATAGAACATTCGCCCTGACGTCGAGACTCTCAGTCAGTTTAGCCTTCTCCAAAAAAGATGGGCCACCACCCTCTGAAGAGTATCGTCCGTGGTCCAAGCATAGTGTCGGCTCATCTCGAAACCAAAAGTCGCAAGGGAAGCCCGAGCTGAACAAGTTAAACGGAAAACAATCCACAGATAAAACAGATGAGAACATGGGCGACGATGCGCATCATTCTCAACACGTGGAAGAGTCAGAACAGATACGAAAAAAGCGAGAGGAATTCCTATCGGCAATGGGTGTAAGTGCTTCATCAAAAGACAAAAAAGGAAAAGAGGCTGTCTCGAAGTCGAAATTTTGGGCGAATGACGATGTAGTTGCCACACAATCGGAACCCGAGGGCTTCACTGCAAATGTCAGCTCGAACGCCGCTCAACCGGGGGATGATGATGGGGATTCAGATAGCGACACTGACAACAGCAGCAGCAGTTCCGAATCAAATTCGAAGCAGAGTAATGACGCCAACGACACCCACAAAAAGAATGTATCATCCGACTTGGACTTTCTCAGGTCCAAACAAGTCAAGACAGATGTTCTGTCAGAGGACGACGATGGCGAAGACAGCACGGATGACAGCAGTTCGGTCAGCAGTGATTCTGATGGGTCATCGTCGAGCGACGAAGACAGCAAAGAAATCAAGCTCGATGAGCCATCAACCGAAGAAAAGATTCATTCTGAATCAGCGGAAAATGATAAAGGTGCTTCAGCAGCCACTAGCCAACCAAAAGCCAGCAGCGACCACTCTCTCCCAACACTTGAAGACCGCCTATTTGTTCGCAATCTTCCTTTCACAACAACTGAAGAAGAATTGTTTGAGGCATTCTCACAGTTCGGCACTGTATCAGCTGTTCATATCCCAGTAGATGATACGAAACGGAACAAGGGATATGCTTTTGTGGCGTTCCAATCGAAGCATGATGCAAAAGTCGCTATGGATGCAATGGATGGTAGAGACTTCCAAGGTAGATTGATTCACATCCTCCCTTCTCGACCATCATCTGATCAAGCAGCCGATGTCAACGACGCGAACGCCAACATGACTTACAAGGAACGCCAAGCAATCGAACGTCAAAAAGAGGCAGAAAATTCAACCAAGAGTTGGTCTGCCAGTTTTCTTCGTGGCGATGCCGTAATTGATAATATTTCAGATCGCTTGGGAGTGTCCAAGGGAGACGTGCTAAATGTAAAAGATGGCATCTCATCTGGCAATGCTGCAGTCCGATTGGCACTGGGTGAGACTCACATAATATCTGAGAACATCAGTTTTTTTGAGTCGCATGGTGTCGACATTTCAGCACTGGAAGGTAGTAATGCAGACAAGGGGACCAGTGGCAGCGCACCAAAGCGTAGCAAAACAATGATTTTGGTCAAAAATCTCCCTTATGATACATCTGTGGAAGAGTTGACAAAAGTATTTCATAGCATTGGTGGTGACGCTCCTCTCAGGATTCTTCTGCCGCCATCGAAAACGGCAGCTCTGGTTGAATATGGTCACGCGACTGATGCCCGTCGTGCCTTCAGGCGGTTGGCGTACACTAAATTTAAGCACATTCCATTGTATCTTGAGTGGGCACCGATGATGGAAGGTGTGCCAAAGAATGAGCAGCCCGCAGATGCTTCCACGGGAAGTGCCATTGGTGGTGATAACTCAGAGACAGGTATTCCAAAGAAAGATTTGATTGACTCAGATGATCACACGGAAGAGGCTGGACCTACACAATCCATCTTTGTCAAAAACCTGAACTTTTCCACAACCGAAGAACAATTGAATGCTGCGTTCACCAAAGCTGGCTTCAATCCTCGCGCGGTCAGAATTCCTAAAAAAGCTGCCCCAGTAAAGAAACGAAATGATGTCGTGGACAGCAACGAACCCAAGCATCTATCTATGGGCTTCGGGTTCGTTGAGTTTTCCACGGAAGAAGAGGCAAAGAAGGCAATGAAATCACTTCAAGGGAAGTTGATAGATGGCCACTCGTTGGAAATCAAGCTTTCGTCGAAGAATCTGTCAGATTCAGCCCCGGCCATCAGCAAATCATCAAACAACACTAAAATAATGGTGCGAAACGTTCCCTTTGAAGCAACACGCTCTGAGCTGCTTCAACTATTTGGGTCATTCGGACAACTCAAGAAAGTTCGTCTTCCCAAAAAGTTTGACGGGACTCATCGAGGATTTGCCTTTTGTGAGTTTTTGACCAGCAAGGAAGCGCAGAATGCGATGACAACCTTGTCAAGGACACATTTGTATGGGAGGCATTTGGTGTTGGAGTGGGCAGCTGAAGGGGAAGATGGAAATGGAAACGTTGATGTAGGTAAAGTGAGGGAGAAGGCGAAGAGAGATGTGGAGCGGGCTGGGCTGGGAGATGTCAGTAACGTGAAAACAAAACAGAAGAAACAACATCATAAGTTTGCTTGAATAGTGTTCAAAGTATGGATCAAATTATCTTTCGCGCGTGTTACCAGACTCAGACCTATTAAAAATATTAGAGTGTTGCTCCCGTTGCCCGTTTCTTAACTCGTTCGGAGACAGCTCAGATACCGCCATTTTCTGAAGAATGCCATACGTTTGATACTACTTGTGAACTGTGTAATGGATCCATCTGACAAGAGTCGTGGGGGAGTACTCTTCTTTGCCGAACCCACAATTTAGAAAAAATGATGGATTAGATGAATATCATCTTCATTATGATCTGTTTGGTCGCCACTTTAAAATCACATACTAGGTGTAAGAGGGGCATAATGTCTTATGTCCGTGTACTGCCTCACATCTCATCAAAACATGCTCAGAAAGTATTGGGTAACACAGGCTTAGTAGATTTTTACTCTGATTTAATAACCAGCATTTCATTATACAACACTATCTCCTCTTCCACGTAGCCAATAGAGCTCGATTATATTGATTAAGTCTTCGCGGAACTAATGGGCAACCGCTCAGGAAGATCCAGCGACGGCGCTGCTGCGTCTGCCGCAGAAGCATCAGGAATGAATACCAACTTTGCCAACTTAGACGAAGCTGCCTCAATTTCACTCCCACCCTTTTGTTTCTTTACGGCCGTGGACCCCGGTGATTCGGGTAAAGCGGCCTCTTTTGTGCTAGTCTTTTTGGTATCAATTGATGTTTCATTTGCTGGCACGACCGCCGCCAAACTTGCCATCAATGCAGCAGCCCGTCGATTCGCCAAGCCATAACTGTCTCTACTCGTATTGAAGACCATTAAATCAGATACTGAACTGGGTGGAGGATAAAACTCTGTCCCTCCCTCTCTTGTTCCACGGGAAGAAAAGCCAGAGCAGTCTGTCAAGCCTTTTGGGGGGTCTGATCCAATGCCGTAGGAATCATGGAGGACCTCGCAAAGGTAGGGATGGCTTCCACTGATCGATTGTTGACGTCCAGAGATAGAGGTGGATGAGTTCCCGTTTGAAGCTTTGGATGTATATTGATTTGAGAAAGATGCGGTTCGGTTAGTGGATATCACGCCGGCGCCGTCCTCGTCCTTGCCGTCGAAGCCAGATACCCCACCGGCTTTGATGTTACGCAACTGTTGCTGTTGTTGATGCAACCTACGTCTCTGAATCGCAGTCATCCTCCCTGACAACGACACATTGGACGCCATTGACAGCGTGGAAATTCTCGAATTCGCAGAGTGAACACTCTCGTCGTCTCCATCACCTCTTCCACCTTCAAACGAAGTCGAAAGCGCCAAATCCGCCAAAGTTCCCGGAATGTTCGCCTTGGTCTCAGCTCGCACCAGTGCATCTAGTATCCCTCGATACTCTATCTCATCCATACACCTTCCGCTTCCGTCCATCGCATGCTTCCCCACCAAACTGCCATAAAGAAGGGGAACACGCCTTTGAGCATCTGCCACCTCGAGCGAATGGGCCAGTCCCCCGATCCCCATCGATGCTTGATCCAACCACGAATCATTTGGAATCGCCGCTCCATCGTCCATGGTCGCATCTCGACGAAGAGCCGCACGCACGGCAGCATCGGCAGCCGATCTGGCAGAGTCCGCTGCCGAATTGTGTGGAGGAGATAATCCGTTTCGAATCTCAGCAAGACCAAGTTCAATCCCCCTCAAGGCCTCATCGTAGTCCGCCGGATAAGACACCCTACAAACGATATCCTTCAAATCACCATTTCTATCCTCCATGATTTTTTCCAATCGTCCAATCCATCGTCGAGCACGTTCCACTCTACCCTCTAGAGATTTCACTCGCTCTCCCTGCTGCGCAGTGGTTGAGAGAAGAGCGTCCATGACAGCGTCGAAGGCGGACGTGGTGCAGCGCAGAGACGCCAGAAGGGCAGTGGTGGTGTGGGGACGATCGTAGTCGTCGGCGGGGAGAGGGATGGGGGTCGGTTGGTGGCATGGAGGGGACGTCATGGCGTAGAATGGCACTGCGACAAAACAACAGGAAGTTGTTGCGCATGATTGTGAAACATGGTTGAATCTTACGGGAGCCGAAAAACTTAGAATTACCGAGAATTACCATCTCATTATCTCAACTTTCGCAATTCATTCCAAAAAATGTTGACCAGAAAAGTAGGGGATACCTACTTATATATGAATGATTGGAGTAGTCGCCTACTATTCGTCATTGTTTTTTGGCGCAGCACCGTGGCTGGGCCATGCAACGTCCAAAAGAAACTACAATACCTGATGGAAGACGAAAGACGAGTGACCATGGCGTCCGCAAGCTTGCGCCGTCTCAACCTCCGCGGTCCCAGTCGCCAACTCATCTAGCACATTACTACCCAAGATCTCAAATAACCACGACCATACCTTATCACAATCAGTGTCTACAAAACCCTAAAAAACATGGCGGCATCTATCCATCCCATCCCACTGCCCGCCGCACCCGCTGACGACGATTCACTCACCTGGGACCAGAGCATCGCTGACATTCCATGCCTTGACCACGGCGGGGAACTCAACTCAATCGGCAATAGAAACTCTCTAACATTCCACGCTGTGGCACACGGTCGATGCGTTATCGGCACTTCTCCCTTGTTGCCAAACGATAATACAATTCTCTGGCAAACAAAGTTCGACAATGAAGTTGTAGCCCTCGCTTCGAACAACGACGGATCTGTCATTGCCTCCGCAACAAAGACTCATGTCTCTCTCATGAAGGGTCGGGATGGATCAATCTTAGCGACGAGACAAATCGTATCCGACAGAACGAGAAATTCTTCGAGTCTTCCCGGTGTAGTCTTTGTGTCTCGCCCCGCCAGTCTTGCCGTGTCCGATGTTTTGGCAGTGTTCCGTCCTGCTGACGGCAGTGTTGAGAATGGAAGATCGGATATTATTCTTATCTCGAATATTCATGGACCTACGTTGAATTCACCACATTTGAATCGAGTGCGTGAAGCAGCCCAAGAAATGTCCATTGATGCCCTGACCATTCCTAGTCTCATGAATATCTCGAGTATCGCCGGTGTGTATGTCGACGAGGAAACAATTCGTTTTTTCTATCTGGAAAAGGAAAACTGAGCGTTTACGACTACGACATAACGGAAAAGAAGAGTGCACTGGTGTTGGAGGACCTATCCGAATTAATGCCTGGAGGATGGAGATGCAATGATGCGATAGAAATGTCTATCGATGACAACACCGACTTAGGGACATATTTGTTATTTGTGGCGTGCACTGAGGCTGGGAAGAGCAAGATTTGTTGGATAAATGTATTGAACTTATCATTGGCAGCACAATATATGAGTGACTTAGAGATGAGTTCGTTGAAGGCTGTGCGCAGTTGCGTTGCGGATAAATGTGCAGCTGCCGTATTTGCAACGGAAGGCACAAACCCAAAGATTCATGTCGTTCAATCTCTGGTCAGTGAGGACGGGAAAACCTGCAAAGACTCGGATTCCATGATCCTATTCACGATTGATGGAAAATCACAATACCATTCCTTGGAACTTGCAACGCCTGTTTCTACCGAGGAAAAAGGCCCCTATTCCTTTCGATTTATAAGTAAACGTAAAAGTGATGGGGAGAATACTGCTTGCGCAGAGTTTGTTTCTGGTGATCAGGGACAGACGGGAGTCGTTCATTATCTACTTGCCAACAACTTGTTTGACGACGCGTACAAATGCGTCAACAATCAACTCGATCAATATTCCTGCAATAGCAGCATGGTCCTATCATCTGTTAACAAATCATTGGTCGCACTCTGGCAGTTTCGTTCTGTGCTTTCAAAAGGAAACATCTCTTCAAAGGAAAATATTATAGAGGCGAAAGAGTGTTTGCGCCGTCTAGCTGCTTCAGCTATCAGAGGTGGAGATCAAGGAGTTGAGGACATGGTGAACGCATCGCACTTTCTCATGAACTGGCCCAAGAACCAAACTACGAACGATGGCGAATGCTCTCCTGATTTCAAGACAATCACGGTCCAAGAAGTGTGCACGGCCTTATCTGCGATGTCAACTACTATAACAAGTGTTCTTGAGGTTTTGAACGCCTCCAGGGTTGGCAACTTAGAAGAGATGAAGAGGAAACTGGACGACAGGCAGGCTGCATTGAGAGCTTTACGCAGCATCTCTGAAGTTGACGGACTCGAACTCACGTTGGCAGATCCATACCTAGCCATTGGTTCTTTGGCCGACCTGATTAATTCTCTCGTGTCACACGCAGCGTTCAAGTCGGTGGAACGTCTGATGAAGTCTGAATGGGGCAAAAGAATACCTTTCAATGTAGTGGCATCTTCTGTTTTGCGGATACCACTTTGTGTTGACCCCCGTTGCTTCCTTTTTTGGCTTTGCGATTTGGTTTTGCCTTCTCTTTCTATCGGGATCCACTGTTAGAGTCGATTCGAGGATGGGCTTGTGGTGCAGCAGATAAATATGACGACGAGAATGTTTCATCTGGGCTCGATCATGCGATTATATTGCTGCAGGTAAGTCGTGAGGATGTATATTTGCGGAATACCAAATCATAACCAGTGCTACCCATTGTCAACCTTGTTTTCGACCGCAGGCCATCAGCAAGGCTACAGCTCGACTAACAGTTGCAATGAATAAATCGTTTGCTCACAAACTTCAGTTGGAAACTGAAAGACATGGCCCGGATGAAGCTATGACGCCTAGACACAATTGGACCTTTTTCTCCTTCGATTCAAAGGCCTCGGCGAGATCATTCCACAGTCGTCCTACAGTTTTGAATGTCGGTATGATAAGCGGTATGAAAACGACGGGTAAAAAAGTCTTCTCGGCGAAAAGAAAGGGACGTTCACCGGAATTGTCTCCTGTTTCCCAAGATGTGTCTTTCTTTTCATCTTCTTCAGCTGTCGACTATCCTATCGAAGTCGACGAAGACCTTGGTGACGACTGCGTTGAGGATAAGCTGAACAACGCTATAAGGTTGAAGGCTGCACGACGTCTTGGAATGGAGAGAGAATGTCTAACACTCGCGAACTACTCGAGCAACGGAGAGCAATACATTGTCAAGGAGCTCGTCAAAGTGTCTCTAAAACAGGTCGTTGATTCGGGAGATGATTTGGAAGAAATAGCAAACAAGATACGGTCGTATGCTATCGAAGTGAGCGCTGACTTCGATGATGCTGTTCATCAATACGCCGTTGAACTTTGTGACAGCAGTAGGGAGCACATCTCTAGCATCTTAAAACAAACAGAGATGCTTTCTCGATGGTGTTCGTCGCCCGCAGTTCGTTGCTTGATAATTTTGAAAATGCTTCGCAAAGCATTAGTGAGTGTTCAGCAACCACCCGACCTTTCTGGGCTTGCATCAGAGGCATTGAGCTGGGCGACGGACGGCAACATCAAATCTGAGCTCGAGGAGGCGTTGAGGCTCTTGTCAATAGACTCGCTTGTTAGAAAATACTGCGGTAATGGTAAGTGCTGCAGTGCATTCGAAATGTCGACCATTTGTCGCGGGTTTCTTTTGATGACATGGTTTTGTGATGCAACGCAGGTGCTCAGGAATTTTTCAGAGTTAATGAAGCATCTCACAGCATACGTCTTGTAGAGCATGTCTGCCGACACATTGATGTAGATGACGTGCTCATTGATATTTTAGCATTGTGTGATGCTTTCAATACGTCTGTGTCAAAAATTGACACTTGTGTCTCCCTTATCCAACGTATAATGATTGCACCACCAATAAGTGTAAATGGACACGAATTGAGTCGAACTGAACATGCTGTTGCAATTATGCACGATTTGTACTCAAGAGATTGTGTATTGGGAGAAAGAGTAGGAGAACGGGTCACTATTTTTTGTCAAGAGATTGTAGAAGATGCCCGCCGTTTGATTCTTAAGACCATGTTCACTGCCGAGGCAAAACGTCAAGCTTTTCTGGCAAGTTCTACGGCTTGTGCCATTCTCTCAATAATGAAGAACTATAGTATAAGACGGAAACCTCGAAACATCGGAACGGAAATTCCAACCACCTTGAAGGAGTTCCAAAGGATATCAAGATTGATGGCTGGGTGTGATATTTTCATCACGTTGGCAGAATTGAGGAACCCTTCCTCTTGCGCCTCAGTCTTGGTGGATCTGTTGAAGCCATGTGTCGAGTTGCTTCAACAAAGATCTTTCAAGTTAGAGGACAGTTCCCTACGTGAGAAGCTAAAACCAATGCTAGCTTCAGCAAAGCATTGGTGTGCCATTCTTTGTGACACTCCTTCACAGGTTTCCGAACTTTGGTCGCGCGCCGTTGGAACGGTTGCATCCTATATTGCCATAAGTACAGAAAACGGCGCAAGTCTTCTACTGCTTGAAGTATCGGGGTTCTCGATGAAAGATCCGGGCAGTCTTCGTTTCATTCAGTCATTTCAGTAGCATTAACGCTTTTGGACTTGCATCTGCTGAGGCATCAAAACTCTCCAAATCATTCCTTAATATGTCGAAAGACCGAGGGGATTTGTCGCAGTCTTTGATTGCAATGAAAAATATGGCGCAGGCATCACTTCTCCTTCGCGAACACATCATTTTGTTAAGTCCTCCATCAATGCTGCCATCGTCTATTACATTATCGAACATTACGGAATTTGTCTGCGAGGTTTCATGTAGAGCAGACCTTGGCATCGGCGAAAACATAGAAAAGTGCATGGACTTGCTGCAAGTGGGAAACCGAATGCACCAACGCCATTTGACGAGATCTCCAGGGTTGCTCACTGAAATGAATAGACCCTCACCTGCGCCAGTTCTTCACCCTACGTGGTATATCGGAGATGGCCTTCTGTTGCCACCTGTCGAGACACTATTGCTGAGCATGACTTCTTGTAAAATGATTTTAGACTTCGAGTCGCATAAGTCACCTGAGCTCGGTTACTTTGCCTATTCACTCATGAAGGCACCTGATATTATCCACGTCCTAGAAGCACGAGGCGCACACTCTACATCTCTACGATTGATATCATTTTGCGAGTCAGTTGCGTTGTCTCAGAGTATTTCAAGCCTCCCTTTTTCTCATTCTTCCGTTCGGAAAATATGTGCGGCGCTTGCAGAGCGAAGCTTGGGTGGAATGGAATCAGGACTGACGTCGGGAGATATCGATGCAATGCTGTCGATATCATTCTTAATTGGAAACCTGCCGAAGGAGAAAGCATTTAATGTGAGATGCACCAAACCGCTAATGAGTCTTGCTTGTTTATTTTCGTACCGCTCATCACGAATCAACATCACGTCCTTTTTCAGATTTATCAATCAGCGCTGCCATCTGCTATTGGCAAACGCGATTTCTCTCGCATTCTGACGTTGGCCACGATTGGGGCATACTGTGGTGTTGGTAAATTTTCATCTGGGGAGCCATTTCCTTGGAACAAACAAGTGAAGTTTATTGAGCAATGCTTTGGTTTTGCATCGCATGCAAAAATGTGGTGCATTTTATCTAGATACAGAACATCATTCGACCCCGCTACATTCACTCAAGCCAATGAAACTTCTTCAACATCAATTCAAGGATACTGTGAACAGCTCATTTGGAATGCAGCAAAGCACCTAGATCCCCAAACAACTCTTTGTCTTGGAATGAAGTTTGCGAAGCAATACAGCCTGAGTAAATACTTGCCAGCATCAGTTTTGATAGAATTTCTTCTCTCTTCCCCAAATAAGTGCGGACATGAAATCACGGCGACTTCGAATGACATCGACCTACATGATATCAGACGGGATTTGTCTCGGGTTGAAGTTACAGTTAGGCGAGTTTGTCTACCAATGTTGCCAATTGTTCATCAATCCAAAGTATTGCGGAAATGTATCATCTTGTTAGAGAAACCGTCTGCTCAATGCGGCGCAGACTATGACCGTCATGCAATGGTTCTTACGCTTTACAAGGAATGTATTGATAAACTAAGTGGGCTCATGACCAGCGAGACAAGACAGAAGGCCCATGCACAGGAGTCAGCAAGAATTGAACGACGACTCAATGCTATCATCTTGCTCGCTTCAATATTCGGCGAGAAATATCCACAACACAAGAAGCCTGATTACACAAAATTATTCGAACCTCTTCCCAGTGATCCATCAATACTTTCCACTCAAAACCAA
Organism: Cyclotella cryptica; assembly: GCA_013187285.1. Classification (NCBI taxonomy): domain Eukaryota; phylum Bacillariophyta; class Thalassiosirophyceae; order Thalassiosirales; family Thalassiosiraceae; genus Cyclotella; species Cyclotella cryptica. Next base: position 133,817 of record JABMIG010000094.1, on the reverse strand, counting down.
AGGAAATTGAATTTTTAGGATATGATTCGTTTCAAAACATATTTGATCCACTTGCTGCTCTTCACGACATTCTCGAGGACCATACAGATCATGCTATGGCGGCGTCACTTTCTCCCCTGTGCAATTTGCTGGGGCTACCGTCAGGTTACATACATGCCCGGGCGCTTTTTGTTCGTTTCCTAAAACTGAAACAAATCGGAGAGGCATTACCATCCGCAGAATCTGCTGTTTTCCCTGTGGTCAAAAAGCTGGTTATCGCGAGCGATCGTGCGGACCTTTCTTGGTGGTGTTCGTTACAGTATAACAATGGTTCGTCTGATAAGCTCAAGTGTATTGATTTGGCCTATATCAATGCAACAAGAGCGTCAGAACAAGTAGAGTCAAATGGAACACAAATCAATGCCGAAGAAGAGAGATATGCGCTTGACCGGGTCAAAAAAATTGATTTGGCGAGAGCAATGTTGTCAGATCAGATTATTGTGAATGATGTACTTGCACGAAATCAATCATTTTCGGCCATAGTGACATCTGTCTACAGAGATATCATTCAGAGGGTTCAAGTCGTTTTGCACACTAACGATGACTATATGCCCGAAAGACTGGTCAAAGAGCTACTCGTTGAAGGCTCTATGGCAGCTGCACTAGCATCGCTAGACGAAAATATCACCTTTACGACATCCCATTTTCGTTCGCTGGCAATCCTTGTTCATGATGCATGCAGACTACTCTCCACCCGATATTCCCATATCAACATAGGAAGATGTGCTCGAATCGTGACTCACCGATGGTTAGTCCATGGTGATGAAATGACTAGTGCCTCTGCAGCCGATGCAAGTGAGTCAACTAATAATGACGATCAACCATCTTCAAACGGAGTTCTCCAAGCCTCGACTGACTTAGGCATAGGCGGGGAAAACGACGTGACATCAGAATTTATAATGGATATTGGAAGTATGAATATGAGTTCTGGCAATCATATGTGGGATGAGAAAGGTTCTTTAACGGAAAAAGCATCTGGAATAAAATCAAGTGATGAGCCTTCTGTTTTTGGTCGTTTGTCATCACAGAGAGAATTTTCAGACCACCAAGTCAACAGAGTTGCTCTTCGCATCGCGTTCTTGATGTGTTTTGCTGAAGGATATCATCAACACGATGCCGAACTTTCAGAGGATGACCAAGATGAAAATGCTGATGCCAACATAGACAAGAGAACCAACTTGAAACCAAAAGCCAAACTTGACAAAGTACCTCACCAGAAAGCAAGCTGCTTCGAAGGAGACCTTGCGTTGGCTCATGCGAAGGAACTTTTAGGAATTGTTTTTGCGAAGCAGGGATGCACTGTGGCATCCACTTTTGCATTTATTTTGGACGAAAGTAATGAGAGAAGTTATTTCATGCAGAGGGAAGATACAGGTGCTAAAAGCAAAGCACTCTCGTTTGCAATGCGACATCGGGCTTTAAGAGTGGCTTCAATTCTTTGCCCACAGGATATACTGGTGAGAGTGATATTAGAAGAGGGTTATTCCAGTGACTTTGATGATGACCATCTCGAGAAAATCGCATTTGGGTCTTTTCTTGCGATGGAAATCGAAGCAATGGGTTTATCATTACCTCATTCCAATTTGGCGCAATTGAGTACCATGCATTTCCCATCTTACGCCCGAACACTGTGGAGGAATCATGGAGGAACTGCTTCTGCAAGGCTATGTGGTCGGCTGCATTTGTTATTATTAGAGCTCTCAGTGAATCATTGCGACACAGTTGATTGGGATCTCCTCGTTTTGATGTTTAGAGAAATAAGTAAAAGCGATCTGCCACGGTCACTCCTCCTTGCATGTGAATGTGCCATTCAATCAAAAGCAGTTGAACTAGCTGCATCATTGAATAGACAAGATGTGATGCAATGCATAAGTGATGCCATGAAGAAAATCTTTGAGCTTCTATCGCTAGAGATACGTGGTAACATTTTGTCTGCGCAACTCAATGCAGCAGAGTGCCTCCCAACTGTTGACAGATTTGTGTTTATCATTGACAATTTGAGCTCTTCAGACATCATTTATTTTGTTGACGCCTTTACTGCTTTGGCAGCTTATTGCCGGGAACAATGTAATACGGAACTGTATGAAATGTTTATGTCAGCGGCAGTGAGGACGGTGAGCCATCTGACTGATCCTTTGTCATTTTCAAAGGCAGCTCCTGCCATCACCTACGAAACTGGTTTTGTTTGGTGCAGTTCGTCATCAGAAAATCTTGAAGAATCCATTTGTTTGGAATCCATCCAAAGTTATGAGAAGACCTTTGCATATTTTCTAAACTAGGCATCTCTATCGATATAGTCAATTTTCTAAATGCACTATATTAAATAATATCAACCTTTCATCCCATTTGCATTTGGCATATTATCTTTATAACTAGGTGCGCTGTTTCTGCTCTGAAAAGATAAACATCTTGGATCTGAATGCAATGTTGAGGTGAGTATGCCAACCATTGATCTCAACCAATTCTTCCTCCATCACTGGCGTAGACTTGCCTCTTGCCATAGTCTTGAGCGCTACTTCGCATCATGGTGCATACAAACCATCACCAATGATTCTCATTCACATTCACAAGGCAAAGTTTACATTCCTAGTGTGAAGACAAACAAAACAATTACATTTTCAATTTTTAAACCGATTTAATAACAGAGTATATATTATAGTACATTTTTTACCCTTTTCCTCACTTGTTTTCCAGTTCTATTGTGATCAAATTTGTTCATTTCTGGTAACCAGAACAGAATTGTTATATTAAAAATGAATGAAAACAAAGAAACCCATTTTTGAATTATTAAAGAGAATTATATGGGTGAGACCAAAAGTATCCTGATGAAATAAAAAGGTATGTAACTTCCGTGAAATGGTAAAGAAAGAAAAGTGATACACCCTCACCAAATCTGAGCATGACCAACATCCAACCACAAACATAGCACATCCATCTCATTAGATCTTAACACTGCAAAAAATCAATTAAATTTGCACAGAATCGTTTTCATTTTGACTTGAAGGTAAGTTAACTGTGATTTTTGAGGTCTCATTTAGATTGTTGTTTCCAACTTGGCATGTTTTCATGCTCATGCCACCTAGTTCAGATAGATGTTCAATCATGGTGTCATTGGCATACATTACATTTTTCATAGACCAATCCTGTCGGGAGGCGTTTGCACCTCTAACACTCATGAAAATTCTGAGCAAGGTAAGTTTCCTTTGTGTTGCATGATGTATAATGTTTTACATGGTGTTTGCTTGTGAACTAAGATAAAATGTTCAGATATGACAAAAGTTTACAAACACATATGAGATGGCACAATACAAAAGAGTATTCAGCTCTGTCTGTTGACTGCTGACAGATTAAAATACCCACATATGTAGAGTAAAACTATTTCAAACCTTATACTTATATCACTTGACATACTCTTAGTGCTTTGTCTTACTTTGGTTGCTTGAATGATCTTTCACACATTATTGTTAGTTAAATGATATTAATCAGAATTCTCCAATCTACATAGTCTTTAAGAAATATATCTCCTTAAGCAGTTCATAGAAATGACTAAATCAAGACTAAGAAACAATTCAACATCAATGTGACAACTGTTAGGATATTAAATCATACATGTAAAGGATGACATGCTGAATTGTGATGTTAGTTGGTCAGGAAAAACTTGAATGATGCAGAGCAAAACTTACAACTGTGTTGACAGACCAGTCAGCAGCCTTGTAAGAGACAATGATACGTTTACACCAGAATTAACAAACAAGGTCTACTTGAAAATGGAATCAGATTAAGGAGTAATTTTTTCATGCATGTTGACAAGAACACAGCAATGGTAGCACAGAATTTATGGTGTAAGCACCATACCCGTTTTGAATTCCTTCAATTCATAAAAACTGCACGAGTTCAAAGAAATCACCACTTTCATGCTGACACCATGAATTTTTAGACAGAAATGGGACAATCAACAAGAACAACACATGAACCGATTGTTAATTCTAAATTATTGCAGTGATTGCCTGATTAAGGCAAGAACTTGTGTCAGTCGTTCTTTATTTGGAGACATCACCCTTTAATATCCAAACTCTCTCAAACTGGAGTATTAAAGTCCAATTTTTGATGAAATAGTATATTGTTCTATGCAATATGGAAACCACAGCAAAAAACATGCTTTTCTCATCAACTCCCATGTAGAAATATTTTCAAGTACATTGAGGCTGTGGGAAAATCATAAGTGATACATGTTAACAGTAGTACAAGTCTGAATTGATTTTGAGCTATTACAGTGACATCGAACCATTATGGAGTAATAATACTATTCCTACGCAAGATTCTACAGTATTGAACAAAAAATCGATCCTGTTGTGTTGTCCGATAGTCTGTCCGTAGTTTATTATGAATGACCATAAAAAAATAGCACGCATGATTGCGCAATTTCGATGTGTCTTCTCACCATTTTCAACACTTTTGCTATCTGACACCAATATCATCGTAGAAAACATACCAATTTCTACGTGGTGGACATTGAACCATTACATCATATTATGACCAAAATGGCAGCGAATTTGAGGAGGTGATCTCAAGGACCGGAGGTTGTATGGAGCTGGACTTAAGCTCTCAAGATAGTCCCAAAGGGTTTTGCAATCTTGTCCGGGTCTCAGAGGTTGGATATTGCCACTACACCATTGCCCAAAGATATCTGACATGTAATGGTTCAAAGTCAATTCTGACTTGTACTACTAAGTCAAAGTTACACACTTACGAGTGTTGAAATAACAGCAAGCAACCATTTTATGGTTTGAGATATTTTTGGTCACTTTTGGTCACTTTCTGCAAAATGGTCACTGGATTTATCAGTTTATATGTTGTAAAATGCCACCAAAATACTATCCTGTTACAATAAATTTCATTATTCTACTACTACCCCCAATTCTCCCTCACACATGACAACGAACTCTGGGGGGTTGAGTGTGTTGGGTGAAAAAAACCACAGCAGAATACATATACTCGCGCGATTATATACATAACAACGCCACAAACATCACCTTTTTTGAGGTCAAAGAAAAGACACGTGTTATGTCCATATCTCATCAAGAACAAAGTTATGTATGTAACAAATTTATAAACATACCTTCATCACGAAAATAACTTGCTCTGTTGTTCTATCATTTTCCCTGAGTCCTCCATTACATAACACTGTTACAAACATGCCATTTTTGTGTGTGGAAGAAGAGAATACCAAAGTTATATACATATCGCAAAATCACGAAAAAAGTGCTTGCAAGAAACCAACCTTTCCTCCACCAGTGGTCGAACACCCTGAAAGACAACTGATTACATGGTTATATACATAACAATGACGCAAACATCACCTTTTTTGTGTGGTGAAAGAAAGTACATTTGTTATATACATATCACATCAAGAAGCAAGAAAAATGAACTGTTATGTACATAACAAATGTCAGCTGCATACATGTCTCTACGACTTGCAATTAAAAAAATGACAGAACTCACCACTCAGGTGAGTTATGGACCTGCTCCTTTTCTTGCCGGCACGGCAGTTGATAGGAGAGTATGCCGCGACATTGCAATTTCGTGGATTAGATTTGGGAGGGGTGTGGAGATGAAGGGCAGGGTCAGTTGCGTAAATTTCCAATTAAATAGTTGCAATTAAAAAATGGCAGAACTCACCACTCAGTTGAGTTATGGGCCTGATTCTTTTTTGCCTGCACGGCTGTTGATCAGAACGGATATCTGCAGTTTTGTGCATTAGATGAGGGAGGGGTGTGGAGATGAAGGGCAGGGTCAGCTGGGTCAATTTTCAATTAAATAATTGAGAATAAAAACAAAATGGCACAACTCACCGGTCTGACGACTAATGGACCTGCTTCTTTTTTTGCCAGCACTGATGTTGATTAGAGAGGATGCGGCAACGTCGCGATGCTATGGATTAGATGTGGGTGGGTGTGGAGAGGAAGGGCAGAGTTAGATGCGAAAATTTTCAATTAAATAGTTGCAAATAAAAAATGGCAGAACTCACCACTCTGGTGAGTTATGGACCTGATTCTGTTTTTGCCTCCACGGCTGATGATCGTAGAGGACGCAGCAACGTCGCGATGTTGTTGATTAGATCTGGGAGGGGTGTGGGGATGAATGGCAGGGTCAGCAAGGACGATTTTCAATGAAATTGTTTGCCACCTAAAAAAAACCAAAATCAGCATAACACGACAACCAACCTGTCTTTTGAGGGGGCTTCAAGGACGCCGAGCTGGCGTGATGGCTGGGAAGACAATGAGCCAACTCGCGGCTCAAAACTCCATGAACTCACGGAGATCGAAGGGGATGACTGTCTGCGTGAGCGGAAATCCCATTGTTGTGGTTTGTTATGGAGCAGTGCGAAAATGGGCGCGCGTGGTACCTACCATACAAAAATTAGCGATATGGCACAACTAGTGAGCAGCACTGCAAAAATGGGTGCGCGTGACCATCAGAAAGGTGGTACCTACCATACAAAAACTAGCAATATGGCACAACTAGTGAGCAGCACTGCAAAAATGGGTGCGCGTGACCATCAGAAAGGTGGTACCTACCATACAAAAACTAGCGATATGGTACCATTGAGGTGGTACCTACCATACAAAAAAATTAGCGATGTGGCACAAATAATTAGCAACGAACGGATATTTAAAATGTGTGCACGAAAACTGGTACTTTTGTTTATCAAAACCTTCATTCCCTAATATATGTCAAGGCGTATAGTATGGTATTTTAGTATTCATGTAGGAATGTGTAATATGCATACCCGATGATTAAGTATATAACAATTTGAATGCTTACGGGATGGTTGTTACGATTATGTATATAACCCAGCTTCCTGTGCGTTGGAAACTGAGGGCGAGGATGCGGGGTTATGTACATAACATGTTTATTTATTGAGCGCACACGCTTTGTATGTGGCGCTTTAGGCCAGAGACATGTCTGACTTTGATACACAGCCATTAATATAAAATAATATTATTAAATTTCGTCGATTTCTTTAAAAATAGTAAGTTTCCTAAAAATCAATATACTGTATATCTAGTGATTTCAATTTATATAACCCGTTTCAAATGTATACGGACATTAATACAAATTATTGATACTTTTTAAGATTCGAAAACGTTTAAAATCTTGTTTGTGTACTCCAAACGTCCATAAAATATATTATATAGGCCATTTTTTGGTGACCATTTTGCAGAAAGTGACCAAAATCGACCATAAATATAAAATACCCATTTTACACTTACATCATAGTAGGTAGTACCATATCAAATGCACATCTGTAATCAGGGTAGAGCTAGTGTAGTGGTATTATAAGAGGAGACAAGTGAGAGAGAGTGGTTGGCAGTGAAACGAGTGCCAGTCAAGTGCCGGTCACTACTTTGGTAAAACACTTCAGTCACACTACGACTATTCACTTACGTCAGGCTGAATAAGCTTATTTGCGAGGATAGGCTTATTTGTGAGGAGTGGCTTATTTGCGAGCTCACAAATAAGAGAATCCTCACAGATAAGCTTATTTTCAACGTAGGAATAGTACACTCTTGCAAATAAGGCTAGCCTCACGGATAGGACTATTTATAGTGATATCTGCAAGAAATAAGCTATCTGGGAGAAATAAGCTATTTGCAAGAAATAAGCTATCTGCGGGATTTAAAGGACCAACGGTCATCAAGTCACACACGGCACACAAACCGGCTCTGGCTTGCATGGACTCTGATCTGTCTTGCCTCTCTCTCCCATTAAACAAACATGTCTACCCGCTGTCCAAAGAGAGGACAAAACTGAACACAGATTATTATTTATATTCAGGTAGACAATTTATATTTACTGCAAAGCTATCATAAAGATGCCAAGTTACGGAATAGCAAAAAATGTACATCATTAAAACATAGAAAAAAATGTACATCACTAAAACTTTAGCTATTTTTGAGCATTCCCACAGCCTCATTGGTGATCTACCTTTTATACTGTTGTATAAAAGTTGGTTGAACAGACTGCACCAATACCTGTTCTTTGCAAAGAAATGTGAACAGCTAAAAATAGTTTTCATTTCTTTGTGTAACTGCTTCTGTTGAGAACTTACCCCAATCAGCTCAAAATTCTTTCAATTAACTTGTTTGCTTGGTAGAGGCTTATTTCCGTGGCAGCAATGTATGCATAATATATAGTGAAATCTCTTCGGATTACTTTTGAAAAAATGATTCGCCTATGAGCACAATTAGTAATTCCATTTTAGAGTTGAGATGATAATATCTCAATACGACAATTACAAATCATAATAATTATCCCACTTTTATGATTAATAGTTGGTGGTGCAGGTCCAGGAATCCTTCACACCAAATGCTTCAATTTATCTCCTGTCTGATTTTGGTCTTTTGACTTAGAAACATGTAAGGCTGGTATGGTGCTGGTGCAGAACACTCTTAATGGTACAAGGTCGATGTGACATGTGATCACAACAATGGACAAGCAATGCATTTTGTTATGCTGCAAAGATTATGAGAGCTTGGATCTACGTAAAGGGAGCTGCTACAGGGTATGTTGAATTTCTAATCCAAGGGTCACAACTCGGATCAGTCTAGCAAGTTATTTTTACAGCAAAAACTAAAAATACCCTCAATAAGCAAGCATCCAATCCCTCGCAATACCCAAGGCTTTCTTTGTCTTTCCATCGACAGTAGACAAGAGCTTTCCCTGCAACACATTCAGTCCTGCAATTTTGCATGCCAGTTCTTTGGCTCGTATTCGATCGTCGTCAAAGTTATAAACATTATCCCTTCGATTGCCCTGGTCTCCTTTCCGTGGTAAGAGTACGAATGACACCGCAGCTCGAAGCACAGTGAGGATCAAAACTTGATTTTGCTCTAGTTCTTCGACAGGTACATGACAGAGACCACGTTCAACAGATCGCATCTGCACACCTTCAAACAGGTCAACAATTTTTCTATGAAACACCGCTCGACGGGTATGATTTGTAGTCTGCTGCGCCTCTTGCCAGTAAGTAGAAATCAATAGATCAACGTCAGACACACGGGGAACGAAACCCACATCATAAGTACCCTTCTTTCTTGACACCGCTGTGTTCCAGATTGTGTCGGCAACATCGCTTCTTCCTTCCTTGGCCGCGGCCTTTAGAGCCTCTCTCCACGACGCATCATTAGGCTCGAGCCCATCTTCGTCTATTCGTCTAAGGACGTCTTGTGCCTTGTCGGCATCTCCAGCAAAAGAACATGCCCGTAATAGTGCATTGTAGCAAGGCAAATCTGGACTGACACCTGCTGCTTTCATCTCTTGAAAGACAAGGAAAATTTTCAGCAGAACATCTTCACCATTGGAGTCTCTTACCATTGAGCGCATCAACTCTGTGTACAATACAATTGAGTTCGTTGTATTTAGGCCATTTGTTGCAAGTTGCCTGTCAGCCGAGACGAGTTTGTCAATCACTTTTACTTTCAGCCCACCCGATGTTAGAATATTATCATTTTCTCTCTTAGCAATCCCTAGTAGGCTACTCATCAGACTAGTATACATGACTTCACCTGTTCATCACACAAGGATCGGGAATTAGACTCGAGACTGTTTGTTTGCGATACAATTCGACCGAAAACACGTACCCGGCGACAGCCCCTCATTTTTCATATATTGTAGAACCTCGAGCGTTTCTGTTATCTTGCCTGCTTTGACTAGACTATCTGTGAGAGAGGCACATGTCACAGCGTTCGGTTTGACTGAAAACCGTTGCATTGTCTCGAATAGTCTCATTGCTGTATCAATTCTACCTGCTTTACCGCAAGCATTGATGGCTGCTGTCCACGCACCGACTTCATTAAAGAGCTGCCTAGGTTTGTTCGATTCAACCTTTTTCCTGCTCAACATTATTCTGAGACCATTTAATGCTAAGTCATAACGACGACATCTGCTACATCTGCCATTGGGTTTAGTGTTTGGTGTACAGCAGTAAGAAAATAAGATGAGAAGAGTGAATGAAAATCACCCACGACAAGGTCAAGGCTAACTCTCTTACACATCAATCAACGCACAGAAAGTGATTCCATTAGGATGAACGCCCTTCGAAATCATCTCATTCAACAAGTCAAATGCTTTGTCAGGATCACGTTCGCCCCCGCTTCGGATATCTCGCGTTTCTTGGTGTTGTTTTGTTTTTCTGGCCACAGTCGAGATGAGTATGGTGTATGTTCTAGCATCAGGAGCGATCGTCTTGTCTCCAGTACGTTGAGCATGAGACGACATCAGTTCTAACACCTCCAACCCTGCTGCCAAATCGCCAGCCTCCTTACATGCGTCTGCAAGGGTATTGAAGGTAACAACAGTTGGATCAACTTGCGGGATTTCGTGCAAGACAATATTTCCAGCCTTGGGAGACCCGAGCATGGAGTTAAGTATAAAGCGAGCCATCTTATGGTCACCTAATTTGGCGTATGCATTCATCAGTGTATTGCAGAAAATTACATCTGGAACTATTGCAGAGTCTTCCACTTCAAGTTTGTGCAGTTCATTAGGATCCAAAAACACCGATGGATCCGAGATACGCCCTTGCCTTTGTTTGCGAGAAATGACGTTGGTATAGAAGTTGGGCTGATTTTTCATCAAATTCCAAAGTCTAATGGCGACTCTCGGTTTTCCAACACTGACTGCTCTTGACATTAACGTCGAATACGTAACCAAAGTTGGCGCAGGCGCATCCTTAACCAAGTCAATGCTTAAGTTTTGTCCTGTGTCATTTTCATAATTGGAGCCGTCTATCGTCTCTGTGGCCCAACCATAAATTGTGTTGTCAGATATACCAGTAGATGAAAACCAATTACAACTGCGGGATATCCTTCGAATTATTGATACGGATTTTCTCATTTGTGTGAACAATTTCAACGCACGACGAAAATCTCCCGCATCTCCAAACGTTGCGATTGCTGCATTGCATTGCCTTACGGAAGGAAACAGTTGCGGTGCAGAGGACCTTTTCGTGTAATGTTTGATCCGTGCCTCATCAAGAGCATTGGACAAAACACGCTCGACAACCTCCGCTTCTTGCATCTTTGCGATCTGAAGCATTTCGTGATTCTCATTCATCTTTTCATTCGGAATTCCGTTTTTCCGTGATCGCCTTGGATTAGGTTCGCTGTGCATGCTGTAATTCAAACTACTACCTGGAAGTCTCGGTGCGGGTCTCAGAGCACGGTCGAGTGCTCTGTGGCTGCTTGAGCAACAGCCAACAAAACTAGCCAAGCTATGGACATGTGCATTTACAGTGAGCGCCAAAGCTACACGCAAACATGTCAGCAACAAATATTGTGGTGTCATCCTGGACCGTGCCGAGGTTTCTTACGAAAAGATCGACTAAGAATCAGCGACCAGACCCACGAACTATGGCACCTCAACTCGATGCTTGTTCTCAAACACTCATATCTCGCTTTCGATGTAAAAATACACGCAATGCCTTAGAAATCTTAGGTATGGTGAGTGAAGAGCGAAAGCGCAATACCGACTGATGAGACCTCACCAATGTGATGGTTCACATAATATTATGCGGTCGACGCAGTTGACATGATGCTTGTTCCCTTTTGGCACTTTTGGCTGTGGGACGGGGCACTGCCAAAGGCTGGCGTAGGATGGACGATGCTTGCCTGATGCTATCGTAGCCATCACCTTCCCTCCTCTTGAGTGTCGTTGACTCTACATCATATTTACGTATTCAAATGTGACGTCATGTTGTATTGCTTTTTCGGATGATTACGTAGTCGCATGCCACCTACCTCTACCTAGGTAGGTAGGTACAATACTTGTCAGTTGCCGTATTGTCCTCGTACTGTGCATCACTTCATGTGCAACGTGTATTGTATTGGTATCGGATTGTACGAAAGAAGATGACGAGAGAGGATGATGAGAAATCCCCCAAAACGGATATCTCTAGCGGTGGCTCTGCTCATCAATTGTCGATTAGCTACGTTGGGATCCTGCTTAAGTACTGATCATCGATTCGAAAAGTTCCGACTATTGTCGGATGGACGAGCAACACGGAAAACGAGCGGAGTGTTGTTCGCGTCGAAATTAAATCGCGCCGTCGGAGCCAGAGGAAAGGAGAAGGCAAGAATCGAAGAAGTTGAAGCCAATGTTAGTGAACAAATTTGTCCTGACTTCATCCCAACATTCTCTGATGCCCTCTGCACTAGACGTTCATCGCTCATGGCCGCTCTTGTGGTGACATCTAGTATTCTCGTTAACGAAGCATCTGCCAACGACAATGTCAACGCAGGGAGTTGGAACGAGGTCGATTCTAGAAGCGGCGATGAAATACCATCGTTAACCATTCCTCTCCATTACGAGCCTTCTCTATCAGCGTACACGATCTCCTATACAGTAGGGAAACTCCAAATTCGGCGCGATAATTGACACTGGATCGCCGTTTTTGCTGGTCCCACAAACTTCATGCCGTCCAGAATACCGATGGGGTTGTTATCGTCCCGAGGAGAGCAATAAGGCACTGGGACTCACGCCCACGAGAGAAAGGTTTGATGGGAATGAGGGTTGGGTGGAATGGAGAGAAGGATCTTTTTCCTTTGTCTTGGATGAGAGCTTTCCGTCGACTGCCACTCCATCAAATACAGTTTCCAATGCAGCGCCTGCATCTACCCTGGGACTTTTGTTCCCTAAATCTTCTTCCATGACGTTCGGCGTCATATCTGAAACACTTATGGATGGACCTGGAGGTATTTTCCTTGGTCTCGTGAAAGACACTGACAGTTGGATTCGCCCGTCCTTCCTTGGGCAATCAGATGTCACTTCATTTTCTATAGACTTACGGCAAAAGGAAGGAGTACCTAAATCTCTGACTCTGTATGGTAGAGCTAATCCTTCCACAGGACGAACAAAGACAATGTCTGAAAGTTATAGCAGAGCTCTGCGTGACCGTGTTGGGACATTTAGAAAGGACTTCATCCCACTGATGCGGGATCTCAACAAAAAGTATGGAGATCCTACTATTCATTACGTCGCCATCGCGTCATCAATCAATGTGAATGGCTCCACTTTGGCATCCACTTCTCGGCAAGATGGAAAGCTATACATTATTTTTGACACTGGCTGCAGTGGTATGTGTATTTGTCCGGATTTGTTTGACGAGCAATATTCGTCTGCAAGAGCACAAAAAGCAAAAAGTGTCTGGAACGAGGTAGAGGTTAAATTCAAAACATCCTCTGGAGAGGATGTGACTTTGAGTGCGAAGCGCCCTATAGCCACACCATTGACCAGTGAGCGGCCATGGGGCAGGAAGTTAGATGGTCATCTGGTTGTATTAGGGTTAGCATTTTTCGATGGTTTATGCATGACGATTGATGCCAATGAAGGAAAAATTTGGTTTGAAAAGTGAGTTCTGATGAGGATTCAGTCAGCATTTCCAAGTATAGTGTGTTGTGCAATCACACATCTTTAAATTGCTAGAAACACACACCATCAAGAGCCCTCAGTTGTCGTGTGAAACCTTTCTTCATCTCTTCGATTACTTTCTGCCTGGTTTGTCTTGATTTTTAGAAATGTCCAAGTATTACTTTGTAACATGGCATTTAGACCTTTGGAATAACTTCAAAATCAAACATATGTAGCAAACCAACGTTCAAAAACCACTTAAAAATGAACTGCCTGCAGAAAATGCTGCTATGGTATGAGATTTGTACTGTACTTTCTAATTAATTCTTCCACTTTTGTCTAGTGCTTTTTGAAACTTATGCAACACAGTCACTTCATAATTTGAGGAATCAATTATTCCTGATTGCAAATATAAGTAAGCTATACAGCATGTTTTAACGTGTTCGCATTTGCATAGGATATAAAGGCCAACTTAGACAATCTAGCACAAATCAGGATGCACCAGGAATTGTTATTTTGTGTAAATATCGTGTTGTGTAACAAAACTGCACCATGGTGTCATGAATTCACGATAGATTATGCCTTTTGAATTTAACTTCGAGGGCAATATTACATTGTCACTCAAGGATACAACATTGTGACTAAAGTGTTTTTCGAAACTGCTCTACCTGACTCAAATCGAACTTCTCCTCCCCCGAACAATTTTCATCTATACTCCCATTCTCATCTCCATCCACTCCAATTTTATTTAGTAGCATTCTCGTAAATGTATCAATTAATTTGTCTCGCGCTTCAGCCTCACGCTTCAACTTTGCCACGGTCGATGTGGCATGACTTAATTTGCGTTTCAGTTTGGAGGTTGATTCACGATGATCTCGAAGGGATTTCTCCTTCTTTTCCATTGTTTTTAAGGATTGTGCTAGTTCTTTTTGGAGGCCTGCCACTTCTCTAGTCAATAGATCAATTTCAGCCTTTATGGAAAGGATAGGGTGGAATTGATTAGAGAAAGGATAGAAAGGCAATGCCCGACAGACTGATAGAGCAGCCCTTATCCTTACCTTCAATCTAAATTCTGTACTTTGGTGTGCACTTTTCTCATCTCTCAACTTTTGTTGCATTTGCTCTATTGTATGATCGGCATCACTCCCACCCAACGCCTGTGGCATATCATGAGTTGTGTTGTCAGCACTGTCACCAACATCTTGTTTCTCTTCCTCTTTTTTCTCCACATTCGTTTGAGCGCCAGACTCGAACTCCTTCTTATACTTCTCCGCCAAAGCAACGGCCAACTTCTCTTTTTGAGTCAAATTTGTCAGTTGTTCGAGTAGTTTCTTGACTGTCTTTTTCAACGACTTGTTCTCGCGTTTCATTTGTGAATTTTCCGTCTGCAATTCTAATATCTTTTCCATTTTCGATTTTCGTTGTTTTTCTTTCGTGGAGCTGGAGACGGACAGTCCACTCCGCACGCTGGCCCCTCCTTCGTCATTATAGGGGATGGAAGTTACGGAAGAATCTTCTGTTACATCGAACATACTATGACTGCTGTCTGCAAAATCTTGATTCGAAGACAACCTGGTTGTTCTTCGCCCCTTGTCTGCCCTGACAAGTTTGACTTTCCCTGAATTGATCAATAGCATGACTAAAGCATTGACGCGTTGATCTTCGGCAGCGGTGTCGATGCTTGTATCCAGGGCCGCAATCTCTTGAATTGCCTTATCCACCTCTTCGGACGGGACGCCTACTTTCTGTATAATTCGTTCCAATTCCAGTTCTGACATTTGACGCAATTGGGCAAGAGAGAATTCCATGGGAGGTGGCTCCACCGCCATTGCCTTCCCGACTAAAGTATGACTTCGTCCCTTGGACTTGTTCTGTTTTCCCTGTCGCGACTTCCCAAAGCGATCGTCGGCCATACTCCTCGATCTCTGCGTCGGAGCTGACGGCGCACGCCTCCCCATGGACCGTCCCGTCAACGCCATAGTTTCATTCGAGTCCATCTGTGACATCATCCCATCAATCATATTCTTAGACCCGCTCCCGCCCGCCCGCACCGAAGATCCTGCGGCATCCAACCCCGGCATGTCAAGCCTGCCCACCGAACTGCTCCTTCGCTTGGTCCTCGTAAAACTCGGTTTGGATCTCATGCTCCTCCTGCCCCCACTGTCGGCCGATCCGGACGCCTCGCTCCCTCCTCCCGATGCGAAGTTTCTGCCCCCGATTCCCGTGAGACTCATGCGCATGCGTCCCATGATTCGGTCGCTGACGGAGGAGCCGCCCATGGAGAAGCCGCTGATGGTCATCATGTCGTCGTCGGTGCCGTTTTTGCGGCTGGTCAGGCGGAAGAGACGGGACATTTTGATGAGATGATCACGATGACGAGAAGTGGGTTGCGGGTGAGTCGGTTCTGCGGTGTGTTGTTGCTTTGTGGGGCGGTGCTTGCTTGGATGAATGTTCGTTCCGTTCTCTTGGGAGGCTAACTTAGGGCTAACAGGGGCTAACTTTAAATCGTGTTTTGGTGAGGTTTTCGTGTTATCTTCAGTTGGCGTTGTGGTTTGTGTTTTTTGTGTCGTGTGTGTCGTCCTATTGTTTTATGATTTATGATACTCCTTACACATAATATCATGAGGTAGGTACATAGAGTAGGTGGTATTCAGAGGTATGCCTATGTCTTGTGATAATTCAGATAAATACCACCTATTATCTTCCTGACTCCTATTATCTTCCTGACTAAAAAGGGAAGGAGGAAGTGGGTGTTTGGATATTTGGAATCAAACAAGCTCACTAGTTGAAACAACCAGCCGGCCACCAGCACCACACCCTTGAGCCTCATAGTTCAGCCAACAGAACCAAAATGTCCGCCCACAAAGTAGGCATCCCCGCCACCATGCAAGCCAAACTCCAAGAAATGGCCTCCTCCACATCCGCCGACGCTCCCGCACAGCCCGCCTCGACCACCGCCACCGGCACGGGCACCACCAGCACAAAACCCCCGCCACCACATCCACATCCCGCCCCATCCACCCCGCGGTTCTCACGGCATTCGGACCGGGCAGGGGAGGATCCAGCGAATTTTCCGTCTGGGCCTACTTGACCCGTCCTCGACCTCGAACGGGGCGACATGCCCCGGGGGAGGGGGACGATGTCGCCGCCCCCCTGCCCAATTTGGTCACGGCCCAATCGAATTCGTTGCGAGTTTATACCGTTTTGCCTCATGGGGGAACGCTGGCTTTGACGGCGGTGTATGATAATTTGGCGGGGACTGTTTGTTCGTTGGATGTCGTTCCCGGTGGGACGGGCGGGGGGTGCATGTGTTATTGCGGGAAGAAGGATTGCGGTCGAGAGGATTGTATCGATGATGGAATGGACGATGTGTTAGTCGATGCCGAGAGTGACGATAGTAATGGCGCGTGTGTCTGCTGCTATGATGGTCTGTTGATTGGATTTGCTGGACATCCGCGTCTTTCGTTGGTCTATCCTTCCACTCCCATGGTGGGTGGGGGTGGCTATTGGAGTTCCTCCTCTGCGACAGTCACGGCGGGAGAAGATACATCACGTTCAGGAAAAAGAACAGACGAAGATACCAATGCGGAAGCTGATGCAGACAATGACACGGGCACAGGTCTAAGCTACGGAGTTGGCCAAGGAGGAGTCCTCTTCGCCAGTTCCATCATTGATCTGACGCCTGCGTTAATCGAAAGGAGCATGGGTGGATCATCCTATCTAGAACAAGATATCATTGTTTCGGTCAGCACGAGCAGTACCATTGCCAATGGCGTCGATACAGATAACAAACAGACACGGAGGTATCACCACGATGATCCTAGCGTCTCGGTCGTTCTTGGCGGAGGCGTTGCCATCGCGTGCTTCTCTTTGCCCAAGGCATCTCGGCCCGCAGAAGGATCGTCCTCGTCTGGATCGTCGTGGTGGAGAATCGCATCGGAGCCATACATCCTTCCATTGCCCTACCTCGCCTCCAAAATACGATGTGATTTTGGTGGAGGCAATATCTCATCGTTGAATGCTCTGCCCGTTGTACCTCCCAAAGGGAAAAATCAACCCGCTGTGGTGGGGAATACAGGGATCGTCGGGCATGGATTTGGAGATGTTCTTGACATCATATTTTTGAGTGGATATACCGAGCCTACGTTGTTGGTTCTCCATTCCAGTCCCAAGAGGGGTGGTAGACCATGGGTTGGACGTATGGGAAGGACAGAAGAGATTCCAGTGGCGGTGGGTGGAAACGATGCCAAAAATAACAACAATGACGCGGAAGAAATGAATGATGGAACAACAACAAAACTTCCAGAAACTATGACCACGGGAACGAAGTTTGGCCTAACTCTCACTGCCATTAGCCTCGCCATTCATCAGCGTCGATCCGTCGTATTATGGAGTTTGACCGATGCCCTCCCTGCCGACGCGTGGAAGCTCATTCCACATCCCTGCAATGGGGTCATTGTTTTGGGAGTCAATACCATAATACATGTCGGCATGGGGGGGAAGATTCGAAGTGCATTGGCAGTAAATGGCTTTGCAAAGATTGGATGCCCTATTGGGTTGATCCCTCCCTCCGCAACTTCTTCATTGGGGAAGAACTTGAATACGATTCATTTAGAGCCGAATCCAAGTCCGTTGCCTCTGTTGTCGTTACAACTTGATGGGGCCAGGGTTGGCTTTGTGTCAGAGAATGTAGCCCTTGTGTGTTTGGGCAATGGTTCTCTGCATTCATTGGAATTGCACAAAGGTGTTGGGGGCAAGGCATTCATGAGTTTGTCTCCGTTGGGTCATCGTGTCGCTGGATTGGGAGTCGCATCTTGTATTTCCGTTTTGGCTATGGGCGTTCATGCAAAAACTGTAGATCACTACCTATCAAATGTAAAGGGAGGATTGGGACCAAAGAAGGAAGAAGAAGGTACGCCAAGTGCCAAAGTTGAAGAGGTTACGTCCAGAGATATCACGTCAGATGAAAGCATTGCTTCAAAAGGCTTAGTTTTTGTGGGATCAAGAATGGGAGATTGCACTCTTTTGGCGTTTGCCATGAACAAAGCGACACGTCTTCTTGTGACCGATGTGGATGCTTCTGAGAATGAGAACGTCAAACGAAAGATTGCTGTACTTCATCCAGATTATGTTAGTTCCGTGTCAGAGCCTATTCAGAAACAAGTCAAGACAGAAGATTCGGATGCAGTCGAAATTCTAGAGGATGAGAATGAAGATAGTGCCAATATCTTATCCGAGGAAGATATTCTGCGGCTCGAGGAGGAGGAATTGTACCGCGATGATGTATCGCCAGTGGGTGCCGATACAATGGCGCCAAGTCTTGTGTCTCCATCAAGGACTGACAGCGATGAATACGACGAGAAAGAAGATTTGGCACACGTTCTTCCCACTGAACGACGCTTAGTGCACTCTCTAACAACGTTTCGAACTATAACTGCGCTCGACTCTCTCACGGGACTTGGACCTCTTGGCCCTGGCTGTTACGGTCCTGTCGCGACAGTTCCTTACTCGACAGGTCAAGACGAGCCAGTTTCGTTTGCTACTACGTCAGATTCAACTTCATTGTTTTCTCATGCCTTTGCATCGGCAGCACGTCATTACATCATGCCATGTGGCTTTGGAGACAGTGGTGGTGTGGCGGTCCTCACAACCCCAGGCAGAGACACGGTAGGAGGAAGCATTTTATGCGAGGCTGATTTGATGGGGATGGCAGGTTCAATATTTAGTTTACCTCTGTCCAATCTTTTACTACTGGGGAAATCGGACGGGGTCGGCGCTATCGTATTCCGTGGTGTTCTTCGACTAGAAAGTGCTGGTGGAGGGGACTCACGACCTATCGAAGAGTTTGAAGAAGTAGATGTTACCACGTTAAACCAAAGTTCTACAAGTGAAGCAATTGCAATGGATGACGATTCGGCTCCATCTTTACACAAAGTTGAGGACGTAGTTGGGAAAATGACTCTCATCGCCGTGTCCGAGTTTGGACATAGCAATCCTTTCTCTGTTTTCTTTGTCGAGTCGCCACAACGAAAAGATGATGCTTACGCCATCGTTATAATGCAGTCTGGCTGTGGAGACGATAATAAGGATGATATTGATGGGAACGCTAGATTTTTCGTAACTCATGTTCATTGCGTCAGTTCCAATGCTCTGCTTAATGACGTCAATAGAAGAACGCTGCTTTCAGTCACTCCAATGGTTAGCGAGCTTCGTGAAGATGGTTTAGTATCATCTGTCAGCTTTGGCTGTGTCTGGACTAGTGGACACGGTAGCATATTCAGTATCAAAGTAGTTCGCGATGCAGATATGACGTTCGAGATATCCGAGTCTGTTTTTGTTGGAGATGCGCTTGAGACGACAATGAGTGATCCAGATAAAGTTGAGACTGTTGATTTCTATCAGAGTAACAAAATTGTGGCAATGGACGTGTTCTCGTTGCCTGATCACATTTTCACCGCGTTTGACAATACGGAGGTGCCTTCGCCCTCGGATTCGCCCCCTGATACTGTATCATCGCTTTCGTTTCCTCCAGATAGACTCTCCATGCATGGCAGTTGGAATTCAAAACAGGGTAGAAGTTCCAATGAACCACCGAGTGCTGGCATATCCAGGAATATAATTCTCATTGCCATATGCCGCAGGTCTGGTTCGCTTGAAGTATACAGCAAAGACGATGCAATGCAGTTTCCCCAAATTAATAATCTTTCGTCTAACTGTCAAAACGTCTCGCCACTTTGGAAAGCGCAAGGTTGCAGCCATGGAGCACCAGTTCTGGGACAACTAGAACATAGGTCGAGGACTCGGAGGCCCGAAGTGCATGAAGTGGAAACTGCAGAAATTCGATTCTTTGTCACTGGCCCTTCCCTTAACGAAGAGTGTGGCAAAGGTGGTGTCGAAAAGGACGCTTGGATGCTACGCTCTCTTTGTATCTTAGTTGATACCTCCTTTGGCGATTTGCATTTATATTCTGGATCCAAGCGTAGATTCAATGGAGATAGGCTGGAATTTTCTAGAGTGCCCTTATCATGCGTCTCAAGGCCTAGTGAGGAGGCTGGTCGTCACTTTGTGAAGCTCCGTCGCAAAGGAATCGTTTCTGCTGCTGTACAATCTGACTTTAGAGCTAATCGCTTGCATCGTTTTTTCAACATCTCGTTACAAGATGGGTTGTTTGCAGCCACACCCCGACCGCTTTGGGTTGTTTCAGAAAGGGGTGCTCCAGCAGTAGTATCCCACAAATCCCGCCACGTTAGCGCCGCAGGAGCACGTCAGGTTCCGATAGCTGGGTTTTGCTCAACTATGCCTGCTATTTTTCAGGTATGTTCATCGTATAACCATGATGAGATAAATAGAAAATCGTGTAACGGATATGATTGATGATTTGGTGGGATATTCTCACCATTTTATCTTTCTTCATACCACCTGATTAGAATGCGAACAATGGATTCATCACATTGCACGAGCGCATTGGAAGGGTTGGATCGCAAAGGCTCACACTCTTCAATGGCATATGGGATGTATTTGCACCTAGAGGAATCCTTCCAGGTGGCGGCATTTGCATTCAAAAGCATCCTCTTGGGGTCACTGTTCGTCAGATAGAGGTAAGTTTCTATATGCATGTCTCGACATAACAACTCTTGGTGGTAACATCTCGGATATATTACGTGCTGTTCTTTGTTTAGTTCATCGACGACGCATCTATCTCCTCACCGTCGCGGCCAATATACGCAATGCTGATTTCACGTGAAGTTGAAACTGAGCAGCACCATTTGAACGACGACAACATGACTCCTGAAGAACGCCAACGTATCAAAGACGAAAAGGAGGCAGCTCAGATAAGAAAACAGGTCGAGGCTGATCTTGGTGGTTTTGATATCGAACAAGAATGGGTCGAGGAAATAGAAAGAGAAGAGTGTTTCGAAATCGACAAAAGGCTTGGACTGGCACCTGCAATGCCGACCCGAAAGTTCGAGGTATGGCTTGTTGATGCATCGTCAGAGTGGAACATCTTAGATGTTTACCAACTGGATGACCTTGAGCATGGCACCGCTATGAAGGTTCTCTATTTAACAGATGTAAGTGTCTCATATCAGCAATCGCTATGAAATTGTTTTGTTCAAAGGCTACTCACGAACTCAATGTTTTTACTCTTAAAGGTAATTGAGGATAGTGATGAGATTCCTCGCAAGTCGCTGTTTATAACAGTCGGCACAGGCATAATTGAGTACGACGGAGAAGATCTTGCATCGAAAGGGAAGGTACTGCTATTTCAAGTGAAAAAGATCAAGTCGAAGGTCACGAAGCATCCACCGCTGGAGTTAGTGAAAAGGTGTGAAAAAGAAATCACTATCGGCCCGGTCACAAGTTTGGCATCACTTCAGTCTGAAGATGTATTCCGCGTTGTAGTTGGTGCTGGCGCAGAAGTAACTGTGGAACAATGGGGCTCCAACAAATTGACGCAAGTTGGTTTTTATCATGCTCATATGCAAGTCCTTGAAATTAACCTTTTCAAGACTTTCCTTTTGCTTTCTGATGCGTAAGTGGATTTACCAGAAATATGTTGCTGCTAAGATTACCAGTTAGCTTCCAACATGTAACTTTTCACTGCTGATTTCAGATATGACTCGCTACACTTCCTTGTTTGGCGAGAGTCGGATAAGAGCTTAACGCTGCTTGCGAAAGACTACGAACCATGCGAAGTCTTTGCAGCAGGGCTGATAAGCAGGGGAGGTACGATATGACTGGAACTCATCAAAGCATCAATTTTAAGCATAACTGATCCACTCCGTGTGTCGCGCAATCTTTTTCACTAAGGCGCCATGTCTTTCGTATGCCACGACGATCGCCAGAATTTGCAGTTCTTCCAATATGCGCCAAGTGATTCTGCTGCAAGGGGGGGGAACCGTCTTGTCTGTCGTGCTGATTTCCATTTGGGATCACAAACTACATCGTTTCAAAGTCATTGGGCCCAGTCAAGCTTGTTGTTCAATTCATGTACAATATCCAGTACGTTGTCATCACTGAAGCAACAGGATTCCCTGTTCGGAAGGCTAGATGATGATCAGAGATTTGCTGTCAACTTTGGGACAACAGATGGAAGTTTTGGTAGTGTTGTGCCATTGGGTGAGGCTGCATACTGGCGTTTAACTGCGATGCAGAGTGTTATGAGCAACGCACTTGAGAGCAACTGTGCCCTTAGCCATCGATCTTGGCGTTTGTATAGAAGGTCAACAAGAAGAGGTGGGTGTAAGAGTGGAGAACGAAAGAAAGGAGTCATTGATGCAGACCTCGTATCAAAGTTTGTTGATTTGCCACTTCCTGAGCAAGAAGACCTTGCAAGCTCAATTGGATCAACTGTTGCATTGATAATGGACAATCTTCTTGAACTAGGGTGTGCTGCTTCAGTTCTTTAATAGATATTCCTAAAATAATCTTTGGCTCTTCGTCAAATTAGTTCTAAATGCCTAAACTTTTGATTCACTTATATCAGTTTTCGCTTTGCTCTCAGTCACTGGAAAGAATGATTCTGATAAAATACACCAAGATTGGGACGCCAAACCAAGTGATAAAACCAGCTCCGACGACAATCGATCCAACCTTAAGAGCTGCTGAGCTGTAGGAATCATCACTTGAGTAGAGTGCACCAGGGCTTCCCTCAGCTAATTGCTCTGTTTTTCTTGCAGGTTTCCCAACAGGTGCTTCTGTTAAGGTTGGTTCAGTTAACTTTTCGAATACAAATAAAAGGTTGATATGAGGAGTGACAGCAAATTGTAAAACGAAAATGAAGAAATCAGTGTGACATCACCGTTGGTATCATGTCGCCAATGAGCTGCTGTCCATTGACACGTTGACGATGATACCCAGCTTCCTGCATTGCCAAGGAACCTAGGGATGAGAGCTTAGGACTGTAGGGAGCGGCACTTGATGCTGGAAGGGGGACGTCAAAGAAGCGATCTCTTTTCAAAACGTTCACATGGCAAACGAATTCCCCAAACAGATATTGCTTGAAATCTTTGAGCTTTGTTGCTCTTTCTTTTCTAAGCTGAGCTTCCAAAATCTGAGCCTCAAGCCATTTATCTCTCTCGATCTTCAAACGATTCTCACGTTCGAGCTTTTGTTCGTTTGTCTCGGGGGTGATTTTACTGAAGTAGAACACGTCTACTAGTTTCATCCAGGGGCCAAATGAGAGCCAGACTAAAAAACGCAATTGTTAGCGATGCACAATCAGCTAGAGCCTTTTGATACAACAGCACATACCGACAATGCGAAGCGTCCATTTGGTCAGAAAAGCCCATGGGACAAAGTAAAAGACTATGGAAAGCAAGAAACTGCCCAATGCGATCCAAAATGAAAGATAGCATTCCTCCCAAATAATAATATTCTTCACTATACGCAGTGCTTCGCAGATGATACCTAGCCATTCTTGAATTGGAAGGAGCCAGCGTTTGGTGGGATCAACACTAAAGCCGCCTATTTTGGTGCTGATGTCAGTATCTTCTCCAATTTCTTCCATTTCTTTAAGATATTCTTCTTGCTGCTTGGCATATTCAAGTGCTCGCTGATCGGCTTTTTGTTGAGCCTCCTTCAACCTCTGTTTCCACATACTTTCGTACTCCTCCGTCGCCTTTAGATTTTCATTTGGTTCAATGGTCTGTGCCCCCACTACATTCTTTCCAATAACTAGGGAATATAAAAGTTGAACAAGAGGCTTCGATCTCTGCCATGGTGAAGGGTTATTGTTTCTTTTTTCGACTGTGGCGATCAACAACCAGCCTATGCATCCAAACAAGAACGACGGCACTAAATCCAGATTTTCCACAAGGCTAGTTGCGCAAAGAAACGCCATTATTGAATGCAAAGGGAACGGTACGTTGACCCACTTCACAATGAACGTCCGAAAATCCGGTAGAGGAAGGGGGACTATTGAAGAGGATCTCCAAAGGAAGAGGCTAATCACAGCATCTTCTAGATAGTAATAAACAGTAAGCAGGTCAAACACTTTCATAAAGAGAAAATGAGGGTTAGAAAATTTTGAGTAAAGGCATAACGTAACACGACAAGCTGCTCAAGTTAATGCCTTACATTCTTCGACATACGCATTAATATTACCCTGCGAGACACAAAGGGATTGGGGACATCAGTCTAAAGAATAGATAGCTCCAAGCGAAAACAAATTCTAATGACCAGCTTACCAATCCATAGCGTCGTAAATCCTGATTCCCAATTATGGTTTGACGAAGGACGTGAAAATCTTTCTTATTTTCGACATTGACATAGACTTGTGACGGATACTGCAAGTTCGATAGTAGGAGAGTACGTTCATCTTCAAGTTCCATGCGAAGACGTATAGTGATGGTACAATGATTGGCAGGATCTTTTTCAAACTTTTGCTCAAACTTCTCGCGATTGAACTTCGCTCTAGCTGTCTGTATTAGAAAGACGCAAGCGAAATGAGAAGTTCATCACGTCTGGTGCACTTATCGAGAGAGCAAGCGAATGAACTCACTGGGTAAAGTTTGTATCGTAAGAAATAGACTGTGTTCGGTCTAAAATTTGTGAGATTCACAGATACCCGTCCACACAAGTCATGCTGACTCAAAGGATTGCTATCATAGTCAAACACGCCTAGAAAGAGTTGCGAGCTCGTGTGCATCATATTGAAAACAAAAGCCCGTTGAGACCAAGGCACCCATCGAGGAGACAAACAATCATTAATGACATCTGTCCTTGCAAAGCAATCCTCGTATACCACGGACACTACGGGAAATGCATCTGTGAGTCAAGAAAATGCAGCAACAACAACGAGTGTGACGTAACTTTCTTACCAAACGAATCTGTTTTGTTCCCAAACGCTCCACCTTTATCCATATTTGGCAAATTGTCGCAACCAATAACCTCGACATAGATCTTTCCTAAGTTACCTGATCCGACATCAATCCAATTGTAAGAGTCTTTCAGTGATTCTTCTTCAATCCTCTCTCTCGTAAGCCACGTAGTGTATTCCTTACGTTTAGGATCGGGCGACGGACGGACAAGGTACTTAAACTTGTCCTTGTCTGGACCTTCTCTCTCTTAAGTTGCGAGTTGTTATTTACAGCGGTCATGGTGAATATTGAACTTAGCTAAAGTGCGGTTGCAGAGGATGATACGGTTATAATCTCACCTTTTTTCTTGTACACGGTTGTTAAACTTTTCAATGTCCCGGCACCACCTTTAAGGTTTGAGAAGTAGTACTGATCTCCTTTCTTCTTCGTGTTACGTGCGAAGTTCTCCATGAATTCAATGTCGTGCTGTGTAGCCCTCCGCACGCGTAGAGCGACACTCCCCTATACATATTTTGCCATTCAACTGTTGGAAAAATGATTCTCTGCAGTAGAGAATACATATATATAGCAGCCATCACTCACCTTTCCATAATCGTGTTTTCCAAGCAAAGGCTTCAATGGAAAGATTTTCCTCTCTCCGTTCCAACGATATAATGCTTGAGGCGATACACTAAAGGCCCCCATGCTCTCATTTTCGCCAACGGCATCGTAATCCTTGACCTCGAAAATCAAACCATCCTCTGATTGAAACAATTCTAAAGCGTTCACTTTCCAGATGAACAATGACTTCGATCTCAATGTCCACACTGGATTGTCTTCGTTAGTGATGTGGTGT
This sequence comes from Cyclotella cryptica, assembly GCA_013187285.1. Taxonomy (NCBI): domain Eukaryota; phylum Bacillariophyta; class Thalassiosirophyceae; order Thalassiosirales; family Thalassiosiraceae; genus Cyclotella; species Cyclotella cryptica. Next base: position 107,711 of record JABMIG010000094.1, on the reverse strand, counting down.
GTTCTGTGGATCTTCCTTCCTTCAAATCGAACAGTAACATATGGATCACTATCTCTCCCAATATCCGTCTTTGGCAGATCCGAAGCAGAGCAAATGTCAATTAAGAAAGAAAGTTGTTCGTCTTTTTGAAGTGTGATACCTGACAGCATGTGCTCTAAACGATCCTTGGTACGTTTTTCTTGCAGCTTCTTACTCTCTTCAATCGTCGTGCAAAATGCAGCTGCCGCCGCCTGTGATTCAAAGATGAATTCCCTCTGCAGTACATGGCCCTTGAACTCGCATTTTACTTCGACATGACGTTTCTTGTGTTCTGTTATCACCACCATTCGAATGGGGACCCGGTATTTCGAATACCAGCCTTGAAATGCATCGGACTGCTGCAGGTCTATGGGAGAGTCTTTGAATTCGTCGCCGGCATCTGTGTTGGCGTCACTTTCATCATCTGTTTTCTCTTTTCCGGGATTCTGCTCCGTGGCAGCCGATGAAGCGTCGTCGTGCTTTGACTTCCCCGCGGAGAACAAACCCTTGATGCCCTTTTCGGCTTTCTTTGCGTCACCTGCAATTGTGTCCTTGAACTTTTTGGCCGCACTGGCGTCAATGGTGCTGAGAGGCTGAAGAATCCGAACGTAACACGTCTCGGACTCGGGAAGGACAGAACCGGCGTTGGATGCAGTACTGACGTTCGTTCCATCCCTCGGCTCGTCGTCAAAGCAAGGGAGGACCCTGTGCACCTCCACACTGAGCCTGCGGCGCCGATTCAACAGGGACAATTTCGCGGGGAGGTAGGTGCCCTTGTTGTTGATGGGGATTTGCGAGACGACTTCCCAGACTTGAGCGCTTTTCAATGTTGTCTGACTTCCGGCAGTGGGAGAAGTCGGCGGGGATGCTGAGTCTAGTACGCTAGCGTTTGCCATTTCAATATCTCCAGTGGGTCGCACCTTGCTAGATCCTCGAATCGCCGTTGGTCAAGTAGTGAACCAAGTAAATGATAGTAGATAATATGTTGATGAGGAATGAATCAACGATCTACACATTGCCGTTGTTTTCATTCGTACAACAACATGATGTCTGCTCTCTCTTTACTCTCTTGACGACCGCGAGAACCCATACCATGTTAACAACTATGACAAATACCTTTACGTTTAGTTAAATTTAAATAAAAATTAAAAGGTAAGATCTCATTGGGGTCGAGCTGTTGCAGCTAATTCTAGAACACCTGTTGTTCTAGAACAACAGACATGAAACCTCGTTGTTTTAGAACAACAGGACGGGTTTGCACTAACTTTTGGACATAAAGAACACACTACTATCTTTTGGACATAAAGAAGACTTTTTCGCAACTCAACCATCATCAGGTTTCTACAATGTGATAGGTAGTGCCATACCTTTGATTGTCATGTAAATTGATTTGTTACCTCTATATAATTCTAGTAACTTTTACAGGTATGATACTACCCAAAAAATGTACGTAAACAATGATAGTGGCTAGAGAATGCAAGGTAAACAGTACACGGCCCTGTTGGCGGTCGTTTCGTAGGGTTACATGAGTATGTGTCAAGTTCCACGGGGTTGAAGGAGTACCGTTGTTCTAGAATGACGGCTGTTTCAGTTTTAGCTGCGCACTATGCACCGTGGAACTAGAACACGTGGGTGTTTTACTTCCACGGGCCCGTTGTTCTAGAACAACGGGTGTTTCAGAATTAGCTGCAACAGAGCGAAGGACTCTTCCTAGCTAATCACTGAGTTTCCGTTTGGCAAACCATTCCCATTTGACCAGACTCGTGTTTTCGGTTATATTGACAACAGATTGACACAAATTTATGCAAACGTGACAATGTCTTCGAACTGCTCCAGTATGTGGAAATGCTGTGTTTGATTGTTTGTGAGCTGTGTGGAAAAGCTGGTCATTCAATGATATGGACCACGGAGAAAATTAAGATAATCTACTACGGTTTGAATAACTATTGTGTTAAAAGGCAGGGCTACACTGAAGAGATAAATCACACTGATAAAAGTTAAGCGACAAGTGCATGATACGTCACACACACCTCTTCTAGCGTTGCATGTTTTTAGCACATCAGAAATCGGCTCCGAAATCTAGTTCCTTCACTGCCACTCCTGCACCAGAATCTGAATTCTTCCCCTCCAAACTAGCCATTACCCCACTCTTTTGGTATTCACCCACTCGTTTTTCAAAGAAGTTCGTTTTGCCCTCTAGACTAATCATATCCATCCCTGAGTCAACAAGTAAAACGAGAGTAGAGTGACGAGTGGAGTTGAGCAAATGAAGATGTTGGAGAATGTAGAGTAATCAATGAAAAAGTAACTTAATTGAATATACTCACAGTCAAATGGATTCTTACTTCCATAAATTGCTTGATACCCCAAGTCACGCAGCATCCTATCAGCTACAAATTCTATGTATTGCCCCATCAATCGTGAGTTCATCCCAATCAAACTAACCGGCAGAGCATCACAAATAAAGCTCTTCTCGACATCCACTGCTTCCTTAATAATTTTGTGTATTTCCTCCTGACTCAACTTTTGTATTAACTTGGAATACAGCTGACATGCAAATGAGCAGTGCAGCCCTTCATCTCTACTGATGAGCTCGTTCGAGAATGTTAGACCCGGCATGAGCCCTCGCTTCTTCAACCAGAAAATGGCACAGAACGAGCCCGAGAAGAAGATCCCCTCCACGGCCGCAAATGCCACGAGTCGTTCTGCAAAGGTAGCTTTACTCCCAATGTACCGCTGTGCCCACGAAGCCTTGCGCTCCACACTAGGCACCGTGGCATGAGCCGAGAAAAGTCGCTCTCTCACCTTCGGATCATTGATGTAGCTATCAATCAAAAGACAATATGTCTCCTGGTGAATACTCTCCATAGCCATTTGAAACCCATAGAAACACCTCGCCTCCGGCACCGTCACCTCTCGACAAAACCTCTCTGCCAAGTTCTCCACCACAATTCCGTCGGCGCCAGCGAAGAATGCCAAGACCATGGAAATGAAGTGTCTCTCGTCGTCGTTAAGTTTATTGTTCCAATCGGACAAATCGGCGGATAGGTCGATTTCATCGGCGGTCCAGAAGGAGGCAACATGCTGTTTGTACATGGACCATAGGTCGGGGTGGGAGAGGGGGAAGAGCGAAAAGCGGGAGTTCTGAGGGTCGGTTCGACAGATGGGTTCGGTTTCATCGGTGTTCTGAAATCGGGCTGGGGAGGCGCAGTCTGCGACTTGAAGTGGGGTATTCTCGAAGGATGGCTTTTCTGGCGACCTTTGCGCTGTGGTTGATTCGCTACTTGCAACCTTCGTCGTACCTCCGCCGCGGCCTATTTCGTTCGCTGTGCTAAGAGAAGATGGAAGAGATGTCTCCGGAAGTAGATCGGCGCCTTCAATATCGAAGTCGGGATTCGGGGTGAAAGCCCCGCCACGCAAATCTTTCCATCGAGTTCGCCATCCATTTCGAAGTAGTAACGACTCTTGCGGCTTGGTAAACGTCCAAGGCAGTCGCTGTCGGATGGGCGATGGCAGCGTGGCCGCGACACAAGACAGAGATAGAGCCATTGATGTCAACAGCATTATTCTCGATTTGACGGGCATTTTCTCGCTCCTTGAATTATTCTTCTTGCGTCCGGGCGTCTTTCTTTTCATAGCCATCGGTTCGAGGCCTTGGTGTTGTGCACTAAAACTCTGTATGGTATAGCAACGTCTCTTCGATGATTGGTCGGTGCGGTTGATATCTGTGTTCCTGATCTGGCACATGAGTTGGAGTTCGGCAGCAGCCAGCATCGCCCATCAACCATCGTCCATCCATAGTCGATACGTTGGGTCGACACTAGAAAAAGAAGGATGTGGATTACCGTTCAATTACAATTGGTTGGGTCTCAGCTTTTTCTAAGACAGAAGCCCCTAGAGTTTATTTTCATCTAACGCCAGACAGACGATTGCATCACGGTGGACCGACAGATAAAATTAGATTATCCGGTCCTATTTGGTACGAGTTTAAGTGTAGTCTTGAGTCGCTTATTTTTGGCATTTTTTTGGCGCGAGCACGCGAAATTCTCGACATCTCATCGTCCCGCCCAAACCATTTTACACGACCGCACCATGGTAAAAGCCGCTCCACATGATCGATCATATCTCAAAACCACACGTGCCAATAAGATTCCGAGTTCATCCGTCTGTCCCCTTGACGTGCCCCATCATCCACCACAAACCGTCCTTCACTAAGTATCGTTTTGTGCTGTGACACTTCACGCACAGCACAATTCCACGCACGCAGATTGTCAACCCCCGTCTCTGCCTAGCAAAACAGCACTCTTCACCGAAAATCAACTCCATATTAGCAATTCTTCGACATTATTGCAAGTACTCTCCTATCCTCCATCGCCTACTCTACAAAACAAAGCAAATTGACCAAATTCTCATCAAGTTCGATACAACTGGGAATATGTCATCATCATCTCCCACTGGACAAGATGAAAAGAAGCAGGTATGCCCGTATATCATGCATTAATCCTTTCAGTTCAAGATTTGTTTAAAAGTTTTCATTTGCTTATTGATGTGAAAAGTCAGGGCAAGAAAACAGAAGAGAAAAGAGACGGCGGCGAAGAAGGAGAAACTTAACCAAGAATTCGCTCACTTTCTTGATTTCATCAAGGATAACCCAGAGGTCTATCGATCCAAACGTTTGAAATACCTCCGTGATTTTGTGAGTATTGTGTCACGCTTTCCAAAACATTATGTGGATGGAGACGACACAACAACTATGCCCCTCCATCAGATAGAAATTTGGTGTTGACGAAGGGTATGTCGAGTCGATAGCCAACACAACTAACGCACAACGAGGCATGCAACAATCCAATTTTATCGGTTCTTGTCATCAAAACCTTCCATAAGACTGACGAAAGCAATTTTGCGAGCACCGCAGTTCTCAAGTTTACTGACTTGAAACTCGTCGATGGTGATGGCCAGAAGATTCATGCACACTCAACAGAACTCTTGTTGAGGTAGGACGCCGTTGGAGAGGGTGACATGATTCATGTTTTCACCATGCACGAATCAATGAGAGTTCTCCGCAGTCCCATGCTCTTCATACACCAGCTATCACGAGTTGGTAAGTGTCATTTCAAGATTCGAGGTACAGACGGAAATGTTGGCATGCAATCAAATGCAAACATTGCAAGAGTCAGCCACCGAAGAGGATTATTATGTGGTAGATCCACGAATACACGACAAACCATGTTGCACCAAGGACAATCGGCTATGTCGTTGAATGGGCTTCGTTTCATTGCCTGTGTTTGTGATGCCTTCCCTATCAACAATTTGAACTTTGAAACAATCAAGGCCGATTGCTACTTCGCCACAGATGATTTGGCAGACATGAGCAACACCCACAAACGCAATATGGTGTATTGGTGGTATGCAACAAATGTTTATTGCATAGTTGGGAAAGGAAAGGTCGAGCATCTTCCACTTTGTCTCGAGTATGCTATCCGGAAGAAATGGCCCAACCCCGATCTATACAAAGGTAATCGCAAGGAAGAAGTAAGAAAAGAGTTCTTTAAATTCTAGAATTTAATTGTTGCAATTATACATCTCTTCTATATATCAATAAACTAGATGAAATCACCAACTGACCATCCATAATTATTTGGCTTGTGCTTTTTACCCCTGGGTTGTATAATTCTTCAGACATGAGACCATCATCCCATGCCAGTGGCCTTGAACTCTGTTTCTTCGGTCCCATAGTGCTATACAATCTCTTGCACTATGACCACTTTGTTTGCATTTATTACAAAACTGTGTCGCCCTTTTGACACTTTCAAGGAACTCTTTATCGCTTGTGATGATTCTTCTTAGATCTTGAGTCTTGTTTGTCGATCATGATCATTCGTCATCTTGTTTCGCTGTCGTTGCCTTCCCTTCTCGCTTCCATGCCTTATCCGGTTCTTTTCACAATTCTTGCACTTACTGCGCGGGAGTTTGTTTCTATATCAGTAATGTATAAACCCAATAGATTCGACAATTCCTTTCTTGATTTCTCTTTGTGGCCCCGACCATTCATGCAATAACAAAGCTGCAACATTGAATACCACAAATCTGTTCCACACCGCTATTCTCTTACCCTCGCTTAGTTTTACCAGCTCAGACCAGAATCCTTCACAATGATTGCTACTGCCTAACTTGGCTATCTTATCAATTGTTTTGGCGTTGAACCTCTTGTTAATGATTTTTCGAGAACAATAATACCTCCTCAGACAGATCCATTGCCGTCTTGTGCCTCTTAGATCGATTGATTGCTTCTGTATTGACTTGATCTTCTGTCCATTCCGGTGTTCATTGCGAACTTTGATATAGCTACAGAATTTCGTGTTTTTGCAGTAGGTATGTTCATTGCAATGATGTCGGATAATTGGTAAGTTGTTCCAAGCACCTCAGTACGCTTAACGCCGTGTCCAACGGATTGCTGTACTCTTTAACAGCCTTGGTGATGTCCCAAGAAATACTCCTTATTCGTTGGTTTGAGAGACAGTTCTTTCCACGGAAGGACGGTTCTTTGTCTCGAGTTTGTACATCTCGTTGTTATTATTCTTCACGGTGACCTATGTCTGGAAAGTGTCGGCCTTGTTGTCGCAACAGATCCTAAAATCTCGTGTTGCTTACCGATGAAGTTATTCGGTCCTGAAGTGTCGCATTCGCAACAACTTGATTGATAAATACACAAGTTGAGGCATCCGGCTTGCCATCACTGTCTAGGAGGAGATTTTGTGCAGCCTTGATACCTTCGATTCTTCGGCACCCGCAGAGGAATAGTTAGATTTTCGATAACAAATCCCTTCATGATTTAAAGCGAATGTGTAGGTCCTCAACAGTGAATTCATTTCCTTGTGCCTCCCACTCTTCTATCTGTCTGTTTAATGTTAAAGTACAACGGATACATTTATTCTTTGAAAAGAAGTAGTGCAAATGTTAATCTGTGTCGATGTAAATCAAATACAAAGCATAAATGAAACGGCACTCACCTGCTAATGTACTAATGCAATTGGGACACGGACGACACCACTTGTACAATTAAAGCAGTTTCACTGCTCTTTACTTTGTGATCATAACACCGCTGCACCGCTAACCATCCATTGCTGGACCCGGTGTTGCCTGACACCATTCACCATTGTAGAGGAAGTATATTGGTTCATAATCCGCAATTGCTGACAAGCTTCAACGCGTTCTTGAGATTCTCCTCTTGCCTCTTTTCATACAACTGTGAAATTGCACAACGGATTTTTAAGTCAATATGCTTTTGATTCCGTGGACATGGTTTTATACCAACTGAACCTTGTAGAAAGCCAATGAGCTTCTCATGATTTATGCCGTTGACTCTCGCTCCCATTGCCAACTCAAGATTAAGAGCAGGTTGTAGCCTTGACCAACCCTTACCTCTTTGTACTACACTTCTAATCCACTTGCAGTTTCTCAATCGAAGCGCTTCCCAGCGACAGCATCGCCCAGTATTGATCGATTCGCGCCATAACGCTTGTCCATCGATGTGATCTCAAGAGGTGCAGAGCATTGAGCAGCGTGTCGGGTTAGATTTGTAATGAACTCAGTCATCATGCTAAATTAAAAATACCATAACCATCGTCTACTATGTGAGAAAATCTGTTGGTTCCAAATTGGGATGAAATTCATAACAATCACCGAGTTTGTCATTATCATCTTCGCAACAGTCATCCTCATAAATTGACTCATCATCGCTACAACATTGTTCAAAGTCAACAAGTCCAATGGAATCACTCGTTGTTGATTGAATTGCATTTGTCATTTGCAATGTCACGTGAAATCTTTGTATCGCGTTGTCGGCATCGCCACTCCCAGTATTCCGCTCTCAACTGAGTTTGCCATTCTCTAACTGCAGATTGAATAGTTAGAGCTGCAGTGTTTTGTTGATTGCGTAAAGCCGCTGCCTGGACTTTGTATTGCGAATGAGAATCATTATCAAATTGTACAAGTGCTTGATTTACCGTCGCCAACATATTTGATGTTTGTTCGGTTAATTTGAAGTAGTCTCGTTGTGGTGTGATAGGAAGACGCTTTGATCCTTTATGAATAATTCGTTGATCACTGGGAGTCCCGCCATTTGAATAGATGGCGGACGATAATACGGAGTTTTACCATCATTGCGCCGCCAAGAAAGACTCCTCTGTTGACTTTTTCACTGCCTCTCCAATTATATTCGTCGTAAGAGCTTTATCCACTCCACAGTGGACAAGCCTATCAGCATCTCTTCAATGGTGATCCAATACATGTTATTCTCAATGGTGTTTGATTGTTGAGTATCAAAATGTACTTCATAACATCTTTTCCAGTTTGATTGAACTCATGATAAGCTAAACTAGGTTTATCAGCAATACACCAAGAATTTGGTCAATTTGCTTTGTTTTGTAGAGCAGGCGATGGAGGATAGGAGAGTACTTGCAATAATGTCGAAGAATTGCTAATATGGAGTTGATTTTCGGTGAAGAGAAGTGCTGTTTTTGCTAGGCAGAGACGGGGTTGACAATCTGCGTGTGTGGAATTGTGCTGTGCGTGAAGTGTCACAGCACAAAACGAAGATACTTAGTGAAGGACGGTTTGTGGTGGATGATGGGGCACGTCAAGGGGACAGACGGATGAACTCGGAATCTTATTGGCACGTGTGGTTTTGAGATATGATCGATCATGTGGAGCGGCTTTTTACCATGGTGCGGTCGTGTAAAATGGTTTGGGCGGGATGATGGGATGTCGAGAATTTCGCATGCTCCCGCCAAAAAAATGCCAAAAAATAAGCGACACCGTCACCTTAAGGTATTGTACGGTACTATTATATTTTTAAGCCAGGCGTAGAAGCTCGTAGATGGCACACATGCCTTCCATTAGAGAGGTAATATAATATTATGGCACCTCCATCATTAACCCTCCAAGCGAGATTCGTCTTAAATCGCTATACTACTGCTATCTCGGTGTACTTCTGCTAGTTTTCGCAGAAGTATAGCGGGTGGTGAGAACACCAAAAGAACAATCCACAACGCGACCATGATGAATGGTATTTCATCTTTACTCGACATCGAAGATGACGGTGACAACTCGTGTTGCTCGTCCTTCACAGCCACTACAGTGCACAACTGCGGAAGTTCATCAGAAGATGATGAACATTCATCATTCACTGTCGCCACGGTGCTTGAAAATGACATGAGTAAAAATAAAGGGCTAGTTCGTAAGGATGTTTACTATCATCATGCTTCAAAGGCGGGTCAAATTGATGCTAGCACTCAACGTGGAAATTCATCCAACGTTTCTTCGCGCATACGCCGCAATAGAAACACTATGCTCATCGATAGAAATGAAGAAATACAGAAATTAAGATGCACGTCATCTTTAATCGACAGCTCACTTGACTCGACGTGTGATGAAAATTCTTGCGAAGGAGTTGAACAAATGATACCACCTGTCACGTCTTGGAATGCGCGCAACGTACTAGAACGCAATACTAATATGGAAGTTCAAAAAACCATTAAAAAAAGCAATCGCAAAAGCTCCAATTTCAACTCGACATCTGAAGCAATCAACAGACATAGTGTATTCCGGAAAATGTCTGCCGGGGATAAATCGGTAAAAAGTTCTATTTCTACGAGACTCCACATGAAACCAGTAAAATCGCCACTATTGGTCCCTTATGACGAAAAACTGAGCCCCTGCAGTTTTGACGCATCAGCATCAACGCAAACTAATCTACTAGATTTGGAATTGGACAATGTAGATGTTGGTGCAGCAATTCGACAACGAAAACGCCATCGAACCGATGCACAATACAGCAATAAATTCCTATCAGTTTATGATGAACTTGACGCTCAGGCAATAGACAAGTCATCGTCGTTCGATTCGCAGAGTGGTGTTACGTACAATAAAAGGAGCAAAGCCAAGATGAAATCAATGGCTCCTAACGCAGTGCTATCGATTACTCGTGGAAATTGCGAAGGAGTTGGCTCGTGGGATCGTCGAGAAAAGCAGACTTCCTCGGAGAAGAAGAGATTATTGCATCAAACTGACACCCCCAAAGATAAACAGAATTTGGGGCAATCGTGGAGTAGCAAGCAATACCCTATCCAATGGCAATCTTGTGCAGAAAGAGACAAAGAACGTCAATTATTCAACCAGGTAAAGCAACGTCTGCGTGCATCTTTACATAGTCAACATGTCGTGTCTTCATCGATGCTGAATAATAGCTGTTTCCTCAATCCTCGAACAGAAATTGCAGGAATGTAATACACAGATAAATTTCTCAAACACGAAAACTTATCAGCCTATGAGTCTGTCAGTCTTGCTCGAACAGAATCGATTGCGGCAAAAGATTCAAAGAAAGAAATCGAAGCCGAGCTTGAAATACTGAGGAAAAAGACAGACGACTACGACAACGAGCGCGTCATCATGAGAGAGGCAATGATAGCTTTAGCGAAGGCCGAAAAGCACCGTGTCGAGACTATTTGTCAACTTGAATCAAAACTGCAGCGTGTGAAGACGTCTTTGGCAGAAGCCACCAGTGAAGCAAGAAACGCGCAAAGAACCGAAGCTGCCCTTCGTCTCACCATAAAACAATTGCAAGCCGAGAATAAATCACTTTCTACTTTGTTAGCTGACAAGTATGACTGCCTACCAAGAGAGTGCAAAGAACACCACGACAAAATAATTACTGCAAAGAAAGAAGCACAAAAGTGGCAACTTCAAGTGGAAGAAAATGCAATTGAGATTAGAATGCTTCAGCTGAAACTTGCCACCGCAAAAAAATCAGCTCGGAAGGAGCATCTCGCTAATCAAGTGTCTTCAACTCCTACTGCAGTAAACTTGGGGCTGATAAACACTGTCGGGGCTGAAGATGTCACTTACAGTTCAAAAGTCTTTGCACAACAAACAGCGTCAAATCTTTCGTCACAAAAACAATATCTCCAAAGTCCCCTAGATACCTCTTCGCGTCAGCTTTCTTATCTTACTTTTGGTCCATCAAATTCATGTGAGAAAGAGAATAAAACGAACCATGATTCCAAGTTACTTCAAAAAAACTTAACCAGCAACAAACAGCAGCAAAAATGTTTCCTTTGTTTCAAAGATGCAGCAGGAGTGATGAAATCATGCCAATGCGGCAAAAAGAGTTGCAACACACAGGCACATGCAAGATGCCTGGTAAAATACAAAGTTGGAAATATTTCCAGCAGTGTAAGCCATCCTGGAACTCCACTCCCGTCCATGCCTCTAATCCTATGCAATGGGATATCGAAAAACTGAAACTTGCTAATTCTGGTTATGTAAGTATGTAGGATCATTCCTTGCTTACATTATGTCTAGTTTGCAACTTGGACATGTTAAGCTGCCATAATAGGACCCCCAAATTCAAGCAGGCATTATTATTAAATTTAAAGGAAAGTTGCTGAATGCTTTTGTGTTTTAGCAAATATCATCTAGAAGTATTGAAATGAGCCAATACTTATGATTGAGATATTGGTGGAGGAGGGAAGAGGATAAATTATGATATTAGGTTTTGATGCTATGAGAGGTAGAGTAGGAAGTTAAGTCTGTTTGGGCATCAAAATTTTGAGGATTGATTTGTTGATGGTTTGCTCTTAATTGATCTGTTGCTGAATGCACTTTGGCCCTGCTTTTTGACATCGTCTCATATACCTAAAGGGATATGTTAAGCCAAAGCTTGGGAAAATTCGATTCCCGGGGAATAATAAAATCAAAAAATGAAAAATGTAAAAGCTTAAGAAATGGGCGACTACTTAACCCTCCAACGGCAACTTGTGCAGGATTCGGCACAAGTTGATTAACTTGTGCAGAATCCTGCACAAGTTAACTGAAATGACCTCGTTTCACCATGTTCTGGTCAGTTCCACACTATTCTGATGCGTCAGCTGAATTCCTTACAAAAAAATGGCCCTAGAGATGACCATAACAACTATGATTACTTTATCATCCATTTAGCGCAGCCATCTCATAATCTAGCACAGCCATCACGTCTTCAATCAAGACTGTATTTACCATCAGACAGCCATCGGATGAGGACCTATAATCTTTCTCGATTCCTTGGCTTGTTCAGCACGTTTGTACTGCCTAACAGTCCCTCTATTTCCCAAGCTTGTTTGGCAGTCTCGGGATGGTGTGCCTGTTTGTGCTAACAAACATGCCATCACCTTCCAAATCACACTGGTGGAATCCCGTTACTGAAAAAAATGTGTCGTCATTGCCCTCTTTAACGCCTTAAAAGGCTTAACTTGTGCAGGATTCTGCACAAGTTGTAAATATAACTTGTGCAGAATCCTGAACAAGTTAACATACTTTAAGGGGAATCTCCGTTGGAGGGTTAAGTAATTGGTTTATTGGTTTAGATATCCAGATATCCAGCAAGATACTGGATTTTGTTATTGAAAGGTAGTATCATATTTCAACAACATGTGTACCTTTAGATAATAGGCTAATATATATATTTTTGAAACAACAGGACACGTTCTGAAACATACCATGCCTCTCTACCTCGAGTATTGGGACTTAATTTGGCGATTCAAAAATTGTGACGCCAATCTAGCTTCCAAGTCCAACCGGCAAAAAAACCTACTGTATAGTCTGGATAACACCCACCACTCAAAATGACAGAATTTTGACCGATTTTGCCAGGCATTTACTTTTTTTGGCCTCTTGCCCAACTCTGTTTGCTCTAAATATTGCTTGTTTAGATTCGCCTTGTCACCAGCAAAATCCCCATATGTATAGCTCTCAGTGGATCCTAATATTCACGGAGTTACGCCATTTTGACCGAAAACTCACTAAACAACATGATGCATACAAATCACAATCACACAGAAATGCATCCTCACAGCTTTAAACTCTTTGACAAAGATTTCAGTCTCCTTTCCCCTGCCGAATCATCACATAATCCTTGTGGGCTTCATTGAGATAAACAATGTACGTAGGTGTGATGTTCATCATGATGGGTGCGGGAATTCTCACGTGGTTGAGAGGCCCAACAATGGTGCTGGCATTGAGCTCCGTTTGAGGATGAAGGTTGCAGACGAGTTGGCCTGCTATTGGACAAAGACCGACGGCACAAATGGGTGTTCAGTTGCATTTGCAGCAAAGGAGTATGCAGCGGGTGACAATGGATTTAGATTGGATGGAGTGATTGTGTGGATTGTTGATGTATTTCTACCCGACAATCGAAACAGGATGGCAAGGTGACTAGAACAGCACAATCGGGACTTTGCTGTTGGGGAAATTGTTTCCTACAATGAAGAAATTAATAACACTAGACGATCATTAAAATTTGTACCAATTAAAGTGTTAACAGATTATTGAATCTCCAACTGACGTCAAATTTAATGCAAGAACCATTCATATCCCGTCTTTCTCCATGCGTTCCGCCCGGTCTCTTCCGTGATTGCCTTGTAGGCCCCCACGATCCATTCCGCCACTTTCATTCGTGAAGGGGTCTTAGCGACCTCACCTGTCACACTGCCACCATTTACCATCCATTCCTCCCATTGTTCAGACATCTCTTTTTTGATTGAACGATGGTTCCCAACATCATCAGGCTGACACAAATAGATACAGCCGGCTGGGATGTTCTGCACCAGGGATAACTCCCAGATCCCTTGATTTCTTTGATGGGATCAACACCAGATTGATATATTTGTGCATCATGGCTTCATCCAATGCGTAAATTCATGCCTCAGGGTACATCTGTAGCTCTTTTGATGCAATTCATCCATCTGCTTTTCCTTTAAATATAAGGAAAGGTGTTAACAACTTACCACTTGCTGTCACCGTGGTGGCAAGTGCCACATGCTTTGTATCATTCGTAGATGTACGAACATGAATTGTCTTCTTCTCAAGTGTGCAATTGGACAGAAATGTGTATGCGATAGGCATTTGATCCATGTTGAGCACATCGTCCGGATTCATACCCGAAACCTTCTGTCTCATCAATGCCAGAAAATGCAACAACTCTTCCTCTGTCTCTTTGTGGTTCTTCTGTGCAACATGAGTTGAAACATGGTGAGATAGACCAACTCGTCTTATGAAGCACTTGATACTGGCTACTTTTGCATGAGCTGTCTTTTCTTTGAAATCGTGTGACAACCTTGATGCTTCTTTCCGCAAGGTACGGGTGTTCACTTGTAGCCCCTGCTCCCTCAGCCCAAAGACTAAACACGTCAAATTGTTTTCAATGGCAGAGAGTCCACTGGGACCTCCAGGAGGAACCTTTGTCTTTCACCAGCAATCGTGAAAGGGACAACAGTCTCCATGGTCTTCAGTCGATCCACCTTTGCAACAGTCCTACTCCTACTCCAGTAATAGCCATGAGGGATGTTAATCTCCTCTGTGGCTTTGCGCAGTGAGTAGCCGAGAAGCATGAGATCATTGATGGCATTTAGCACATATCGCTTGTACTTCAGGGAAAAGGACCTCCTGCCCTTCACTGGGCTGTCATCAAGGTCAGCCACACACAAAACAGAGACCATAACTTAAAATATGACGCAATATATAATGATTTAAATGAAATCAATTAATACAAATTAATTCTACAATCCAATTGCAATGCTACATTGCATTCAGCAGAACAGCTCATAATTGGTGTGGGTCAAAAGTTCATTGAAATATGGCACGGGGTCAAACGGGATGAATGACTAGAAGCGCAAAGAAGACAGGAATTGGTAAAGGAGGGTGCTTCCCATCAGTAAGCACTTTCTCCTTTTCTCAATTTGAGAGGGGAGAGGGGGGATGGAGAAGATGCTTATTGATGGCTGCTTCGTAGGAAGGTGGAGGCAAGATGTGAGAAGGTGACTCGAGATGAGGGCGATGTGGTGGGAAATTGTACAGTGTATGCTACATAAGAGGTAAAAAATAAACGCAAGAGATACATCTCCTTTCATTGCAAGAGGGAGACTAACTTGAATTGGTTTATAACACCCACGGGATGTATCTTTTAAAAATGACCGGACATTTGATGGATGTTATAATCCGGACTATATGGTAGTGCCACTTAGTGCCACTTAAGGATGGCACTAGTGCCATCTCGTTGGAACTAATTCCATACAGTGCAAACTGTAGTGCCATCTAGTTCCAACTAGTGCCATATAGTTCCATGTCTACATAATCGTACTTGTTCAATCTTAGCCAATGAGTTCCAACTAGTGCCATCTAGTGCCAACATTGGCGGAACTATTGGCACAAGTTGGAACTACTTGGCATTACTTGGCACTAGATGGAACTATTTGGAACTACGTGGAACTATTCAGTCGTCTGAGGGGGGTTTTGCAGGTCAGTATTATTTTGGCATCAACGAATGTACTTCATCGCTAAAAAATCAACTTTTGTACCCAAGATGGAGTACAAATTATTTTGTTAATCCCCAAAAATGATATGAATAACAAAGGTAAATAATTCTCAGATTCTATTTCAAGAAATGCAGAGAAAAATGCCAATATCCAACACAACAGGGATGGCAACATAATTCATCTTCAACCAATATGATATTTATGACCATATCCAGCTGTTCCCATTCCAAAGAAATGAGAGTAGCATTTTGCATTTTTTGATTTATTCAATTCCTCTAGGGAATGGCCAAATTAGTGGGAAATTAAAGGAAAGCAAATGTTTCTGTGTTCTTTTCCTGTCATCAGGAAAGGATACTTATATTATATTCGGGCACATCTTTACTTCCGATTAGCATAAATTCCTTCTCGTTCCTTAGGAACTGCAAATGTGGCCTGCATTTTTGTACCACCATGATGGTCACTATTGTGGGTATAAGATGATGTGACACATCAAAAAAGCATATGAGAAGTCTCTCAAGTTCAAATATTAGACTCTCCTAGGAATTAGTACTGACAAATTGAACAGCTAAATAAGAGGGAAATGCACCAATTTATGGTAATTCTCACAATTTTTAAATAATTACAACAGTTCCCTAGTAATTATTTTAGCCAAATGTTTTTTATTTTTGTAATTCCCTAGAATTGCATTTTCCGAAGCTTTTGGCCCAACAGATGGACTCAAACAAATCCACATGATTATCACAAATAGAAAACATGAGTTGCTGGTGTGATATTTTCTCTAAAAGAAATTATTGTCTATTGTGTTGGGAGACCACTGAAATTAAAATCATCAGGGACTAACTCGGGGCATGTTGAGTGCACAAGGAGGCTTGGAGGTGCAATTGAGCATCACTTTGACTGCTAGCATTTGGTAAGGTGTTACGGGACTGCTCACTTTGTAGTAATGATCTACATATGACACCATCAACTACATAGTGGCCCTCTAACACAAATTGTTGACAAATGACACCGCCAAGTAGGACCTGGTTTTCAACAGAATTGCTGTAAAGGGTCGTGTGAGTTTTCTCCGTCGTTGCCATTATATGAGCAATCGTCCAGAAGAGGTGGGACAAGGATGAATGGGCACCCGAGCCGACCAAGAGAACCAAGGGCATAATCTCATGATGCCCTAGAAACATGGACATTTCTCCACAAAGGGCAATTAAACATGATGTCTTAGAATGCAGACAGGGCAAGCAACCTATTTGAGATGTTGAAAAATCATCGACTAAATCAGGCAAGAGGGGGACAAGGAAGCAGTGGTTACACAAAGGCTCAAAGCCATGACCATCCCATAATTCCTGTTCGTCCTCCACCTGAACAAGTCAATGATTCTAGAAACACTGGAATGATGGCCAACGGCCAATGAGCAATAGTGATGTGGGAGGGCAAGCTGCAGAACCTACTAGGCAGAAGGAACAACCTGTGTAATGGACTGGTGCAGGCCCATGTACTGATCTGATAGTAATGAGGAGCAATCTCAAATAACTTCCCAACTTTGCCATGTTTGGTGGTCCAAATAACCCCACTCAGCTACTGACTGAAATGAGAAACATAATATGTGGGAGATATACCCACGTGCAAGACATCTGGAGCCTATGCAAAAAAAATAAGTTGTCGATCATCTTATACCAAGAAACAGTTGAACAGAATTTGGAAGGCACTCTGACAGCAAGAGGGATTACTCACCAAACATCTTTGCCTGGTTTGGGGTTACATGAAAGGGATAGCGCGAGCTGAAAAACCCATCCAACCGGAACCCATGGTGGAACTGCTAACCCAAAGAGAAAAGGAAATGAAGGCCACATTCATGTTGAGTGGGGCAAATCTCAAGAGAGACAGGAAGATAAATCGGCAATTAGAAGACTCCTCATTCGCCATGTCAAGAAATGAATACATTACAAACATGACTGTGCTCAATTCCATGATGAACAGCTACAGGATGATCAGCCATATGGAGAGAGGTCACATGTTTGTTCAGGCAGATCATGAGAATGAATTGAACTTCTTTCAGCAGGGATTTGACAAGAATGAGAATGAAAGCAGGTCTGAGATGCAAGAGACTGAAGCAAGGCATGATGAAATCTGAAGGATCCAACACCATCTTTGTGAGCACAAGGAACCTCTGGCAAATGGGCCATGCACACATGGTGGAGCCCCCACGATTGGGTTTGATGTACCCAGCTGACAACCAAGCAGATTCAAGAGATTCTGATCCAGCTGGAACAAGCTGAGGCAACTGGGAACATTTTTTGCCAGTACAGGGCTTGTACAGTGCTCCAAAGCAATTATCTCTACTTGTGCACCTGCACAACAAAAGACCAAATGATTGAATTTGTACCTCCGAATCAGCCACTGAGCTGGCCATTCTTTGAAACAAGTTAATAACTTGCACAAACATGCCAGTTTTCTTTGTCAAATCACCATTATTGATGAGGATTTGAAAAGATCAAGAAGAAGCTTACAGACTGTATTGAAGCAAACATGACATTCAAGAACAAGTACTTACCAAAGAATGAGCAGAAGATTTGAGTTATCAAGGAACAGATGCAGTGCACCAAGGCTGATACAAGGCTGCAAGAAATTCCTAGTATCATTGCCAAACATATGTTACTCATTTCAGTGCTACCCCATAATGCTTACATAGACAAGAAAGGAGTCTACAAAGAGTTCTCGCCTCAATGCTTTATCCTCCACTGGCAAATGACCTGGAAACAACACTGTTATGTATCATTTTGAGGCATATTGTCAAGCAAATGACAATAACTATCACAATGTCATCAATACCAGGCAGCTCCACCTGTAGAATGCCATTTGTCTAGGACCCACTGAGAATATGTATGGAACCTTCTTCTTCCTAGACCTCCACACCAATCAGTAGTCAAATTTCACTGCTTCCAATGCCTGACAGCATGAAGAGGAAACTTGCAGCATGGGGACAAAAAGATGTGCATGATGGGAGGTTGGAATTTTTCAATCATAATGTCTGAGTGCCCCTTAGTCAGGGGTGTTAGGAGTTAGTTAGATAGATTTTTAATTCCTGTAATACACTTTTAAGTGTATGGTTCTGTGATATAATCCAACGTATAGAAAATGTGAGTATACATATTAGTCATATGTAGGATACATGTGTTTTAATATTTAGTCACTTATACAAGAATATGCACAATGTTTGAAGTAACAGTCACCATTTTTTCCAAACACTGTTACGTGTCATCAGTCTAAGATATGAATGTTATCATTGTATCTAAATACAACTTATTAGACTTGTGTTTTTATCTACTTTACAATAAATAATTATTTGAAAGCCTCCAAATACTACATGAGTAACCTTTATCTCCATTTTACTCCCTTCTGATAATTTTCTGCATCTCATTATAACTCATCACTTGGTTGGGAAAAAACATGCAACACCAATTTCCTGCCAACAGCCTCCTAGATCACCCCCACCATCAACATATCTCAATGCTTTGTCAATGTGATCTTTGAAGAAGCAGGACAGGTTGCTTTGCTGGACCTATCACTATAATCATCAATCAATCACTGCCATCAATGCTGATCCCTGTCTTTATTTGATTGCTCCCATTGTGAATTGAGCAATTTCTGTACCATTGATGATTGATCAATCACAATCACAATCACAATCATAATCAATTGATCATTATCATCCTTGATCAATCACAACTGCAATCAATTGATTTCTTTCATCATTGATTGACTGCAAATGCAATTGATCAATTGATACCATTATCAATCCATTGCAGTTGCAATTGATCAAGCCCTACAATCATTGAGAGATCACAAGTGTTCAATCAATACCATCATCAATCGGTTGCAATTGAAATCCATCAACTGTCTGCTGCCTTCCTCAATTGATCACAATTGTAAACCATAGGTTGCTAACATTGATTGATCACAATCACAACCGCAATAATCCTCTACAAAAGCAATAGTCCTCTGCGGTGATCATTCACTATGATTGTGGATCTCATGACCATCCATTAAATTGACTAGTCAAAAGCATCATTGATAGGTATCATTATCATTTAGGGGATGCTATGGTAAGTACTACTTTAAGAAAAATAAAATAGGATGTGTGGGCAAACATTATCCACGAGAACTCTTTTGTTTTCGATCCTGAACATTTTGATATCAAGCTAGCGGTACTTCATTTTGGAGTCTAAAACAAGGTGAGTACACAATATTTCATCAATTTTCATCATGAAATATTAAGAAACACTTACTTTTTTGTGCCATCTTTGCATGCATCAGGATGGAAGTGGAGGAGCAAAGCACTCACCATTCTTTGTACTGTCCAGTCAGACCTCAGAATGGAGGTTAGGAGTCACCAACGCAGTCAGTGGCTCAGACAGGGAATGTATTTTTGTGTCAAAACCATTTGAGTGTATTCTAGTTTCCAATTTTGACACAGGAATGTCAACCTTCTTTTTTCATGCAATCTGTCCTGATGCAGCTGTATACATGCAACAATCAGCTTGAAAAAGAGGAGGTAACAAGGACAATTTTATGTTCAATTGGCTTGTGGTTGATAGTTCCTTTTTGACAAGGAAGAAATTACTATTTCTTTTGCCGTTTCATTTTTTCATAGTAGCATAACTTTCAACATTGCCACTCAATGATTGATGGGTTGTCAAGAATGTTGGGCATGAAGGTCAAAGGTCAAAGGGAGAAATAGAGATTGCCGATTTTTGAGAGGAATGCTAATGAGCATCTTCTTGCAATTCTGCCAACACAAATGTAGAAAATGTACATCAAAGATGCAAAAGTCAAGTATCTTGTTAATAGAATTAGTTAATATTTCTACTTAAAGTCATGCCACAAAAACATTAATCATGACTAGTGAAATTTTTAGTTTAATACTTCCTTCTCTCGCATGCTTTCAAAAATAGTATGGGCATAAAAATACAATCTACAACTTTAATAAGGAATATTGAGATAGAAAGCTACAGAAAATAAGGTCATATTCAGGGGTTGCACGCCAAGTCTAGACTAAAATGCAGGCCACTGTTGGTAAGTCATCTTGGGTGTTTTTGGAAGCAGATTTGAACTTTGTGCCAACTAAAATTGAACTGATAAGCCATGCAGCATTTGGTAGGTAGCAGGTAGCTATAAAAATTTATCCAGTGCTGGAAACTATTAAAAGCATAATGAAGTTGGCAGCATCAGTTATTGTCTTTTTTGGTAGAAAAAGTAGTATTAAGGGAATGCCATAAAATAATTAACACGCAATGCAGACATGTATGCCATATTTATATTTACTACTGTAAATGAAACAGTTCCATTAGGCGGAACAGAGGAATTCTTCACAATCTCAGTGGGTGACCAAGATTGCAATTAAAGGTTCTAAGGTGATGGGAAATATCATATTTTGTGCTTTGGATCTATTCCAGAGTAGCCTGATATCTCTTTGTCATTGTTTATGTGTAAGTTATCAAATAATGTGTTGAGTAAACAAAGACACTTAAAGTTAAGTTGGTCTGGTTTATAGCATTCATTAGTGGCAACACCAAAATATTCATGTCAGTCAAGTGTTAAGATTATGGAAAATAACACAGAAATTGCAAACAAATTGACAACTAAGAAGCTGGGAAATAATATTCTATCTTACTCCTCATTCCCAATACCATAAGTCTGACATGAGCCAAGGATACCTACTGGTACCCCTGACTCATTCAGGCCCAACTTTCTGGCCATGGGTACAACACTAATACTTTTCCCACTAAAGGAGGAAGTATGCAAAATCACAACTCATTGCTTTCTCAGAAACAATATATTTGAGGTACACACCTATCAGTTATGTCCCACAGAAACAATGGTTCAAGTATAGCACTTGAGATAGTTCAACTGCACAACTGAAGAGCGTGCCATGTGATAACTTCTCATCTGACAAATTTGCAGTGTGAGAGCTTCTCTATAAATATTGGACACACCAGCCTCCAACAGAATACATGTCAATTACATGATAAATTTGAGAGGACCACCATTGGGCAGTCCTCATTTTTGATCATTTCAATAGCTCATAAAATTAATTTCCAATCGCATGGAACACATCTTTTTCTACCTCTTATCTACAACTATTTTTCGACTACTTCCAGATTAGGTCACTATTGTACAATAAACCAGCCAAACTCCATAAGTTCGATGAACTACCACACAAGAAGGCTCTCCTGACGGCCCACAGGCGGTCGAGAAGAACATTTTTTTACCACACAGGGTACCACGTTCATCGCGCACCACTATGCGAACAATTTCTTTCTCAGCCCTCCAAGGAGTTCCTATAAGAAACTTTTTTGGGCACTAGTCTAGGAGAAAAGCTGCAAGCCATGTCCTCCATGAAG
The DNA here is from genome assembly GCA_013187285.1 of Cyclotella cryptica. Taxonomy (NCBI): domain Eukaryota; phylum Bacillariophyta; class Thalassiosirophyceae; order Thalassiosirales; family Thalassiosiraceae; genus Cyclotella; species Cyclotella cryptica. The sequence goes on along the minus strand of JABMIG010000094.1, from coordinate 85,948 downwards.
GCATTTCCCGAAGGGCTCAAGTGGAAAGAGTGCAAACGTTGCATCGGAGGAAAGAAGAAAGAATTCCCCTGTACATTACATTCCCGAGCAGGATCCCCAAAAAACCACCTACTTCAAGTTGACTCTTCCCAACACTGGGGAATGAGCTAAAGGTGGCAGTATGGGGTGTCTGGGACTCCCGAGCAGTTCCTACTGCATGTACGCTCCGCAATTCATGCATGCAAGCAAATGGGGCTTGACACGAGTTTTGCCAAGGTGGAGAGGGCTGTTGAAACAACTAAACTTGACACTGAGATCAAAAAAGGGGAGTACACACAATTGCACAACTCCAAAAGAAGAAGAAGGGCAATAAAGGAGAGGCACCCAGTACCACTCCTGAGGCAGTATCGCCTGCCCTAGCTGAAGCAAAGGCCATGCATGACAAGGCCATGAAGGCAGCCGCAAAGCTTGCTGTCACCATGGCAGGAGCAAAGCTTTTCGAGCTGTATGGAAATCTCCTCTCCGACAAGGCCCGGCAGCCCTGGGAGAAGATCATCAAGGCCAAAGTGACTTGCGCTCCTTGGGAAGACATCAAAGGGGTCACCCACATGGAGACTCCCACCAAGACTTGGGACTCGTTTCACGAGTGCCTTACGTTTCGCCTGCTACAGGTGTTTCATCATGACACGGGAAAGGCCCTCAAGTACCACATCATGATCACATTGAAGAAGCCCAACAGGGTCTCAATACGTCAATTTTTTGTCTGTGTAGAACAGCTCAACAGCTATCTTGAGATGTTGCCCTGCCTGTGCTACATCCCTAAGGCAAATCAGGCTTCTTGGATGACGCCGACCTTGTGACTCACCTGTTGTGCATGTGTCCAGCCAAGTGGCAGACCAAGTACAACTTGGCCAAGAGTACCACTCCAGTCAGTACTATAGGGCCCTTCTCTTGGTTCTAGAGAACAGCAAGAACAATGCGGAACTTGATGCGAAGCCCTCTAGCATGAGCAAAGCAAAGGGGGATTGATCAAAAGGGTAAGATGGAGTCAATGGACTCCCGCATCCCCAAGGAACCCAAGAAGGTGGGCTGGACCAAGAAGCACTGTGTGCTATGCAAGAAGCATGGGGCTGCAAAAAAGTCACGACATGCATGACTGCCACCGCTATAACAAGGACGGTACTCCGATCAAAAAGAATGGGGGCACAGGCAAGCCCCATTCCAAAGAAAGGAAACCAGAGGGTGCAAACTTTGCCGAGATAGTCCGGACGGAGTTGAAGAAAGCACTCCACAAGAAGTCTAGCAAGCACAAGAAACATCACGCCAATGACTTGGAAAGTGACAGTGACTCTGACAAAAGCTTGTGAAGGCGCAGGTTGGATAGCACTGGGGAACTATATACTTGTAAGAAATGTAAACTAAATACTGCACTTAACAAACATACTAACCCCAGTCCGAGTAAAGCTATCTCAACTACAACAAATCCAAAAATTAAAAAATTAATTGACCGTCACCAAAGACGACACATCAAAAAAATCTTGTTCCAAAACAAAAAGGTCTGAATTAAAAATTTTAGATAAGTTGGAGACAACAACCTCAAATATTTCAAAACAATCTTATGATAAAAATAATGTCAGTAACTACACAGAGGCTACTGAGGACAATAACCTTACTCCCAGTACCAGGCACAGTCTCAATCAACCAAAATCAATGGTTGAAACTCACACCAAGGACCGCCTCAGTGTTATGGCACTAATAGCCATAATGGAACCTGCGACTGAAAGTCCATCCTCCAGAGCATATTAACAACCTCTGAGGAGTCACCCCAGTAACAAAATCAAAGTCCTACTGGACTCCAGGTCTGATGGAGACCTTATTTTCCTACCAAAGGGTAAAGACAAACCCTTTCCCTACCTGACTAGGCAGGTGCCAAAGTCTTGGCATATGTCAAATGGGAGCTTCCAGACAACTGGACGGGAAAGATTGGGGTTAAATTCTTGGAGCACTCCAATAGCAAGGAGTATTTTCTAGAACCGGACGTTGTGGAGTACAAAGGAGATAGCACGACCAAACCAGGGTTTGACCTCATTCTGGGTAGTAATACCTTGAAAGAGTTAGGAATTGTACTAGACTTTTGGACAAAAGAAATCACATTAGACGACATCTCACTGTCAATGAGAGATATCAACAAACTAAAAATGAGAGCAATGGTTGAACAGGCTTGGACCATGAACAACAGCATCTACCAGGACACATCCAAAGAACCCCACAGTATGCTTGAGGCAACAAAACGCCTCACACACATACTGGCCGCTAAATATGAAAAAGCGGATCTCAGGGAAATGGTCAGAGACAACTGCACACACCTAAGTACCCCAGAATAAACAAAGTTACTGGAGCTCCTGCAAGAATTTGAGGAGCTATTTAGCGGGAAACTAGGTGACTGGGATTGTAAGCTGGTCTCCCTCTAGTTGGCAGAAGGAGCACAGCCATATCATGGCCAGCCGTTTCCAATACCAAAGAAGCACGTAGAAACCTCCAAGAGGGAGGTACAGAGACTATGTGACTTAGGGGTGCTCAAATGGCAAAATGAATCTGAATGGGCCTCGCCAACATTCATAATACCAAAGAAAGACAACACTGTACGGGTTGTCAGTGATTTTAGGGAAATAAATAAACGTGTGGTGAGAAAACTGTTTCCCACTCCCAAAATTAGCACTGTTCTACAGGAACTAGAAGGCTTTACATATGCCACAGCCCTTGATCTCAACATGGGCTATTACACCATTAGACTGGATCCAGATCTTTCTGTGGGGTAAGTACTCTTACCTACGGCTTCCGATGGGTGTTGCATGTTTTCCCGACATCTTCCAAACCAAGATGTCTAAGCTAATGGCAACCCTTGAGTTCGACTGAACTTACTTTGATGACTTATTATGCATCAGAAAGGGTAGCCTGGAAGACCACCTAAATAAAGTAAGACGGGTCTTAATCAGGTTGCAGGATACAGGCTTGATGGTGAATGCACGCAAGTCATCTTTCTGTGCTGTGGAGACAGAATACCTAGGATACGTGTTATCCAGAGATGGTATAAAACCACAACCAAAGAAGGCACAGGCCATCCTTGCATTGACACCACCACAAAATATAAAACAACTCCATAGATTTCTGGGTGTGGTCCAGTAATACAGAGACATCTGGGCAAGACACAGTGAAATACTTGCACCATTGACCAACTTAGTTGGGGAGTGTGGACACACCAAAGTCAAAAGGGTTAATAAAACCAAGAAAAAGCCTTGACATTGGGACAACATCCACCAGCAAGCATTCGACACTGTAAAGGCAACAATTGCTTGCGATGTTACCTTGGCATACCCTGACTACTCACAGGGATTTGAGGTCTACACAGATAGCTCCAAATTTCAATTGGGCACTGTAATGACTCAAAACAACAGGCCGCTGGCATTTTTCAGTCACAGCAATAATATAGCGTGACCAAACAGGAACTTCTTGCCATAGTAGAAACATTGAAAGAGTTCAAAGGCATGCTCTGGGGACAACAAATTATGGTCTACACTGACCACAAAAATCTAATGCAGGACGCTCTACGTCTGACCTCTGATCAAGTGTACTGCTGGAGATTACTCTTAGAAGAGTATGGCCCCACTATTGTGTACATCAAAGGCATCCACAATACAATTGCAGATGCCATCTCACGACTGGACTATGGACCCGTTGCAAATGACAGGTCAACATGTATGACTTTTGCACAATGCTGGTGTCATCACAACACAGCACAACCAGAATCATCCCTAGCAACCACCAAGGAATCATGAACCAGGTGTTTGCAATTCGAACCAAAGAGGACTCCATCTATCCACTCACAACCAGAGAGATGGTGGAGGCACAACAAGAAGACAAAGGCCTGCAAAACAAAGGCTATCCAACCCTCTTGGTTGAGAACATTAAAGTACTCTGTAAGGACAACAAAATGGTTATACCAACAAGCCTCCAACATCATGCCGTAGCTTGGTTTCACCACTACCTACAGCACCCAGGGACCAAGCGTCTTGAAGAACCTCTTTGTCTCTCAATGTATTGGAAAGGTCTAAGAATGACAGTCCAATCACATGTCAAAAAGTGTCACAGTTGCCAGGTGAACAAACACAGGTAATTAAAATAAAGGAAACTGCCAACAAAACTTGCAATCACCAACCCATGGGAGGCATCATATGTGGACCTCATAAGACCGTACACCAGCAAGGGCAAGGATAAGACACAAATTGACTTTATGTGCGTCATACAATGATCAACCCAGCAACTAGCTGGCTTGAAATTGTTGAGTTGCCGGTATCACAGCTACATTAGCTTGATATTCCCATGGGTACAAAGGGGCAAGCAAGCAAAGACACACATCCAACCCAAAAAACCCTCTTTGAAAAGTTGTCGCCAACAGTAAGCAATATCATAAATAGGACCTGGTTTAGCCGTTTCCCACGTAGTCAATATATCATCTACAAAAACGGAAGTGAATTCAAACTTCACTTTGAGACCCTCTGTGATTCATATGGTCTGAAGTGCAAGCCAGCCCGTGTCAGAAACCCACAAGCAAACATAATACTGGAGCGGCCGGCTTAGGTCAAAGTCCTTGGAACCTCTTGTTACAATTACAGCTGTAGTGTATCCACCAATCTTTTAAATGAACAAAAACCTGGACTGCACGAACATGATAATTATTGAAATTCTGGCAAGTGACCAGAATTATGAGATAAATTGTTTTATAATAGGTAGACTGAGCAAACAAAATTTTCCTAATTCTGGCCAGTGACTGGAATTATGAGATGAATTGTCTTATCATGTACTAGTATATGTGACAATCTTATCATAATTCTGGTCAGTGACCGGAATTACAAGATAAATAATTGTTCAACTCCTTTGTGCTGACTGAACAAACAAATTTATGGTAATGCCGGCCACTTTTACTCATGCTGAGTCCTATGTTAAGTTTGCATACCTTTTTTATTTTAAGTTCATCACAATTAAGGCATGTTAGGCTTGAAATAGCACATTTGAGAAAATTGGTTGTTTTGATTGGTTGTTGTTGAGTTTTGAAGTCAGTCACACAATTCTGATTGATAAGAATAAGAATAATATTTAAAGTGGTTGACCCCTTGTTTACTCGTGGTTCAATTCTTCCATTGGTTTAAACAACTGATCCATGTCAATTGGTTGAAATAAGAACAGACCTTTGAGAGTCCTTACATGGGAAAGCACTTTGTATTCCCAATTCCTAAGACAGATATTGTTTTTGAGTTTGGGCCAAGATGACACTATGACAATGTCTTTTGACCTTCCTTGTAACTTATGTCCTGTTGATGAAGTGATTATGTTGATAGAAATCATTGTCATCTGACACATGTTTCTTTGCTGTCACATAAGCAAGTTGGTGTGACAGTCACAGCTACTTTGTGCTGTGCTGGTGAGATCTTGAAGAGTCTCTGTTTTTGTTTGAATGTGAGAAGATTTTTCAGTGTAAGTATGTTTTCGTTGTTTGTTGGTTGGTGTTCGTTTCCTTTATTTTCCAATTGTTTGAGTTCACTTTTGATACTTGTGATTTTCACCAAGTTGTCATCAAGTTCAACTGTTAGACACTCGACATCTTTTATGTTAACCGTCCACACTTTTCTTCTGTAGAATTCACGCAATAATTGTGATGCAGCACCTTGTTTGATTTTACCTGAAACAAGAGTGCAAACAGTTCCATTACCTTGTGATGGCTTTTCTTCTATTTTTTATTGGACATAATGCATATGAGGTTGATACCAGTTTAAAGAAAAAAGACAGGATCCATATGTTTATGTGAACTGTACATGATGTTGTTGTCTCCAGAGGAAGTTAAAATACAATGGCAGAGGGCATAAGACACTTTCAAAGAGGATGTTTTGATCTTATTTGACATTTGGAAGTTACACGCAATGACAACTGTATGGTCATGTGGTAGGTCATTGCTCATGACAGAAGGATGGGTGTTGAGAACATGTTGTGTTTAAAAACTCCAGCTGAAATAGTGTCGTGTTTGTTAGTTGTAGGACATGCGTAATTCCAATCAACACTGGATGAGATATTTTTTGGTAGGTCAACATCAGTCCTTGTACTAACTCATTTGTTGATAGTGTTGCTATCCCTCTGTGTCCGTTTGGCTCCCCAGAAATGCTTGAGCAGTTTTCCAAACTTGTTGAATCCGTATTCATTGTCAAGAATAATGACTCCGGTCAAAATACTCTCAAAGAACTGATATGAATTCCATGAGTACAACAGTTCAATCTCATTCCCCCTGATGAGTCGTCTAAAATCTCCACCGAATATAATACAATAACCTCCAAATACCTGGTTGCAATCTTTATGCTGGCACATCCTAACATCTAATTTCATGAGTTTGTTTTCTGTCATGAATGAAAATTCACCAATACCAAGAACACAAACACTACTCCATTCCAATCGTTGTACACCTGTCACTGTGGCCGTGAACATTCCAGATGCCTTCACAATAGTTTGACCTCCAAAAGCAGATGCTGCTGAACCTGTGTCAGCCCTGTAAAAGAATGATGTGTCTGTCCATATTACATTGCAGGACAAACAGAACTCGAAACAGAACTGTTCAGCAGCCTTGATTGCTGGAGTCTTGTCTGCTCCAGCCGGCCCAGTGATGAAGAGAAGCATTGGATCCATTCCCCCGTGGAAGGAGTTTTTCCTTGAGGTTATCAATGACACCCTAAGTGCTATCCAGTAAAATTGCAACACCAACTTGTCTATGAACACATGAATTTGTATCAAGTGCTTCATTTAAGAATTCCAACAAGAAAAAGCAACACACCATCTTGTAAGTGATGTACTGTTTTCATCAAACACCTTCCCATCCCGCCATGCAAGACTCTCATCAACACCAGCAATCATTGGGTTGGCTTGACATTCTGCAAGACAGGCAACTTTTGACTTTGGCAATAAGCATTGCCAGATGGAGTTGTCAGATGTTGTCAAGTAAATTTCAAGTGTCGTCACCAGGTCGTCACTTAAGTCATCAACGGTAGTCACCCAAAGTTGTCCGGGTTGTTGCGGTCATATTTTGGTTGTCACTTGAGTTGTCAGGTGTAGTTGAGCACCATTTGTCACTTAAATTTGCGGTCATCACTTTAGTTGGTTAGTCGTGTTAGCGTCACCTGATTGTCTTAGTTGTCACTTGGTAATAATCAGTCATGTGCAAAAGGTTGTCAATGTTGTCATGTGGGTCATCTGTGACATCATAATTGGTAGTCACAAGGCAGTAATGGTCACATCGGGGGTCATCAAAATGTCTTCACCTTAAGTGGGAGTCGTCAAAATGTCTTTACCAGTGGTCTTCAGGGTCATCAAAACGTCATCACCAGAAGTTATCAGGGTCTTCCGACGGTCATGAAAGGTAGTCACATGAGTCAAAAAAAGTGCTGCAGTCATCATTTGTTGTCAGTTTTGCTCGCCAGAAACTTCCACGTGGCAAAGTTGTCTGTCTTGTTGATGAAGTTGTGTCATCCCCATTAAGGTCTTCTTCAGAGAGCACTTGACAAGTGGGAGAACCAACAACAGAACCATGAATTAATTCTAACACAGTTTGAAAGGTATTGGGTGTACCAAACTTTGTGTTTGGATGGGTAGAGTCAGGATGACATTCATTTGAGCAAGTGCCTTGTGAGTTTTCAATGACTGAAGAGTCCAGTCCATATGTGGGTGAAATGGTTTTGTCATCAGCGAATTTACATCTCGTAATAATATCATTGTGACTCAACGTAAGCGATGAAACACTTAAGTTATCATCGTTGCCCTCGTCCCCGGCACTCTCATCATCAAAAAAGTCCTCATCAAACCTAACATAGAGAACGCGGATGAAGTAAGAAATAATACAACCAAGTGAGATAATATTGAGTAATTGACAAATCTTGGAATTTTGGTCACTGAACAGGATTACAATGCAGATATACATTATTATCTTGTTCACTGACCCAAAATATGATTTACCGATTATGATGATTGAATCTTACCCTGAAATTTTGGCAGTGTTTTTCTCCTATTCCATGGTTGCACTCTTTTTCTTGGATTTAACATTGGTACTGAGTTTATTAACAGTATACTTTGTGACATAATCCAGTCGCTTGGGAGTATCACATTGTAGGAGAAGGCGGTTCTCAGTGTTCTGTAATATTTGAAATCCCTTCTTCCACATGGTTGTCTTTCCATTTCTTTTGAATAGTTGAAGTTCTCTGTAACATAGTTTCCAGTAACTTCTGACCATTGTAATGTCATCCAACTTTTGCAACGGATATAGCATCAATAACGCAATTTTTGAATAGTCCTCCCTCAGTTTGGCCATATTCGTGTCACAATCCTTGTCCCGGATGCAAAGTTTACAGATGATGCATGATCTAACACTATTGTAATACATCATTGGAACAACCATTTCTTTAATTTTGATAACTTAATAAATCAATTGCCAGGATGTGTAGTCAAGAACTCATAAGTATGACCAGTTGGAGTTGATTCACACATGTCATCATCAGAAGCAACACTGACATTTTCTTGATCATTTTCATTATGAGCTGTACTCAAAGAAATAACAAAATTCTCTTTGATTGCACTTTTAGGTTTTAGAACTTTTTTGTGATGCATTGCCATCTCATAAGAACACAGCTGTTTGAGGGATGTTGGACAATGAATGTAATCCTTGTTGCTCAAATCATGCCAAAAGTATACTTCTCCTTCCTCTTTGGTTGTTCTCACTCATACATTGACGGGATAACCTTCCAGAGTATCTTCCAATTGAGTTACTATAAGGTGCCCAAAGTCATGAAAAAAGGTGAATCTGCTATCATTTTGAAATATGATAAGGTGAGCCAACAGGGCACTGACAACGTGTCTGGAAGTGGCAGCCCACATTCCCAAAAGCAAGATGCGCTATCTTTTTGTGAATTCATAATTGGCATTGGGAATAGTTCTTTTACTGAGCATTATGCCCTCTTCAATTTCCAACAACCTTTGCACAAGGGCATGAAGAACTCGTTGTACCTTTCCACTGTTTTCTTTTTTAGTTGACTTTGAACCATAAAAAGTCAAGTAAAAAACTTGGGGGATGTCTCTGATTTGAACATTTGTGTTACAGTTGAAAACATTGGAACATATCAGGTTGTAAGTGTTGACCTTCTTGCATCCAAGTTCATGCTTTGCAATCAACTGCCACAATGACAACCAAACATCTTCTGGGTCACTCAAATGATGCCAAGGGATCAAGACTTCCGGATCCAATTCTTCAGGATCCAATTCTTCATGATCAATTCTTGTTGATCCATTATAGGAAAAAAGGAAGAGAAATCTATACTCATACCCTTTTTTTAAAAGCATGATGGTCCGTGCAATATTGAGTGATGTTCAAACCTGTGCCAAAGCATTATCAAACATCCTCATTGCCCCAAAAGTTCTTAGCAATAGCTGTAGGAGGCTGTTTGTTGTCATGAAAGAAGTGACAGGAATAAGAAAAAGCCGCAACCTTGAGTTGTCCATTCAAAACCGTGTCCAAGTATGTAGTTTGAAGAGGCTATGCATATTTACAAAGCCGAATATTAACACATAAGAGACCAAGCAAATCAGGGAATGAAAAAATGACACACTCACAGAAGAGTTCTTTTGAAGGCAGTCCATTTCACATTTGTTGGGGTCAGCGTACAGCCTCAATCGTCATCTGATGCAATCATCAGGAACAAACTGTTTAAACCAAAATGGTCCATCATCACAAATTGATGTTTTCTTGCTTCCTGAGTGGCCTCAGAAGTATGGCCAAGCAATATGTACTTGGTTGTAATAGACTTGACAATGTGGTTCTACACTGTTGCTTAATGGATGTTTCGGGTTTGTTGTTGGAGTTTCAAAATCTTTGGAAGTCATTCGGCTGAGAGTTCTTCCAAAGTCTTCTCGTGGGTTCTGATTCCGAAAGGTCATATTTCCAGTTTTGTATGAAATTTGTCAAGAAAATTACTGACAAAGGACAAAGACTTCATCTGCAGTCATAAACTGAGGCATTGCAAACCAAAAATACCATTGAATGCATGCCTTCAATGATATTGCTGTGACACGCTTTGTTTTTGTACTGTCACTACCGTAAGGGATTGCAAATGGCAAAACTGCTTCCACCAGAAGTTAGTGTTCCTTTGCAAAGTTGCCTACCCAAATTAAAAAAGTTGGGGCTGATCTGTTCACTAATTTACATGCAAATTCCATTGAAGTCTCATACACAGGAAACTCTTCATTGGGATCTTGAGCACTCCAGAAGAAGTACTGTGTATCACCAAATGTTGTTTCCAGTGATGGATCAATTTCTTCTGTTGTTGACCTAAGCCAGAAAGTATTTAAAAAATCTTATTGTAGACTTTGCTGACTTTGTTTTTATGAGCTTAACACTACTGTACAAGTGATGAATGAGATACTAGTTATGTCATGCATAAAAAACACAAATGATCATGGGAGAGATTGGCAGTGATTTGTGGCATTTCCATGACTGGCCCATATTCAACTGCCCAAAGGAACTGTCCCATGTGAAGGTTCCTGAGAAGGAAAACCTCTATTGTATATTCAACTGAAGAAAACACCTACAATGTGTATGGTGGTTTCTTGAGAAGAGCAATCCTGTTTGGATATGATTTCTGAGAAACTCATATCTTATGACTTTTGAGTCCTTCCTCTGTGTCTAACAATGTGAAGGAGACTCATGGAGTTCCACCTGGAATCTCCAGATTCTTGGCCTATGTCACTCGCCCCGACGAATGGGGGGTCAGGTGAGGGGTGTGAAAAAAGCCTTTCCTGTGGAAAGGAAAAATGGGGAGGCCATTTTGTGTGAGTGGAAGACACTTGTTTTTGTGTACCGAGTTATACTGGTGCTACAAGACTTTCCTGACTGAGTAGTGACTACGAAGCATTATTTCAAGCGTAAGTGTTAGTGGAGAGAGGAGTAAGAGTGATTCACTGACATGTTCTTTAGTTTAAGTGTCTGTAGTGTCAAAGTATGGTGTTACTCTCCTAATGTTCAATCTTTCTGATTTTGTTCCGTGGTGAACCCTGATGGTACCATTCGTATGGACTGTCGATATAGTCCAAGGATCTTTATGGTATTTGCTTTCTGATTTGCGGAGGATACCTTCTTTGCAAAGAAATACTCTATCACCAATTTTATAATCCCAATCGACGCGAGACTTGTTTTCACGTTCGGTGTTGTGATCGGTTTGGCGTTGCCTGTGATCTCCTATTTTGTTCCAGTCAGCTAGGAAGGGAATGTCAAACAGCATGTCCCTGCCAAATATTGCTGCACCTGGAGAGGCTTTGAGTACCGTGTGGTATGTGGAGCGAACGGCCCATGCAGCATCTGTGAGGAAGTCTGCTATGTCACTAGGAGCCACTGTATTGGTCATGTCTAATTCAGCGGTATGGAGCATTGTCATGATTACTTGATGCTTCCGTTCGAGTATTGCGTTTGCTTGGGGGTTCTTGATGCTGGTTGGCTTATGCTTGATACCGTATGAATCACATAGGGTTTCGAAATTGAGCTTGAACTCGCTTCCATTGTCGTAAATGATTACTTGACAACGTGGGTAACGGCTAAACCAGATCTTGTTTACTAAAGAGCCAACTTGTGCTGATGATTTATCAAAGTATGCTTCTTTAGGTTTATTATGTGTGTTAGTACCCTTGAGGCCCTTTTACCCTTGGGAGTAACAGAATTGAATTCAGTTACCGGTAGTTCCACAATTTCAAACCAACTGGTAGCTGGATCTATCATTGTGACACACATAAAGTCAATTTCAGTGCCGTCTTTGCCCTTGAGAGTGTATGGTCCGATTAGGTCCACACATAGTACCTCCCAGGGATTTGATACAACCAATTTTGTAGGCAATTTACCATACTTATGTTGGCGTCGTTTGTTGACTTGGCATTTATGACAATTTTTGACAAAGGTGCGGACAGAGTGTCTCAAACCTTTCCAATACATCGCAGCGCAAAGAGTTTCTTCGAGACGGGTTGTCCCAGGATGCTGCAGATAGTGATGGTACCACTGTACTGCTCGCTGCTGGAGTTCCTGTGGGATGACAAGTTTGCCATCCTTGCACAGTACTTGAACATTTTCCACCAGCTGAGGTTTGTATGCCTCCAGCAGGCTGAGTTTATCCAGTGTTTTATCCGTTTGTTGAGCTGCGGCAATCTCCCAAACTGTTAGGGGATAGATCGCATTCTCTTCGCTGCGGTTAGCAAACACATAGTTCATGAGGTCTGAGTGTTTGACTGGGAATGGGTCCTCTTCTGCTAGCATAGTGTAATAACACCAGCATTTTGTGAAGGTCATCCAGTTTTCCTTAACGTCCTTTGTTGGACCAAAGTCAAGGCGTGAAATCGCATCCGCAACTGTGTTGTGGATTCCCTTGATGTACACGATTACAGGACCATATTCTTCTAGTAATAAACGCCAATGGTAAACCCTGTCACAGGTTAAACCGAGTGCATCTTGCATGAGGTTTTTGTGGTCTGTGTAGACTACAATTGGCTGGCCCCACAGCATTCCTTTGAATTCTTTGAGTGTTTCAACAATGGCTAGAAGTTCAATTTCGGTTACGCTGTATTTTTGCTGACAGACAGAGAGTTTTCTGCTGAAAAATGCAATTGGCCTGTTGTTCTGAGTAATGACGGCTCCAAGTTGTCTCTTGGATCCATCAGTATAGATCTCAAACCCTTTTGAGTAATCAGGGTAGGCCAAGGACACATCTTTGGCGATAGTGGCCTTTACGTCATCGAATGCTTTTGATGTTCCTCAGTCCATTTCCAAGGTTTCTATTTAACCTTGAGAAGTTTGGATTGTTTGGTATGACCACACTCGCCTACTAGGCTTGTGAGTGGGGCAAGCATTTCGCTGCGCCGTGCCCAAAGATCTCGATAGTATTGGACCATGCCAAGAAATCTACGGAGGTCTTTGACATTTTTGGGCGGTGTCAGTGCAAGTATCGACTGTACCTTCTTGGGTTGTGGTTTTATTCCCTCTCGTGAGAGGATGTACCCAAGATATTCTGTTTCAATGGCACAGAAGTTTGATTTGCGAGCATTTACTTTTAGGTTCGCATCTTGCAGTCTGGAGAGGACCAATTCCAATTTAGCCAGGTGGTCTTCCAGGGTTCCCTTGGTGATACATAGTAGATCATCAATGTAAGCTCTTACGAACTCAAGGGTGGCCATTAGTTCCGTCATTTTTGATTGAAATATGTCCGGAGAACCAGCAATTCCCATTGGTAACCTGAGGTAAGAGTACTTACCCCATGGAAATATAATGGTGCAGATTTTGGATGCATCTGGATCCAACCTAATGGTGTAGTAGCCCATGTTTAAATCAAGGGCTGTGGCAAAAGTGAAACCTTCTAACTCTTGCATGACTGTACTAATTTTAGGTAACGGGAATGGTTTTCTAACTATCCTTTTGTTTACTTCTCTAAAATCACTTAGGAAACGTACAGTCTGATCTTTTTTGGTACTATGAACGATGGTGAAGCCCATTCAGATGCGGGCTGCCACTGTAGTACCCCTAGGTCACATAGTCTTTTGAGCTCTTTCATGAGAGTCTCTTTGACTGAATGTGGCACTGGGTAGGCTCTGCCATGGTACGGTTTTGCACCTTCCTTCAGTTCGAAGGAGACAGGCTCAGTATTCCAATCACCTAGTGTACCATCAAAGAGGTCCTCGTATTTACGGAGGAGCTCCAACAACTTGTTTTGATCTTGTAGACTAAGGTGAGGACAATTGTTGTCAACAACTGATTGGAGGTCTGCTTTTTCATATTTTGCATCTAAGATGTGAACTGCATGCTGAGTGGCTTCCTCAGTACTACGTGGTTCATGAATCATGCTGTGGTTAACTGACCAAGCTTTTTCAATCTTAGAGCTAGTTGACAGACTGTTGATGTCTCTCATCGGCAAGATGATCTCATCAATGGTAATATCCTTTGTTCGAAAATCTAGAACAATTCCAAGCTCTCTTAGTGTTTTTACACCTAAGATGAGGTCAAACGCTGGCTTAGCCATCTTTTTACCATCATACTCCACAACATCAGGTTTAACTGTGTATTCCTTGCTGTTGGAGTACTCTAGGAATTTTAGAGTAACTTCGCCTCTTCCTTTGGTTTGGAAGCACCCATTCGACGTGTGCCAAGACTTTGACACCTGCCTAGTCAAGTAGGGAAAACGCTTGGTGGTTCCTTTTCATGGAACATGAGGTCACCATTGGAACCAGTGTCCAATAGTACTCTCAAGAAGTTGTTTTTGTGACTCCTGGACAAGTGTTTGAGTTTTGTCGAGGACTGACTTCCAGTCGCTAATTTTTGTACAGCTAGTACTGCTGTTACTGAGTCCATTGATTTTTGTGGGTTAGATGGCTCAATTGACTTTGATTTATGCAGGGTGTCCCTCACTGAGTTGGGATCTACATCAAAGTTAGTGGACAAGTTCGAGGTGTCTTTGAGATTTTTCAAAGTTACGTCCACTAAGGGACTCGAATAATCCGGAATTAAAATTTTGTCATTTAATTCTAATTTTTGTTTACTGGTAGTTTTTATTGGACCAGGGGTAGTGTAATTGGCTAACTTCGTGGTTAGTTTTAATTTTCTTACAACTATTTTCATTTCCCCCGGTACTACCCGACCCAACACTTCAGGATGAGTCGGAATCGCTGTCACTTTCTTCGCGACGGCGACGTTTCTTGCCTTTTTTGTTGGCTTTCTTGAGAGACTTCTCAAGTTTCTCCATGCGAGCCAAGACCTGGGCATAGGACTTCTTGGGGCGACTGTCCTCGCGGGACTTTCGTGCGGCTTGCCCGAAAGTACCTCGCGTAGGAGTTCCGTCTTTGTTGTACCGGCAACACTCCGCGGTGTTATGCGTGGTGTGTGCTCCCCCATGCTTTTTGCATAGCTTGCAGTTCTTGTCTACGCGCATATACTCCGTGCGTGCTTGCTTGGGCTTCTTGGGAATTTGTGCGCCTAGCGCGAACTTCTTGGAGGGCTGTTCAGCTCCTTGGGCCTTTGCAGGCTTAGAAGACGACTGCCTCTCATCCACTGGGTGCGCCACCTCAATTCGCTCAAGAATGAGCAATAGTGGTTTAACCCCTTCGGGATAGCACTTTTCAAGCAAGTGGTACTGGTCCTGCCACTTCAACGGACACATGTGCAATATATGGCATGCAAGTTCCGCGTCAGTGAAGGAGTAGACCTGTTGGGTCATTGTACTTGCGCTCGGGCTGTAATACAAACACAGGAGGTCTTCCACGTAGTTGTTCAGCTGCATCACACGCTGCACAAACTGACGCACCCTAACCTTGTTGGGCTTCTTGAGGCAATTTGAAATATAGAATTTCAAATTTTTGCCTGCGTCATGTGCGAAACACAATTGGAGGTGGAGTAACTGGCACCTCCTGAATGACTTGGACGTCTTGCCCGGTGACTTCTTCCTTTCGACTCCGAAGATGTCGTGAAAGGGACTTGACTCCGTCTGCTCCTTGACAATTAAGTCCCAGGGCTGACGCGCCTCCTCAGTGAGAAGGTTGGCGTAGAGTTGAAAACCTTCTAGGGCCGAGTCGGTCATTTTTGTCCTTAAGGTGAGCATGTCGGCCTTTAGGGAGAGTGACTCTGCGGTCTTTTTCTCTTTCTCAGTCTTGCTGAGGGGGTCATTGGCAAGTTCACGTAGAACAGCCTTCCAATCACCTTTTTTCGACTCATATGCCTTTTCGGCATCATCGCAGGTGGGAATTAGCCCCATTTTCTTGGCGGTGCTACACGCCTTGTTCACGTGCAGTACAAACTGCTCGTTGGTACCGTGTCCGGACCAAACCGTGACTCGGGTTTCTGACCCATTCGCGAGGGTGCACTTGAGGGTCTCAGGCTTGAGGTCCAAAGCTTCTTGGACTGGGTCCCGATCCAGCACATAACGGATAGGGGCTTTCTCGCCACCTCTTCCGCGCTCTGACCTAAGCCGTTTGGAGATAAAAAATACTAAATACCTATTATGTAGATAAAGGTGATATAGAATTGTTGATGAAAGTAAATTGTGAGCTTATTGTTTATGAATTACAATGAACAAATGTGGATGGAAGGGCAATGCAATCCCTTTCATCCTAAAACGAAACAATGTGATTTTGTGTAGGTTTCTACACCAATCTGGTATGTTTCTACCCTTCTCTTTGAGGGTGTTCTGACAGGGGGCAGTGCCATCCAAAGATATGGATCTTTGGGCAGTGCTGCTCTGAAGATCCAAAGATATGGATCTTTGTTCCTTTGTTCAAAATTAATCCCTATCTGGGTATTTTTGAATTAGTCCATATTGGTACTAATAAGGGTACCAATGAGGGTACTAATTGAGGTAGGTTCTTGGCCTATGTCACTCGCCCCACGAATGGAGTATCAGGTGAGAAAAAGAGGGGAAAAACCTGTGAAGGAAAAAAATTTAACCCATGTCTCTTTATGCACAAACTAAAGAGTCTGTGTTGGTATAATAAAGCGTAAGTGTTGTATTTGAAGAGGGAGATGACACAAAAAAACCTGCTTAATATGGTTTAAGGCTGCTGGTTAAAAAAGGTGTGACTCTTCTGATGTTTAATCGTTCAGATTTTGTACCGCGTTGAACCCTGATAGTCCCATTCGTATGAATAGTTGTGATAGTCCAAGGATCACTTTCATACCGACTCTCTGATTTGCGGAGGATACCATCTTTTCTAAGAAGTACTTGATCACCAACTTGGTAATCCCAATCACGGCGTGAGCGATTTTCCCGCATCGTGTTGAGGTCAGTTTGGCGCTGCCTATGTTCTCCAATTTTATTCCAGTCAGCAAGGAAGGGCACGTCGAACAACATGTCCCTACCAAAGATTGCTGCTCCTGGGGAGGCTTTAAGTACTGTATGGTAAGTTGAGCGAATGGCCCATGCTGCGTTTGTTAGGAACGCATCTATGTCACTGGCAACTACTGTATTGGCCATGTCTAGTTCAGTAGTGCGGAGCATTGAGGTAATTACCTGATGCACCCGCTCCAGTATTGCATTCGCTTGTGGGTTCTTGACACTGGTTGGCTTACGCTTGATCCCATATGATTCACAAAGGGCTTCGAAGTGAAGTTTAAATTCGCTTCCATTGTCATAAATGATGTATTGACAACGTGGATAACGGCTAAACCAGGTCTTATTCACTAAATTACTTATCATTGCAGATGATTTGTCAAAGTATGGTAATTTAGGTTCGGTATGAGTCTTATTGCCTTTTTGCCCCTTGTTATCCGTGGGAGTAACCGCATCTGTGGTTACCGGCAGTTCTACTACCTCAAACCAGCTAGAGGCTGGATCGATCATAGTAAGACACATAAAGTCAATTTCTGTCCCATCTTTACCCTTGAGGGTGTATGGTCCAATAAGGTCCACACATAATGCCTCCCATGGGTTTGTGATGACGAGCTTAGTAGGGAGTTTTCCGTACTTGTGCTTGTGTCGTTTGTTGACTTGACATATCGACAGTTTTTGACATGTGATCGGATAGTACTTCGCATACCTTTCCAATACATCGCTGCATGTAACGTCTCTTCAAGGCGTGTGTGTCCAGGATGCTGCAAGTAGTGGTGGTACCAGCTAACTGCTTTCGACTTTGAAGGGATTTGGGAATGACCATCTTGCCATCCTTACACAACAAATGTGTATCCTCTACTAATTGAGTGGAATACTTGTCATGTCTACTAAGCCTTTCTAAAGTTGCATCTGTCGCCTGGGCTTGTGCAATTTCCTTCACTGTTAAGGGTAAATTACATCTTCGTCGCTGCGATTTGCAAACACCAGATTAAAAATGTCTTGGTGAGGAGGAGTGCTGTCAGCACTCAAAGCATGCTCAGTGTAGTGACACCAGCATTTCGTGAGCGTCATCCAATTGGCGTTGTCATCCTTGATCGGACCGGAGTCTAACCTGGAGATGGCGTCAGCAACAGTGTTATGGATGCCTTTTATGTGCACGATTTCAGGACCATACTCCTCTAGGAGTAACCTCCATCGGTATACTCGGTCTGAGGTTAATCCAAGGGCATCTTGGATTAGGTTTTTATGATCTGTAAAGACCTTTATTTGTTGTCCCCACAGTATACCTTTGAACTCTTTTAGTGTCTCCACTATGGCCAGTAGTTCAATTTCGGTCACACTGTATCTTTGTTGCGTCTCAGACAACTTCCTACTGAAGAACGCAAGAGGCCTATTACCTTGAGTTATCACTGAACCAAGTTGTTTAGACGAGGCATCAGTAAATATTTCAAATGGCTTTGAAAAATCAGGGTAGGCTAAAACTACATCTTTAGCGATAGCAGCTTTACGTTATCAAATGCTATTTGATGTACCTCATCCCAATACCAAGGTCGCTTTTAGTCTTCTTGGCTTTGGTGACTTTGGTATGACCACACTCCCCTACAAGTGAGGTGAGTGGGGCAAGCATTTCACTACGTCTTGCCCAAAGATCTCGATAGTACTGGACCATGCCCAGGAACCTACGGAGGTCTTTGACTTGTTTTGGTGGCGTAATTGCGAGTATCGCTTGTACTTTGTTTGGTTGTGGCTTGATGCCAGTCCTTGTTAAGATATACCCTAGGTATTCTGTTTCTACAGCACAAAATTTCGATTTGGGGGCATTGACTCTCAAGCCCGCGTCTCGCAGTCTGGTAAGTACCAACCTTAAATGATCTAGGTGGTCATCCAGACTTGCCCTGGTGATGCAAAGCAAATCATCCAGATAAGTTCTCACGAACTCTAAGGCAACCATTAACTCTGACATCTTTGCCTGAAAAATGTCTGGAGAACCTGCAATACCCATCGGTAATCTAAGATAAGAATACTTCCCCATGGGAAGATGATGGTGCAGATTTTGGATGCATCAGGATCCAATCTGATGGTGTAGTAACCCATGTTTAAATCAAGGGCTGTAGCAAAAGTGAAACCTTCTAACTCTTGCAACACTGTACTGATTTTAGGTAATGGAAACGGCTTCCTAACTAGTCGTTTATTTACCTCCCTAAAATCTGAGATAAAACGTACGGTGTTATCTTTTTGGTATTATGAATGTGGGTGACGCCCATTCTGATGCGGGCTGAAACTCTAATACCCCCAGTTCACAGAGCCTGTTCAATTCTTTGATTATGGTCTCCTTGTGTACTTTTGGCACTGGGAATGGTCGGCCATGATATGGCTTCACGCCTTCCTTTAGTTGTAGGGAGACGGGGTCTGTGTTCCAATCACCTAGTGTTCCATCAAAAAGTTCCTCAAATTCTGTGAGTAACTCTAGTAACTTGTTTTGGTCTTGGAGACTAAGGTGAGTACAGTTGGTGCTAACAACTGATTGGAGGTCTGCTTTTTCATATTTAGCGTCTAGGATATGTACCACTCGCTGAGTCGCATCTTGCGTACTGCTGGGTTCATGAGCCATGCTGTTGTTAACAGCCCAGGCTTTGTCCATTGTTGACTTAGTCAGACTATTGATGTCCCTCATCGGCAAAATGACGTCATCAATTGTTATTTCTTTTGTTCGAAAATCTAGAACAATTCCTAACTCTTTCATGGTATTACAACCAAGAATGAGGTCATACATTGGCTTGGCCATCTTCTTCTTATCATATTCCACAACGTCTGGTTTCACCAGATACTCCTTGCTGTTGGAATAATCAAAAATCGAAGATTAACCTCACTCCTTCCTTTGGTTAGGAAGTCCCCATTCGACGTGTGCCAAGAATTGGCACCTGCCTAGCCAAGTAGGGGAAATGCATGGATGCTCCTTTTTCATGGAACATCAAGTCACCATCAGATCCACTGTCAAGTAGAACCTTAAGGACTTTGTTACTAGTGCAACCCTTCCTCGAGTGTTCGTGTCTCTGTGGAAGTTGATTTTCAGTTGCTAAGGTGTGCCATGCTTTGGCCACTACAGCTGTGACTCTTCCTCCTGTTTGACTTTTGAAAGAAGTGTTCACACTATTGAGAAAGGCACCCGACAGTTCGGGGTCCGACAGTTCGGCAGTTATCTCACTCTGTGTGTTGTTTTCGACTTTTGCTGCAAGATTTTTTTGATCTTGCTTCGTCGTAGTATTGTAAACAATTCGATTATTTGAAATTGAATGTTTCGGTATCTTATCAAGATTTTTAAATCTCTTATAAACTCTTTATTCGAATTAATGTTTGAATTTGAGTCAACGGTAGTTTTACTCGGACTGGGGTAAGTATCACTTGGTTGTTTATTACTTCTTAGTTTCTTACAACATTTAGTTAATTCCCCGGTACTACCGCACCCATCCATTCAGGACGAGTCGGAGTCATCGCTGTCACTTTCGTGACGGCGCTTGCGTTTCTTCTGCGAACGCTTGAGTTTCTTGTTAGATTTCTCAAGTTTCTCAATCTTCGCAGACAACTGCGCATAGGCACTATTGGTGCGAGGAGAAGTCTCACTAGAATGCGAAGGTCCACGGGCTTTCTTCCTGTGAATTCCTTTTGAAGGAACCATCCTTCGCATACTTGCGGCAGTCTTGTGTGTTATGGGTCGTGTGCGCGCCCCCATGCTTCTTGCACAATATACAGTGCTTCGCATTGGTGGTACGCGCTACGCGGGATACGATCCTTAAACGTAACCATCTTCTGCTTGGAGGAGTCGCTAGACTTCGCAGAACTTTTAGGCCCATCACGATCCTTGTCGGTCGGATAAGCCTTTCGATGCGTTCGAGTGCTTCTAGGAGCTTCCGAGCGCTCTGGGGTACCGATGCCCCACTGAGTTCGTATTGGTCTTGCCAATTCCTTGGGACCATGCGTAATATGTGACTAGCTAGGTCCGGGTCATCGAACGGCTTCACCGCAGTGGTGAGCTTGGTGGCACGGTTGGAGTAGTAAAGACAGGGCAATAAGTCCAAGTAGCCATTCAGCTGCTGGATGCGGCTGATGAATTGGCGAATCGGAACCCTGTTGGGCTTCTTCAACCCGTTACTTATGTAGAAGCGCTGGGTCTCAGCAGCGTCATTACGGAACACGGTCAACAAATGGAAGCTGACGCATTCCATGAATGACCCCCAAGACTGCTCACGCTTCTCGGGATGTTCTTCCCGTAGATATCCGTCCATGGAGAACAGTCAATTTGTTCACTCACGATCTTCTTCCAGGGGCGCCTTGCTTCCTCCGTGAGTAGGTTGGAGTAGAGGCTGAACACTTGATTGATGACGGACATAACAGCCTCGTCAGCTTTCTTTGCGGCTTCTAGGGCCTTTTCATAAGCCTTCTCTTGGGAGGATTCGCATCCGATCGAGTAACTTTTAAAAGCTTCTTCGGCCTTGGTTGCCTTCTTGATGCAATCCTTCTGGTCCTTGCAGACCTTATCATATGCCGTATCAAGGCCCTTCTGCCTCACGGCATCCAGGGCTGCTTGGACATGCATCAGGAATTGCTCAGGGGTACCGTTTGACCATACGGATACCCTCAGCTCTACCTTACCAGGTAGGGTGAGCTTCATTGTGCTGGCTGTAGTATCTACTGCCAAAGCATCTTGAACTACATCCCTTTCGGGTATGTATGGAGCGGGCGGCTTATTCCGTCCGGGTTCCTCTCACACTCTTGGCTTTTAAGTCCATCAGGGACTGCCTTTGAGGTGCTCATTCTCTTAAGTGCGTCACCTAGGCGTGTACTGATGAATAGGGCCTTAAAAAAGCTCCTAGGGGTACCGCTGACGTGCGCTAGTTCTCGTGGCTGACGCGGCGTAGTTGCGTTTTGCACACTCGTATGGCGTAGCTGACGACGGGTCTGCTTGCGCAACGGAGCACGAGTGACGGAGTGGAGGAAAAAACTTTTCGGTGGCTTTCACGCGAGAAGGTCGCGGAAAGCGGCTATCTATAGATAGTGACCTAAGCCGTTTGGAGATAAAAATACTAAATACCTATTATGTAGATAAAGGTGATATAGAATTGTTGATGAAAGTAAATTGTGAGCTTATTGTTTATGAATTACAATGAACAAATGTGGATGGAAGGGCAATGCAATCCCTTTCATCCTAAAACGAAACAATGTGATTTTGTGTAGGTTTCTACACCAATCTGGTATGTTTCTACCCTTCTCTTTGAGGGTGTTCTGACAGGGGGCAGTGCCATCCAAAGATATGGATCTTTGGGCAGTGCTGCTCTGAAGATCCAAAGATATGGATCCTTGTTCCTTTGTTCAAAATTAATCCCTATCTGGGTATTTTTTGAATTAGTCCATATTGGTACTAATAAGGGTACCAATGAGGGTACTAATTGAGGTAGGTTCTTGGCCTATGTCACGCTCGCACTCTTGGTTCTTAAGCCCAATAGGGGCCATCTTCTCAGCAGACATTCTTGTGAGGGCTGCTCCGAGACTTGTTCCAAGGAAAGGGTCTTGTAGGAGCTTCGTGGCGGTTTGCACTCAAAGGAGACACGATTGACACGAATCTTGTTGGCGGCGAGATCACGTAGCGCAGACGTGGTGCTACTACTTAAGGGCGCACGAAAGACGGTGGCTTGGCGGGCGAACACGTGGATGCTGAACGCTGGACTGGCTGAGGACAGACGCGACGGTGTTGAACGGACGGTGGTCAGCTCGACGGTGAAGGACGGTTGAAAGACAGTGCGGCGATGGACAGACGGTCCAAAAAAAAATTCGCTCGAGTAGGTTATCAATTGATAGTGACCTAAGCCAGAAAGTATTTAAAAAATCTTATTGTAGACTTTGCTGACTTTGTTTTTATTAGCTTAACACTACTGTACAAGTGATGAATGAGATACTAGTTATGTCATGCATAAAAAACACAAATGATCATGGGAGAGATTGGCAGTGATTTGTGGCAGTTCCATGACTGGCCCATATTCAACTGCCCAAAGGAACTGTCCCATGTGAAGGTTCCTGAGAAGGAAAACCTCTATTGTATATTCAACTGAAGAAAACACCTACAATGTGTATGGTGGTTTCTTGAGAAGAGCAATCCTGTTTGGATATGATTTCTGAGAAACTCATATCTTATGACTTTTGAGTCCTTCCTCTGTGTCAAACAATGCGAAGGAGACTCATGGAGTTCCACCTGGAATCTCCAGATTCTTGGCCTATGTCAGTTGTGTCATTGTGTTTTTTATCTTGAATAATGGTTGGTGTTAATGCTCTAACGTTATTTGGAATGAGGTTATCACTGAACTCCTTGCATAAACTGTTGTTTACAAACCATGTTTGCAAATCTCTATAAAGACTCATGGACAATGCAATCAGGATTTTCAGGAGTGATCCATATGTGTCTGGACTTGAACTACCCCTGCTCAGTCCAGAAGTCATATGTTAGTTAATGCTCTTGAATAAGTAGATACAAACAAAAACACTTTACATTTCTCCGACCAAGTTGTCTTCAATCCTCCCATACTCTTGGGAAGTTCAAACTATGAGTTACTATCCCATGCTACTACCATTGTCCCATTTCTCAAATACCTCGTCAATTGATTTGTGGAGTAGGTGGTCAATTTGATGCATGAAATATATTACGTTGTTGATTCCTCCAATCTTCATGTCAACAAGTTGTAATAAATGATACCTTGGAGACAATGCTTTGCATGCATACCGCTAGCCTTTCATAAGACTCTGTGGAAGAGGGGATCTTCAGCATGGGAAAAGGGAAGTGAGTGAGCGGCAAGATAATTGGTGATAGTCAAAGACAACTCTTCTTTAGCCATTAAATTCCTCTTGTCAGACATAATGTTTTTGCTGCACAAGTTTTTGTGTTTTTACCCCAGTGGATGATTGAACAAACATGGAAAGTTACCGTTGAATAAGAATAAAAGATATAAATGAAAGAATTAATGACAAAAGCCAACTTACCACTTGCAAAGATAGAGGCAGGCTTGAGCGAAAAAGGTTTTAGAGATATCAGGGTAGTAAGATCCCCTGCTGGGAAATTGAGACATTGACAGATCTGTGAGGATTGCACCCTTGTATCTCCTTGCCTGGATTGCCTCATTCTCTCACTGATATAGTTCCTTTGCATCCTGTTCTTTCTCATCAAGAGATATTGACATCCTTTCATGATGACAAGACTTTTGGGCTGTTGCCAGGGTCTTTCTTTTGACAATACCCATGTATAACTTCCTCTAAGCAGGAGGCACACTCTTGCAGCCCCTGGTATCCTTCCCCCAATGGCATGCCCAAGATCCTTGGTGTGATTCCAACCATTCTGTTTGTTCTTGCAGTGCTCATATCTCCATATCTTGGCTCCAGTTCTGGATCAGTATCTTTATTTTGCTACCATACCAAACCAACTTGGATGATATCTTCCTCAAACACCCCACCATATGGCCCCTCCATGTCAGATAAGTCCCCCTCCTCCTCCTCCTCCTCTTCATCGTGAGAGCTGTGTGATGACAAAATAGATTACCTAGCTTTCTTAGAAATTTCAGACAGAGGGATGCCCTCTTCTTCATCAGGCAAGTCATCTGACTCAAGGATTTGTCTTCTTGTTGACCATTTTAGGTTTTTAATGGGTATATCATCATCTGATGCCAAGGTGACGAGGATGAGGAGTCATGACAAGTGATCTGATATATATCTGCAATAGGGGTTAGATAATCTACAAGCAACAAATATAAAAGACACCGACCCACACATTTGCACTCACCATTCTTTCATAAAGTGGAGGACAGGGACTGCTCTATAGAAGGGGTATGGGGCTGGTTGAGGTATGGGGCTCCAATTGCCTGATTACACAACTTTTAATTGGAACACTCAAAATATAAATGAGATTTGTGAAAGCCTGAACAACAACAGACTCACAGCACAAGGTTGGTCAATGAATCTGCGGCAGCGATGCTGATAGGATAGTGGAGGTTGTGGGATCATTGAGCAGGTATTGTTAGTGGCATTAATGATTTCCTGTGGGGGAGCAATGGTCGACAAATCTTGGCAATTGGAGATTAAATTTCAAACAATGCAGTCAGAAAAGAGGGACCAACGGTGCAGGGTGGGTCAGCAAACCCACGGCAATGATGCTGAATGTAAAGTGGAGGACATGTGGTTATTGGGCGGGTAATGGCAGAGATATTTATGGTTTACTGTGGGGTGCGACAGGCAGACCTTCTCAATTTGATAGTTGATATTTAAAAATCAAAACAAAAAATGAAACTTATGGACAGTAGCAGGACCATAGATCCATGGCAACAACACCTAAAGGACATAGTGGAGGGCGGTGTGGTTATTGGGCGGGTATCGGCAGAGATATGAAGGATTTCCTGAGCGGTGGCAGATTTTCCCATGGTTGTTGACTTTGGGTGTGGGAAGTAAGTGACAGCTGCAGCAAATGCAGATGAGAAGGGGAATCAACAACCAGCGGTGCATCACGATTCTACAGAAGGGCAGACTTTGTTCTGTATACCTATTTGGTAGTTACGGGATGTTACTGCAAGATTCCATGTCACAGCTAAATCTAAATAACGCCTCAAAAAATCTAGTTACTTTGCAAAATACACAGTAATCTTGACTGCACAGTAATCAGGTTACGGCCAAAATTAGTAAAAATTCCAGAGGAATGCATAATTCCGCCGGAATTCCACTGGAATGTAAAATCTAGTTCTTTGCGAACCTGCATGTGTTGCTATAGATGTCCATCCCCATCCCAGTCTACCATGACAAATGGAAGGTGTTTAATTTCTTCATGACACAACTCAGCCTGAGCAAAGGCCTAAAGTGCTTTGGGGAATGAGGGAAGAAAGGGACACTCCAGATGACAAAGTAACTACACAATGTGAGCAAGTTTGTTCTGATTCACCCCAAGTCACCGACACAACACCAGAAGTAAACAGGATGTCACTATCCTCCTTCATAATTCTAAGGGAGAAAAGAAAAGGAAATAGAAATGGAAATGGAGCGCCTCAGAGGGAGTATATCTACAAATACACCATGGCAATGGATTCAGTCTTCATCACCGGAGTGGTGGATGTTCATCATGAAGATCAGTATGTCACTCTGTACGGTCTCTCAGATGCCTTTCTCCACATGCTGATGGAAAAGAAGAGTATCATGATCCTGTGTGAGGAGATCTACAAGCTGATGTACCTGGTGGATCTAGAGACAGGTGAGGGAAGCCAGTGCTTGAGGTTGACCTTTAGAATAGCCTTTAGGGACTCATGCAAAGTGCATTATTTGGAGGGAACTGGAAGAATATGTCTTCACCATGAACCTGTATGACAATTGCATTGCAAGCACAGTTGGGGAACAGAGACATGATCAGAGTTCTTTAGCACATTGATGACCTGGTGCAAGATCAAGTTTGAGACAGTACAGCCACTTTGCTAGCTCTATAGAATATATTTTAACAAAGTAGTTGTGTGCTGGGCAGGAAAGGGAGACTACCTGGGGACAAACATGGATCCTCCAAAAAGGAGTGTTTAAGGAGGACATGATAAATTACATTGATGAAATACTTGAGGAGTCCCCCATGAGGGTTGCCAAAAGCAGTCTGAGCCTGCACAATGAACGCATGCTCTAGGGAAGAGACCCCAGAGATTGTGAACTCATTCCTGAGGATGTTGGAAGTAAACTGAAATTGGACTCCTGAGTGACTCTTGCACTACATGTTCAACGGGCAAGGAGGCTTATGGAGACTGAATCAAGTGACCATCTATACTTTGATAATGTAGGATAATACGTTGTAGAAATGCACACTTTTTATTGACTCTCTATGTTTGCCATTATCAACTACATTACAGTCCTCTAATGTGAATTTTTGACAGATGGTGTCTCCAACAAAGACCTATTTTTCAACAGATTGTTCTGACATCAAGAGACCCTAAACAACAAATAGGGGGTTATCCAAATATAAGTGCATTCTGTTGGATGTGGTGTTGGTACGTCACTTCACAAAGGTAGTGACAATGGACGGGTTTCATGGGTACAGACTTAGGGATATTATGACGAGACAATTTGTCACTTTGGTTGTACATGCTGGAATACTTTCTATGTAACATTCATAATGATGGGGGAGCAGATATTAAACTTGGGGATATTATGAGGAGACATTTTGTCACTTTGATTGTACATGATGGAATAGTTTCTCTGCAACATTCATTATGATGGGGGAGCAGATATTCAATGTTCTTAAGCTGTGGAAAGGGGGCAATCTAAGTTGCTCCATGTTGTAGCACTTCCCATCTTTCCTTTGCTATGTGGACTTTCGTGAAAAATGTAAAACCAAAATGAGACATAGGAAACCAGGAGAAAGCAATCAAAGGGCACAATTTATGCAGGGGTTGCATGTAGGTGGAGGAGGCAACCAACATGTTGACACTTTTCTTGTTAGTTTGTTGACATCAGCCGACAACATTGTTGATAATACCAAGCTAACTATGAGTAGTATGGAATATTACCAAACACCAATAATGTACGGCATGACAATTTCCTGGGTGACTCATACACCTCTAGAAGCCTCTCTCTAGAGTGACCTCCTCCCTTTAGATGCTCGTGAACATCCTACATACTTTTCAAGATGATACTACCTTTATAAATATATTGAAGACATGTGATAATCATAAGCCATTGCGTACAAGGTTTAATGGTCAGACCGTTTGGGTGATAAGAAATCTCATAAGATATTACCTATGACAAAAATCAGAATATTGTAACGGTTGGCAACTTGAACTTCTCAGTCAGACACCAATAATTCTCTTTCTAACTGGTTTACCTTTGGCATTATAGGAACCTGACTAGCCTGTACATCCTCCACAGTAACATGTGGCTCATAATAATCTTGTGTACACCCACTGACAACTGATCTGAGCAAGCCAACATTGTTCCCTCTAACTTGCTGATGTGTGCATCCAAATTGCAGCAATAATCCATCTGCTCTTGTTCACCTTCTCTTCAATCGCCTTTGTAACTGACTCACAAAGAGTGTCATTAAATGCATTCACCACTAAATTAATTTTGATGCAGTGTTTCTTGAGTTCATTCAGTTGGTGCAATTGCTCAGCATGTGGTTGGATTCCTGTTACAACAGGAACATGTACAGTCAACTCTAGAGAAGTGATTGAAGAAGGGAACTGCTTAGAAGGGGAATCTCGATAAAAGAATGACCAGGGTGCTTTTGGCAAACACCAAACATCCAGGAGGAGGAGTGGCACGTAGATATGCTCAAAACAGACAGAACACCCATTGGATCATTGTGTGTCTCACCACAATGAAGCACTACTTTACCAAACATCAATTGGATGGCTTCCCAAATTATAGGTGCATTCAGATACCTCCAGTGTGGATATGGTCATGAGAACTCAACAGTGTTGGGTTCTTTCAAACTCAGGAGCTCACCCAAATAATCATCTCACCCTGCAGCAAATTGGAAGAAAATATTTCAGATCTTCCCATGATCCACTCATTTCTACATGTAATTTAATTAAAAAGAAGAGGGTAGGCTGTAGCAGAGGCCACATGAGTGCCACCACGCTTTCTGATTCCATGGATGTTGAAGTGAGATAGGCAGGCATGGCTCCAGATTACATCAAAATTCCTCTTTACAGTGTCCCCAATTCACAATGCAAAAAATCATCATTCATTCCGCAGGCCATGAGACACCACATAGAAACAAGAAGCACCAAACAAAAATATAACATATAAACTTCTTCTATGGCCCCACATCATCAGTAGCTTGAAAAGAGTGCTACTGATGGTGTCAACCTCCATGTCGTCTGTCTGTCTGTCCATTCTTCTTGGCAGACACATGCTCTCTCTTGTAGAAGGCAATGAACTGGTCAACTTCAGACTAAAAATGCACAGACATCACTATCTTACTTACCTTTGATCTGAACTTCAACACATTGTAGAACTTAGAAACATCTTCAACTCACATCTGAGATAGAAGGCAAAGAAGTCCTGTGGGTCAAGGCCAGAGTAGACAAGGTCCCTGACATCCTTGTCTGCAAAGTATTTTGTGGGGTCAGAATGTGCTTCTTGTGACACAAGGATGGTGCATTCCTCATAGATAGCTGGTTACTGCTCAAAGAGGAAGCCTATGAAGTATGGGACTCATGACACTTCAAACAAAAAACACAGGTAACCTTCCGGTACACTCTCAAAACGTCAGAGTATACAGGGAGGTTACCGGAAGTTTCAAGAGTGTACGGGTGAGTTACCGGTTTTAATACATTGTATAAGCCATAGTTACATTTATCACGCTAAGCTTTGAAGCACAAAATCTTCCATGTGGTTCATGACTGACATTTTGCGAATCACGAGTTACAAACAGGAAGATCACCTGTTGGGTCTAGTTTTGGTGACAATTCTAGGCTTGGCCTTTGAATTGTTTTTGTGATGGCTTATTGGTCCTATTTATATTTCAAATCCGTTGGTTTTATATTATGTGTTCTGCCACGTTTTTGAACATCCTCCATATAGGAATTAAGTATGAATGTTGAGAATTCCTGTCCCACAAGTACGTCATTCACTGGCTAGGTGTCCAAATGGGAATTAAGTACAAATTTAGAGAATTCCTGTACCAGATGTATGTCTTCACTGTCTCTAGGTCTAGGAAGTATAAGTACTATCAGAAGTGACTGTGCCAAAAAGTGTGAACACAAGAATAACACATTGGGGCTGAAATTTGACACGGTGTGACTACATAATTGATACTTATTCCTTTGTATCACCGTACCTTACTCTACCTCTCAGAGGTCTTCATATTATTGACCGGTACCACAGCATAGCGTATGATACAATACCGTACCATGCTTGGACCAGCAGCAACTGAAGGGAGGGTGCCCTCTCACTTCTCTCTCACTTCTATATCTTCACACCCATTTTTTCAATTACATTGATACCCCTCCATCCCATCACGGGAACAGCCAAAGCTCAGCCAACAGACTGAGTCCAGCATCCCGCTCAGAACTGCCGTGTAGCCAACAACAATTGACAGCGGTGGGTGCAATCTGAAGGTAAGTTCTTCTAAATTCACCCTGTTTTCAATTATTCAACTCAGCACGCATAATTTTTTTCAACTAAATATTAACAAGGAATGGCCAAAACTCAGCCCACGGACTGAGTTTGGCATCCCAACTTGAACCGCCGTGTAGCCAACAACAATTGGCAGTTGGGAGTCATTTTTTAAGGTTAGTTCTTATCAACTCGCCATTTTTTACATACCCACAGACTGAATTTGGCGTCCCGCCTTGCACCGCCATGTAGCCAACTGACATAGGCCGAGAACCTATCTTAATTAGTACCCTTATGGGTACCCTTATTAGTACCAATATGGACTAATTCAAAAACTCCCAAGTAAGGGATCATCCTGACCTCCCAAGTGATGAGAGGTCCTAACAGGTTGAAGGTCCATATCTTTGGATCTATGCGGCGAGGGAACATGCTGTCAGATCATCCATGTTCCCTGGGTATAAACATACCAGAACTGTGTAGAAACCTACACAGAATCATATTGTTTCATTTGGGATTGCATTGACATCCCATCATCATTTGTTCATTGTAATCACTAAATGATAAGCTCACAAATTACCATAATCAACAAATCTATAACACCTTTATCTACGAAATTGGTATTTAGTATTTTTTATCTCCAAACTGCTTAGGTCACTATCTATAGATAGCCGTTTCCGCGACCTTCTCACGTGAAAGCCACCAAAAAACTTTTTTCCCTCCACTCTGTCACTCGTGCTCCGCTGCGCAAGCAGACCTGTAATCAGCTCCGTAATATGAGAGTGTGCAAAATGCAACTACGTCACGTCAGCCATGAGAACTTGCCCATGTCAGAGGTACCCCTAGGAGCTTTATTAAAGCCCTATTTATACGCACACGCCTAGGTGACACACTTACGAGAATGAGCACCTCTAAGGCAGTCCCTGATGGACTTAAAAGCCAAGAGTGTGAGAGGAATCCAGGACGGAACAAGCCGCCCATGCCATACATACCTGAAAGGGATGTAGTTCAAGACGCGCTGGCAATAGATACTACCGCCAGCACTATGAAGCTCACCCTGCCTGGCAAGGTAGAGTTGAGGGTATCTGTGTGGTCACACGGTACTCCTGAGCAATTCCTGATGCATGTCCAAGCAGCCCTGGATGCCGTAAGGCAGAAGGGCCTTGATGCGGCATATGATAGGGTCTGCAAGGACCCGAAGGATTGCATAAGAAGGCATCAAGGCCGAAGAAGCTTTCAAGAGTTACTCAGGATCAGATGCAAATCCTCCCGAAGAAAAAGCTTATGAAAAGGCCCTAGAAGCCGCCACTAAAGCTGACAAGGCTGTTACGTCCGCCATCAATCAAGTGTTCAGCCTCTACTCCAACCTACTCACGGAGGAAGCAAGTCGCCCCTGGAAGAAGATCGTGAGTGAACAAATGGACTGTTCTCCATGGACTGACATTCATGGGGAAGAACATCCCGAGAGGCATGAGCAGTCTTGGGGGTCATTCGTGGAATGCATCAGCTTCCATCTGTTGACTGTGTTCCGTAATGACGCTGCAGAGACACAGCGCTTCTATATTGGTAACGGGTTGAAGAAGCCCAACAGGGTTCCGATTTGCCAGTTCATCAGGCGCATCCAGCAGCTGAATGGCTACTTGGACCTATTGCCCTGTCTGTATTACTCCAACCGTGCCACCAAGCTCACCACTGCGGTGAAGCCGTTCGATGACCCGGACCTAGCTAGTCACATACTGCGCATGGTCCCGAGGAATTGGCAAGACCAATACGAACTTAAAGGGGCATCGGTACCCCAAAGTGTTCGGAAGCTTCTAGAAGCACTCGAACGTATCAAGAAGGCCTATCCAACCGACAAGGATCGTGATGGGCCTAAATGTTCCGGATGGTTACGTTTAAGGATCAAATCCCACGTAAGCGCACCACAAGTGCAAAGCACTGCATTTTGTGCAAGAGGCATGGGGGCACGCACACGACCCATAATACGCAGGAGTGCCGCAAGTATGAGAAGGATGGTTCCTTCAACAAGGACTTTGCAGGAAGAGAGCCCTGTGGACCTTTGCGTGGTCCGGAGGCTTCTCATCACACCAATAGTGCCTATGCGCAGTTGTCTGCAAAGATTGAGAAACTTGAGAAATCTAACAAGAAACTCAAGCGTTTGCAGAAGAAATGCTAGGGCCGTCACGAAAGTGACAGCGATGACTCCGACTCATCCTAAAGGGATGGGTACGGTAGTACTGGGGAATCAAGTATGTGTTGTAAGAAACTAAAAAGTAATAAGCAAACAAGTTATACGTACCCCAGTCCAAGTAAAACTACCGTTAACTCATATTCAAACATTAATTTGAAAAATAATCTAACTAAAGAGAATATAAAAGATTCAAAAAGTCTTAATAAGATACCAAAACATTCAGTTTTAAATAATCGAATTGTTTACGATACCACGATGAAGCAAGATCAAAACAATCTTGCAGCAAAAATCAAGAAGAACACGCAGAGTGAGATAATTGCCGAACTGTCGGACCCTGAACTGTCGGGTGCCTTTCTCAATAGTGTGAACACTTCCTTCAAAAGTCAAGCAGAAGGAAGAGTCACAGCTGTAGTAGCCAAAGCATGGCATACCTTAGCAACTGAAAATCAACTTTCACAGAAGCATGAACACTCTGGGAAGAGTTGCACTAGTAACAAAGTCCTCAAGGTCCTACTTGATAGTGGATCTGATGGTGACTTGATGTTCCATGAAAAGGAAACATCCATGCATTTCCCCTACTTGACTAGGCAGGTGCCAAATTCTTGGCATACGTCGAATGGGGACTTCCTAACCAAAGGAAGGAGCGAGGTTAATCTTTGTTTTTATTATTATTCCAACAGCAAGGAGTATCTGGTGACACCAGACGTGTGGAATATGATAAGAAGAAGATGACCAAGCCAATGTATGACCTCATTCTTGGTTGTAATACCATGAAAGAGTTAGGAATTGTTCTAGATTTTCAAACAAAAGAGATAACAATTGATGACGTCATTTTGCCAATGAGGGACATCAGTAGTCTGACTAAGTCAACAATGGAAAAAGCCTGGGCTGTGAACAACAGCTTGGTACATGAGCCCAGTAGTACGCAAGAAGCGATTCAGAGAGTGGTCCATGTCCTAGACGCTAAATATGAAAAAGCAGACCTCCAATCAGTTGTTAGCACCAACTGTACTCACCTTAGTCTCCAAGACCAAAACAAGTTACCAGAGTTACTCACAGAATATGAGGAACTTTTTGATGGAACACTAGGTGAACAGACCCGTCTCCCTAGAACTGAAGGAAGGCACTAAGCCATATCATGGCCAACCATTCCCAGTGCCAAAAATACACAAAGAAACCATAATCAAAGAATTGAATAGACTTTGTGAACTGGGGGTATTAGAGTTTCAGCCCGCATCAGAATGGGCGTCACCCACATTTATAATTCCAAAAAACGATAACACTGTACGTTTTATCTCTGATTTTAGGGAAGTAAATAAACGGCTAGTTAGGAAACCGTTTCCATTACCCAAAATCAGTACAGCGTTGCAAGAGTTAGAAGGATTCACTTTTGCCATGGCCCTTGACTTAAACATGGGTTACTGCACCATACGATTGGATCCTGATGCATCCAAAATCTGCACCATCATTTTCCCTTGGGGAAAGTACTCTTATCTTATATTACCGATGGGTATTGCAGGTTCTACCAACATCTTTCAGGCAAAAATGTCAGAGCTAATGGTTGCCTTAGAGTTTGTAAGAACTTATCTGGATGATTTGCTTTGCATCACCAGGGCAAGTCTGGACGACCACCTAGATCATTTAAGGTTGGTACTTACCAGACTGCGAGATGCTGGCTTGAGAGTCAACGCCCTAAAATCGAAGTTTTGTGCTGTAGAAAAAGAATAACTGGGTTATATATTAACCAGGACTGGCATAAAGCCACATCCAAACAAAGTACAAGTGATACTCGCAATCACACCGCCAAAACAAGTCGAAGACCTCCGTAGGTTCCTGGGCATGGTCCAGTACTATAGAGATCTTTGGGCAAGACGTAGTGAAATGCTTGCCCCACTCACCTCATTGGTAGGAGAGTGTGGTCATACTAAAGTCACCAAAGCCAAGAAAACCAAAAAGCGACCTTGGTACTGGGATGAGGTACATCAAATAGCATTTGATAACGTAAAAGCTGCTATCGCTAAAGATGTAGTTTTAGCCTACCCTGATTTTTCAAAGGAATTTGAAATATACACTGATGCCTCGTCTAAACAACTTGGTTCAGTGGTTACTCAAGGTAATAGGCCCCTCGCGTTCTTCAGCAGAAAACTGTCTGTGACGCAACAAAAATACAGTGTGACCGAAATTGAACTACTGGCCATAGTGGAGACACTTAAGGAGTTCAAAGGCATACTGTGGGGACAACAAATAAAGGTCTATACAGACCATAAGAACTTTATCCAAGATGCCCTTGGATTAACCTCTGACCAAGTCTATCGGTGGAGATTATTACTTGAAGAGTATGGTCCCGAAATCGTGCACATAAAAGGCATCCATAACACTGTTGCTGATGCAATTTCTTGATTGGACTCCGGTCAAACCCAAGATGACAACGCCAATTGGATGACGTTCACAAAATGCTAGTGTCACTACACTGAGCATGCATCAAGTGCTGACAGCACTTCTGACCTCTTCTGACCACCAAGAAAGTATTAATCTGGTGTTTGCTAATCGCAGCGACAAAGATGTAATTTACCCATTAACAGTGAAGGAAATTGCACAAGCCCAGACGACAGATGCAACTTTGCAGAAGCTTAGTAGACATGACAAGTATTCCACTCAATTAGTGGAGGATACACATTTGTTATGTAAGGATGGCAGGATGGTCACCCCAAAGCACTTCAAAATCGAGCAGTTAGCTGGTATCACCACTACTTGCAGCATCCTGGACACACAAGTCTTGAAGAGACGTTGCACGCCACGATGTATTGGAAAGGTATGCAAAGTACTATCCAATCACATGTCAAAAACTGTCGTATATGTCAAGTCAACAAACGACACAAGCACAAGTACGGGAAACTCCCTGCTAAGTTTGTCATCACAAACCCTTGGGAGGCTTTATGTGTGGACCTTATTGGACCATACACCCTCAAAGGTAAAGACAGGACAGAAATTGACTTTATGTGTCTTACTATGATCAATCCAGCTTCTAGTTGGTTTGAAGTAGTAGAACTGCCGGTAACCACAGATGCGGTTACTCCCACTGATACTAAGGGGCTAAAGGGCACTAAGACTCATACCAATCCTAAATTACCATACTTTGACAAATCATCTGCAATGATAAGTAATTTAGTGAATAAGACCTGGTTTAGCCGTTATCCACGTTGTCAATACATTATGTATGACAATGGAAGCAAATTCAAACTTCACTTCAAAGCCCTTTGTGAATCATATAGGATCAAGCGTAAGCCAACCAGTGTCAAGAACCCACAAGCGAATGCTATACTGGAGCAGGGGCATCAAGTAATTACTGCAATGCTCCGCACTGCTGAACTAGATATGGCCAATACAGTAGTAGCCAGTGACATAGATGCATTCCTAACCAACGCAGCATGGGCCATTCGCTCAACTTACCATACAGTACTAAATGCCTCCCCAGGTGCAGCAATTTTTGGAAGGGACATGTTGTTCGACGTTCCCTTCCTTGCTGACTGGAATAAAATAGAAGAACATAGGCAACACCAAACTGACCTCAACACGATGCGGGAACATTGCTCACGCCGTGATTGGGATTATAAGGTTGGTGATCAAGTACTTCTTAGAAAAGATGGCATCCTCCGCAAATCAGAGAGTTGATATGAAAGTGATCCTTGGACTATCACAACTATTCATACGAATGGGACTATCAGGGTTCAACACAGTACAAAATCAGAATCATTAAATATCAGAAGAGTCACAACTTTTTTAACCAGCAGACTTAACCAATATTTAGCATGTTATTTTTTATCTGTCACCTCCCTCTTCTATACAAACACTTATGCTTTAGTATACAGTCACATACTTTTTAGTTTGTACATAAAGAGACATGGATTAAATTTTTTTCCTTTACAGGTTTTCCCCCTCTTTTTTCACCCTGATCCTCCATTTGTGGGGGCGAGTGACATAGGCCCAGAACCTACCTTAATTAGTACCCTTATGGGTACCCTTATAAGTACCAATATGGACTAATTCAAAAACTCCCAAGTAAGGGATCATCCTGACCTCCCAAGTGATGAGAGGTCCTAACAGGTTGAAGGTCCATATCTTTGGATCTATGCTACGAGGGAACATGCTGTCAGAACATCCATGTTCCCTGGGTATAAACATACCAGAACTGTGTAGAAACCTACACAGAATCATATTGTTTCGTTTGGGATTGCATTGACATCCCATCATCATTTGTTCATTGTAATCACTAAATGATAAGCTCACAAATTACCATAATCAACAAATCTATAACACCTTTATCTTATTTTTTATCTCCAAACGGCTTAGGTCACCAACAAACAATGGCAGCGGCAGGGTATATTTTGAAGGCGGGTCATTGTGAACTCATCCTGTTTTCAAGCAATATACTCACAACACATCAATTTTGTTCAATTAAATTTTTACAGGCCTACCACTGAAACGGCCGAAACTCAGCCCACAGACTCAGTTTGGCGTCCCGCCTGGCACCGCTGTGAAGCTAACAACAATCCGCAGTGGTGGGTATACTTTGAAGGTGAGTCATTGCGAATTCAATCCTTTTTACACTTGTTTTGACTACATCTATTTTTCAATTAAATTACTTTCAGGCCAACCACGGGAACGGCAGAAACTCAGCCCGCAGACAGAGTTTGGCATCCCGCCTGGCACCACTGTGTAGCCAACAACAATTGGCATTGGCATGTCAATTTTAAATTTTAAAGGTGAGTTATTATGAACTCAACCTATTTTACGATTGTTTTGCCTACATCTAATTTTCAATTAAATATTTAATTTCCTTCTACCTTGGTGCGGATGGTCCAGAGTATCGTTTTTTAGCTTGGGGATGAAATTTTGGCCCATGTGGCATTATGGCTTGTTCTTTGGGAGGACGAAGCGGCGGGCCCAGAATTTATTACAATGTAGTATGTTTAATTTTTGTAGTAGGGATTGATTGCACATACTCTGCTCAATCTTACACCATGCTGTAGTCTAACAGTATATACCAGACCCAGTATCCCTCCCGTACACTCTGGTAACCCTCCCGTACACTCCCTAACCCTCCCATATACCTCCGATAACCCTCTCGTACACTTCTGGTAACTGACCCGTACACTTCTATTATGCCACCGGTAAACATAGCTACTAAGTAATGCAGTTATAGCTTCTACTTAGATTGATATTGATTCTAGAGTTACTGAGAAGTCTGCTTTTCTGTAAAAAATACCAATTCCTATCGTAAGTAGAAATAAATTGGAAAACTGGTTTAGGTCTGGAATTTCCAGTAACCCACTGGTAGACTCCGGTGACCCTCCAGTACACTTGCGTAATGGGGCTTTATAGAAGTGTACAGGGAGGTTAGCGGAATATACCATTCCAGGGGACTCCATTAACCTCCCTGTACACTCAGGGGGGCTTTGGTAACCTCCCTGTACACTCGAGTGTACAGGCAGGTTACCAGTGTTTTTGTTTGCAGTGGATCTACACTCATTTCTTACCTTTGTGCTCAGTCCCTGAATCACGGTTGTGAAGATTGCAGCTTCATGTTCTGTGGAGATTCCAGGCCCTGTGACTGTGGGGTGATCTTGTCCGTTCGACGGTCATGCAGATTGATGTGGCCACCACACCCTTGGCAACTGGGACTTTGGCAACTAGATCTGATAGGTGGAGTTGATGGGGATGATTAGTTTTGGGGGGAGAGGTGTTGACATTGGTGGTTCCAGATGTATTCAATTTGCATGAACAATGAAATGAGAGATGGGAGCATGTGGACAAGAGTGCATGATGTGGGCAAGACAGAAGACAAAAGTGCCCCCATAATAGGTATTCAAGACCCTCAATGGGGTAAAAGCAAGAGAGAGGAGAATCATGCAATAGTTATATGATATTCCTCCCTCTGTTGGTGGAGAAAGTTTTGACCCCCCAAAAGTCTACTTTATATGGCAATTCTCTTTCTGCGGAGCAAGGAAAATCATGATATTTTTGTCAAGATTTTTCCATTATTTTTTTTGACCCCAAAAGGCTACTTTATACGGCAATTCGCTTTCTGTGGAGCAAGGAAAATCATACAATTTTTGTCAAGATTTTTCCATATCTTAGTTCTATTCAAAACTAAGCCACTTTTTCTCCTCCTCCTACTTCTCCTTCTTCTCCTTGAGTGAGACAGTTTTGCCCCTTTGGCTATAACTGGCACTCCAAACATCTAGAGAAAGGCATAATTACACGTAAAAAATATTTTTTCTGTTCGACATACATAGGTAGTCATGATGTTTTAATGTTTGCTAACCTTTTAAATTGTATCTTATCAAGGTTTTTCTTGGAAAAAATCTGATTTTATCCAAAACCAAAGTTTTTGTTCTTCTCCTTCATCTTCTAGTTCTTCTCCATGAGACACTTTTTCTTTTTTGTTATTTACCATTTTAGGTAGCATGCATTTATTTCTCCAAATTACCTATAAATACATTGTTCTCATGTTTGACATAGATGGGTAGTCATTATCTTTTCATGTTTGCTTACCTTTAAAATATATCTAAACCTAACTTATGATCTGCTTAGGTAACATTGTTGTTTTATGTGTGGTCACCTTCTAAGATATTGATTTTAGCATTCAATGGTACCTCTTAACTGTACAATATTGTGATACCTACAAAAGGACACACATTTCTCTTCAATGGGTGCCTAAAATGTATTCATGATCCCAGTGTGGTCTACTTCAGCTTAAAATGACCACATGGTTACTCTCACAGGGCGTTCGGTCCCTTGTGCTCATCTTCTAGTAGGAGTGTATTCAGATCTCATTTAGGGCATAGGTTTGCTTGGGACACACAATTGGAGTTCAGATAACTTCAAGTTCCCGCATACTTACCAAACACATTTTCAAGAATTTCAAGCAGACTGTACTGAAGAAAATTTAATTGGGGAAGTGCATACTACCAGAGTCGTGCTGGTGCGCAGGCTAATGGCTTCCACTTTTATCTTTCTTTATGAAACAAGACTTCTTCTCGTTTGCATACCCCCACTTTTGCTAAAAATCTTGCACTGGCTGCTTCTACCATAAAAATCGGATTGTAATACCCTTAAATGTCAAAAGATACATATTCCACTCCGGTCGAAGTTAGTTTAGCCTCCATGTTAAACTCTGGAATGTATCTTCGCTATTAACTGTGTAGGGTGATACTTCGTTTTTTTGCGTTGTTCAGACCTAAAC
The DNA here is from genome assembly GCA_013187285.1 of Cyclotella cryptica. Lineage (NCBI taxonomy): Eukaryota > Bacillariophyta > Thalassiosirophyceae > Thalassiosirales > Thalassiosiraceae > Cyclotella > Cyclotella cryptica. The sequence goes on along the minus strand of JABMIG010000094.1, from coordinate 46,491 downwards.
TGTCCCATCAACTGTCGCACGAACGTAAGTTAACATGATGGTTTGATGTCTTATTATGTGTGCAGTGGATTTACACGACATATGGCATATCTCAAAAAACGGAAGGAGTTATGTGGAGCTACACACCTAGGCAGATTGTTTAAGAGGAGTACAATCGATTCGTGTTGGTGCTCGATTCAAATGGGGCATTTAACTAAGCCAAAAACACTAATTTTGAGACAAATTGGGTGGGAGGATCTTATAATGCAATGAGTCTTAAACCCTCCAAGCTATACTACTGCAAAAACAAGCAGTAGTATAGCCCATTTTGTGAAATCTCCATGTTCTCATATTCGCCACGTCAATCTGACCACACCATTGAATTCCTTGCAAAAAAACACTCTAGTGGTCAGTGGTGGAGACTATGAGAGCACCTTTGTCCATAGTCCTGTCTATAGCCCAACATACTGTTGTCGCGTTCAGCGATAAAGTATGGTTCCCATGGTGCTAGCATCAATCTGAAGATTGGGAATTGTTCGGGACATTATGGGCTATCCAACCCGTCATTGTCCTGATGCACATGTCCACCAGAATGTTGTTTTATTTGCAGTCGTTAGTAGCCATCAAACAATGTTAGATTTTTATGTAGAATCATATTAGTTCCTGCAGTAGAAGTAGTGATGCAAAGAAGAAATAATTTTTGTCAGGGCTCGGAAATTCATCATTTTACGGCCAATTGGTTTTGCCTAACTGACGACTAACAAATGACTCATAGGTGTCCTCATAGGTCGTAGAAAACAAGATAGGAATAAGTACGGTCTCGGACTATGGCGTATAGTCCATAGTCTCCACCACTGACCACTAGACACACCCTCATAACCACACATACTCATTTTCATCGCGAGACACTGTCCTTTTCTCACGAGATACGTGTGCACGGACATTGTTAGGTACCTCTCTAGTTAATTAAGGTACTATCGAGTACCATATAGTCCCTACTCCGTGCTTGATAAATAATTATCATAGAAAAAATAAGTTTGGTTCCCTTAACCACCGACTTACGTGCGCTCCTTTTCTGGGCTCACGTGAGCACATCCTCTTAAAATAACCTTAAAACCCGTATACTTCTGCAAAACTAGCAGAACTACACGGTATACTTCTTTTTTTAAGCAGTACAGCTTGGAGATGCTTTTTCCTGCCTCCTATGATACTTAGTGACTACCTTTATTTTTTAAAAACATTTAAGATACTTGCTACTGACCATAAAAAATTACGCGGCAATCATGGGATTCGCTGCCCAAAATGGAAATGCAGTGGACTCCAATTATAGAGTGCAGGAGCATGACCTAAAGGGCTTCATCGCATCTACAACACCTGTAGATGCGATACAACCCTTTAGGTCACGCTCCTGCACTTGAAAATCGGAGAACGGAACTGTCCGATTGGAGGGAGGGGGGGACGGTTGTGTGGGGAGCGATCGTGAGGAACGGGGCAGAGGCGGTTTTTTAGAGTTTTTATTCATGCGACATAAAATAAATAAGCTGTTTTACAAAAGCCAAATTACGCGAATAATTGTGTGACGTAGATTCAGTAGTGATTTCTACGCTGTGCAGGACCAGCCATCTCCAAGCTGTAGTATAGAGATTTAAGACGAATCTCACTTGGAGGGTTAACCCTCTAACGGAGTTTACACTTAAAGTGTGTTAACTTGTGCAGGATTCTGCACAAGTTATATTTACAACTTGTGCAGAATTTTGCACAAGTTAAGCCTTTTAAGGCGTTAAAGCGCGCTATGACGTCACATATTTTTTCAGTAACGGGATTCCAGCAATGTGATTTGGAAGGGGATGGGATATTTTTGTTAGCACGAGCAGGACACTATCCCGAGGCTGCAAAACATGCTTGGGAAACGGAGGGACTGTTAGGCAGTACAAACGTCCTGAACAAGCCGAGGAATCGAGAAAGATTATAGGTCCTCATCTGATGGCTGTCTGATGGTAAATACAGTCTTGATTGAAGACGTGAGGGCTGTGCTAGATTACGAGATAGCTGTGCTAAATGTCGTAGTTGTTATGGTCATCTCTAGGGCCATTTTTTGTGAGGAATTCAGCTGACGCATCAGAATAGTGTGAAACTAACCAGAACACGGCGAAACGAGGTCATTTCAGTTAACTTGTGCAGGATTCTGCACAAGTTAATTAACTTGTGCCGAATCCTGCACAAGTTGCCGTTGGAGGGTTAAAATCCGATTTTTCCGGTAATCATCTCATTTCCAAAATTCGCGACGAGCCACTTATATTTAAACCTGATACTTCCTCTGTTTCAACGATTTTCCTTCTGTCTAGCTCTCTTCAAAATGTCTTGCATCGGCTGAAAGCTGCTGAAAGTACTACGATGCCTTCTAAAATTTCCGGGAAATGTAAGATTTTCAGAATTCCCGTAGAGAGTGAGGGACTCAACAGAGGATCCGGGTCAGGGGTGCGTGGGAAAGGTTTTGGCGAGTAAGAAGTGACGTGGCGCGATCGCATGAGTCCCGCACAGTTACCGTGCATGCGTGACATGGATCCGCGGGGACGGGGCAGGGACGGGGCGGGGATGAACGGGGACGGGGCGGGGACGAACGGGGACGGGGCGCGGACGGGGCGGGGAAAAGTGGGCAGGATGTGGGAACGGGGCGGGGACAGGGCGGGGACGGGGCAGGGACGGGGCGGGGACGGATGGGGACGGATGGGGACGGATGGGGACGGATCGTGACGGGCGGGGACGGGCGGGGACTGACAGGGATGGGCGGGGACGGGGCAGGGACGGGGCTGGAACGGGGCAGGGATGAGGTGGTGAATCGTGACGTCACTTGAGAACAGAGCGCAGACAGTCCACGGTGTGAGCAGACTTTTGGCGAGTTTTTTATGCGCCAGTGCTGGTGACGCACACCAAGGCCCGGATCCTCCAGGATGCATCATGTTCAGATCATGTTCCATCAAGTTGTCACGATCATCAAGCTTTCATCGTTTGCTTGGGCGACGTTACAATAAAAAACAACTGTTCACATCATTCACATTTGTGGATCCATTGTAGAACATCATACGTTTCGGAACGCACTGACTGCTCCTCCGATGTCTCACAAAGCATCGTTGCTGACCAGCCTTTCGATTCTGGCAACCCTTTGTCGCGGTTTTCAAACTGCAAGCAACAGCGTATCGTTTCGTCACCGTATCGTCTCATCCCGCACAAAACCCTTATTCGCGTCTGCTGTGTCCGACAACATCATGATTGAAAAACCGTACGGAACGTGGTTGTCTCCCATCACATCGAAGCCCATCACCGCCGGATCCGTCAGACTGGGAGGACTTCACTTCTGTGACCATCAAGTGTTTTGGCTGGAGGGGCGGCCTCAAGAGGGTGGGCGGAACGTCCTTTGCCGATATGATCCCAACAACCCCAACAAGAGCGAACGCAATGGCGTGGATGTATCCCCCAGAGAATCCAACGTTCGAACCAGGGTTCACGAGTATGGTGGAGGCGCAGTTGTTTTCGGGAAGAACGCCGAGGAGATTTACTATTCGGAGTTTGCCACGCAGCGTTTGTGCAAGTTATTGAACGACCAGACGAGTGCGCCTGTTACTCCCGAGGGAGATCGATTCAGGTACGCCGATGGAGTGCTTTCTGAGGATGGATTGAAGGTTTACTGTGTCAGAGAGGATCATGAGAAGCCTGAGCCTGCCAACGTTGTGAATGAAGTGGTATCTGTTGATACGAAGGATGGATCGATGAAGGTGATTGCATCGGGGAATGATTTTTATGCTGCACCTCGTTTGAGTCCAGATGGTAAAAAGTTGGTCTATATTACTTGGAAGCACCCAAATATGCCTTGGGATGCAACTGAACTTCGAGTGACAAGCCTTGATTCTCCATCACGCAACTCTGATGATCATGACTTGATCGCCGGTCATGATGGGGACACATCTATCATACAACCACTTTGGCATCCTCAAACGGGAGATTTGTTTTATATCTCTGATGAGAGTGGTTTTTACAATATTTATCGAGAAGGATACTCTAAGTCAATATTGCCGATGGATTACGACTTTGGCGGTAGCGCTCCGGGATGGTAAGTTGTTGCGCAATGTTCTGTCAACATTTTCGAGCTCGATTAATTGACTTGATAGCAAAATCACAAACACTCTCTTTGATTTAAGGGCCTTGGGTCAGCAAGGATTTGCGTTTCTTCCCGACGGAAGACTTTTGGCTCAGTACAACAAAAATGGGCGCTCTATGTTGGTCGTAGCTGATGTGTGCCAGAAGGATATGCCGGCATTGAATATCGAAGAATTTGGAAGTGACGACGGCTTGCCCATGATGTTTGGTGGGGTTATCCCAGGTTCAAATAATGATTTGTACTTTATCGGAGGCAGTCCGAGCACGCCACCAACTGTGTACAAATGGAACCTTGACGCTAAGGGCCCAGCGGAGATTCTTGCATGTTCATCGAACTTGTCGTTTTCTGATGATATCATTTCCATTCCAAAACAGATCGAATTTCCCACTACATTGGGGACAGCTTTCGGCTATTATTATGCACCAAAAAATGGTGGCTACGCCTCTCCACCTGGTGAAGTTCCTCCACTATTGGTGAAGGCCCATGGAGGACCTACTGCCTGCACAGGCACCTCCTTCAATGCTGCTATACAGTATTGGACATCCCGTGGGTTTGCAGTGCTAGATGTTGACTATGGGGGATCGACTGGGTATGGCAGAGATTACAGGCGCCGCTTGCGGAAGAGTTGGGGAGTGGTAGATATTGACGACGTTTGCGCTGGAGCTCAATACCTTGTGAAAGAGGGCCTGGCTGACGGAGAGAGGCTTTGCATTGATGGTGGAAGTGCAGGTGGATATACAACGCTTGGAGCACTTGCATTTAGAGACGTTTTCAAAGCAGGTACTTCTTTGTATGGCATTGGAGATTTGACTGCTCTTGCTGGAGACACTCACAAGTTTGAATCGCGTTACTTGGATGGATTGATCGGTTCGTATCCCGAGGAGGAGCATCTTTACAAAGAACGCTCACCGATCGAAAGTGTAGAAACGCTGTCTTGTCCCATTTTGCTGTTACAGGGCGCAGAAGATAAAGTTGTTCCCCCAAATCAGGCTCAGATGATGTATGAGGCACTTTTGAAGAAAGGAATACCAACATGCCTGAAAATATACGAAGGAGAGCAGCACGGATTCCGAAAAGCAGAGAACATTGAGGATGCTCTTGATAGCGAGTTGGCCTTCTATGGTCGCGTGTTTGGCATTGAAGACATCCCAGGAGCAATTGATATCAGAGTGGATAACATGTGATTGTCCTTTCATCTATTTTGTTTCATAGATTCAATCACTGGCTGGGTCAGAAAATGCAAGTAATATTCCAAATGTAGGATCATGGTACCTTATGGGCATGAGATTTAGGTGACATCATCTTATATATAGTCCACCTAGATCACTATGAGTACATCTTGCAGTGCAGATGGCAATTTGTTAGATGTCACAGCAATGACCTAGATGACATGATGAGTGAGGTAATTGACATTGGGAGGAATTACACCTATTTACTACTCAACATAAAGTAAATGATCAAATATGCAGGGCTGCTATCAAAGAAATCATGACCTTGTGCACTGAAATCTACTGAAATGAACAAAGCGCGCATTTAAATTAAACATAAAGCAAGATGTCCTGGCATCACCAAGAAATCCCATCAGAGGCTCCAAGCAAGAATGGAGAGATACACAATCTCAACCTAGCATACACACATGATTCATGGCATCAAAGCTATGTTATAAATTACGATTTGGGCTGCTGTCCTGAATTCCCAGTAGCCAGTAAGCTACAGTTAACTTGACCAGAATTACTGTAGGCCGAGTATTGTGCAAAGTACTGATGAATTTCTTTCTTTTCTTAATCTTGCTACCACAGTAATCACTTAACAGTCAACAGTACTGGAACTTCTTGAGCAAACTTAATTTAAGCCAAATTTCACCAGAATGCACACTCTAGCATCAAAGTCTTTGAAATCTTTCAAAGTAACAATGGAAGGGCAAAAGAAAAGATTTTTTCTTTTTCCTGATGACTTGCATCGACTGATGGCACATAAGATTGGGGGAGACGGTCCTTGACTTGCCAAGCTCTCAATCATTCCATACCAGACAGAAAATCTATCAACTTCATCTGTCCTTTCTGGGATTTGAATTTGAACCAGGCAGTATGAATCCATCTGACAAGGATTGTGTTGTGAATCTTTTCTGTCAAGATATTGATTCACTTGGCATCTATTGCCACAAAAAATATTTGTCCATGAGGTATGATGAAAGATGCATCACCTTTGCACCATTTTCTCTCTGATCTATACCAGAAGGTTGATTATAAAATAAACAAGGCATGTCTTAGTGTTTCTTTGTGAGGTGACAATTCTGAGAAAATGGAGGACCACTAATCATTTTGTTGATCTAGACATTTCTTTGACATATCAGTCCCTTTGTGAGATTGATGAATTGAGAACAGCAATATCACAATTGAGATTGTTTCACCCATTTGTAGCAAAACATCATCTGGTCCAACTTAATCATATTTCTCAACCCATAACCCAACTTACAAGCAAAAGATTATTTACCCACCCAAACCCAAGAGACAAGTTGTTGTCATCTAGCCGAACAATTTTGATCCCAACCAGATGGAGACTGATCGGGAAGTACTCAATTCAAGCAGGGAGGCTTAGATGGATCAGTCGCAAATGTGCCCTAACCCTAATCATATACAGAGTTATGGCCATATGACAGAAAACTCACCACACATCATGTGCCCACTTCACACAAAACACACAAATTGCAAGATTTAGTGATTTGGCAGGAATGGGGATGGTACCCTACCTAAGGGGTAAATGGGGTACAAAACCAAGATAAGTGTAAACTTTAATCACAGAAGGGAGACTAACTTGAATCGGACTATAAGAACCACACACATTATTTTTGAAATGCCTGACAACCCAAGGTTCTTATAATCCAGTTTTTACATTAGCATGGAAGGTGCCCTTTCAACCGTTCACCTGTAATTATGGCCATTTACACTATTGCAGATGCAGCATAATTGATATTTGACATTAACACCACTCCATTTGAGTGTTTCTGATTCAATACTAAAGGTAAAAAGAGATCTATGAAGTTATCAGTCAGCAAGACAGATCACTGCACAAACTGATAAAGCTGGGTGCCAATGAAAGCCCACTAACATTGTAAGGCTATCAAATGTGGTGTTTGTGAGCACATCAGAACACATAAATAGATCAAAAAGTGATAGAGGGATGAATGCCCTCATGTTGGCCACTGTTAATGAAGTCTATTTTGGTTGAGGGCGTCACGTCTGAGTTATACTGCAGATGGAATCTGCAAAGACAACCAGAGAATACCTGATATGACAATAATGAGGCCTTACTCTTGATTGTCAAATACCGTTAATTTGCTGAAAGCACTGATGAAATTATTGATGGATGTGTTGATTTATGCAAGGTATTGACGGAGATATTGATAGAGGCAATGGAGGTAGATACAGGGTTATATTACTATTTGCTTTGTAGAGATGATGGGTGTCACTGAAACAGCAACTCAATGTATCACTGGTGGGATGGAACACAGTGCTACAGACCAGCCTCAGAGCACAAATCAAGTGCATTTTGGAAACTATAGGCATCTATTGACAATGTCACCAGAGGAATTTGGGAATAGATCAGCCTCCACTAATCATTGGCATTTGTCAGCTCTAATGTCTTTTGTCTTTCATAACACTGTGGTTTTGTACCATGGCAAAATTGCTTCTCATCAAAACATTGGCCAACACTCATCTTTTTCACTTAAATGATAGCACCAGCAAACATAGGAAGCCCCATAGGTCTTCAATAGTTTGCGACTCATTTACACTTGCCGTTAGCCAGTGTCACACATCTGCTTCAGATATTAGTGTTGATTGTGAAGTAATATACTGAATGTACACAAAGAAGGAGGAAGTTGTTGCCGATCTTCTTTGTATTTACATGGAATGCATATGGCGGCATCTTCTACAGCATCCAGTGGCACACAGTCCACATAATATTAGTGTAGATAACAAAGACAAATCTGAGCAACTCTGGATCCATAATTACAGCTACATTTTTTGTACACAGACATTTCATGATAATTCCAATATTTTGTATGTATTACTGCAAGATAAATGTGGTAAGAATTGCTTGCATCACAAGACATCAATGTTACAGAGAATTTCAAAAATAGGAGCACGGAAAACAAGGTATCCAAATTTGCTAAGTGATCTCAGATGGAAAAATTCTGACAGGACTATTTTCCTCAATACTTGCAATTCACCCATTACACCATAATTCCAAGAATTCCGCCTCCAAATCCAAAGATCCAAACACCAACCTAATTGTTTCATTACCAAAATCTTTTCATGTCATGACCCTTCTCTACAGCCAACTCAATGTTGCCACTTATTCCATATTTGTCCCTCCCATCACCCCAGCAGCAACCCAATTAGCTCCAATTCTACCAGTCACTTTTTCAGTGCCCTGAGGACACAATGCACCTGATGATGTTGCACCTATCATTCTTTGCCATCCTGCCTAACACACCGAGTGCTCATGTTGAGTTCCAGAAAAAGATATGGTCAAGGTCCATGAAGTGATATCATTGATGCCATGGGACATGGAGCACACATTACATCCCATGATTTGTATGAATGACACTTTGTCTGAGGAAGTGAGGTGTGACCTTATCATTCTTAGCCATCAACAGAACTGGAGGCAGCTCTGGTCTTTTATAAAACCTGTTTTGTTTCATTGTCTTTACTATGTCAAGTCTACAAAGGCTCTACATTTCTTCTTCTCAGCATGTAATTTAAACAATACATCAGGAGCAAAAAATCAAAAATCTGCCAGGCAACCCTCAAATGAGTAATCACAAAATGACCCTATTCAACATCTCACAGTGGAGAGAGAATTACAGGCATTGTGGAATGAGGTTTATGAATTTTTAGATGTTAAAGAAAAGAGGAGAACAATGTCACATAAAATGACAAAGGTGGAGATCAAATCAAATCAAAATCATTATTTGCACCAGAACCATGCGGCTGGACATATCTACAAGGTGGTTATTGAAGTTACTGGAGCCTTCACAACATTTTTTGAGTCACTTTATACAACTTTTCCAACTCCATTTTTAATTCTTTAGGCTAGTAAGGTTTTCCGATTTCCAAAATTATTCCCAATTTTAGAGAAGCCCTTTCTAAACCCAATTGCACTGTCACCAGTCCAATGGTTTCATTAGACACCTCACCTACACCTCACGAGATGCTGGAATCAATCTCCAGGTATGCCCGCAACACATGTTGCAAAGTGCTAGAAGTTCAGATCACAAAGCACCACAAGCCAAAGCCAAAGTACCTCCAGTTGCTTCTGCAGCCACTGTCACACATTCAACAATCAACTGTTTACTGATTCTAGTTCTTTTACAAGTATAAATCACTCTCAAACCTTGACATGATTACACTTCCTAAATGCAAAGAGCACCAGAACTTTTCACTCATACTTCCAGCAGATGAACACCAGTGATTGCACGTTAACAAGTGGTAGACTCCTTGATGATGGGAATGAAACCTTCACTGTACATTAAATTCAATTCTTTAATTGCATTAAGTTTGATCAATATATTTTCTTTATATTGTGTCCAACGTTACATCATATTAATAAACAATTTCAAGAAGAAGTGAGACCAAATCTGACACCATTTGAATACCCCTCTTGTTTCTCCATGAAATCAACAAAATATATTTTCACTGACAAAAAGGGAAGCCTTATGTGTTTTAACCTGTTTAACAAGTATATCCTCATTTCAAAACCACCTTAAAAAATGAAATTTCTCAAATCAAATGAAGTTTTCAACAAACAAACCAACTATTGGTTCACCTCCAATGAAAAATGGATTCTGGTTTATTGTAACATTTCACTTTGCTGGAGGCAAGGAGGATTTGATTATGATCTTATTCCGACACGTCATAGTATTAGCAGTGAGACATTTCACAGTAATTGCAAACAAGGCAAGTCACATTCCTGAGTTAAAGTTGGTTTGGTTTTCCACGTACTGAAATTTGAAGGGGATAAGAGATACAAACAACCACAAAAGAGCCACAATCATCATAGTTTTCATCTACAAAGTGCAATAGATTCACCAAGCCAGATGGAATAAAAATGACCAAACAAGAAGAGTAATGTCATTATGTGAATATCAAAAAGATATAAAAGATATGGGAGAAAAGGTGAGTGCCTGTATATATTTCTTTTTTGGCACTGTCAGAAAAAGGGAAGGTTAACACACTTACATAGCTCATAATTTCTGTCATGTGTTATTTCTTGTTGGGATCCAGCAGGTTTCGATGTAGAGGTGGCATGAGAATTGGCATGCCCAAAAATTATGAGCCCATCTGCTGACCAAAAACAGGAGACCCCACCTTGATGACTGACACCTAAAATTTGTAAGATACATAACCTATGTTGATGACAAGAGTAATATTATTTGTAGTTTGCAAAATCACAGCATTGCTCAAATCTGCTCAAATAATACTAAGTTTTGAACTTTATTGGCGTTTTTACTTTTTGACTTCTGCCATTGCAATATCAACAACAAAAGAGGCAGATCAATTTCTTTAGGAAGAATAACGAGACTCCAGATTAGATTACTGATTTAATTAGGGTTTTCATTGATCATATAGATTATAGCATATATTATTGTCTTGAATGGATCAACAGAAATAAAAATCTTGAAGCATATAACTGCTGAGAAGTGCAGTAGCTGTTGTTGCACATTGTTATTGTTGTGTTTAGAGTCTGTGCACTCAATCCACCAGATAAGTCATTTATCACTTTCATAGAAGTCAACTTATCTAGAAGGTCAGGGACTTGTCTTCATTATCTATATCATTCAGGGTAAATGGCAATGGTGGTATAACAAATGAAAACTTCCAGGAGCTGTTTGCTGGGTGGGAGTTACACAAATCATGGCACTATCATTATCAGACAACGAAGGATCCTCCAATGCAAGATATCTTGTGATGAATTGGGCAACACATTTTGGTGGCATTCTTGGGAGACAGTGGCAATGCATATCAAAATGGAGGCATCTACACCTATGATATTGATGTGCATGGTTGATTGCCATTTGGACTCTCCAACATACTGGACAGGACCTTTTTTGTACTGCCAGAGCAGATTTTGGGACCCATCAATTCCACATGATGTTTCACTTTTACCTTGCATGATTAAAATTCATCCAAGTGGCATGGTTCACCATATCACAAGTACTTGGTCCGCCAAGTGACACCAAGTACTCAGTGGTTAACACAGAGTACTCTGTGTGTCATACTGAGTACTCTGTGTTAACACTGTGTGCTACTGTGTACTCTTATCATTGTCCATTGAAGTTCTTGGTGAAAAAACACCAAATACGATAAATTTTAGACATGATGCCAGCCACCACAAAAGAACAAGTACGACCAATTGACAGAGAGTACCACTGAGCTTGAAACTCAAATTCTTGTGTGAACCTTGTAACTCATAAATATGGGCATAAGATCAACTGAAGGTAAAGGAACTTCTCATAGTTCTTTGAGCTGGTGACACCACATATCACCTAGTGTATAACCTGGGGTATAAGTTATCAAAATGCCAAAAGATACATTTCTATGTAACCTATACCCCGGACAAAGCTAGCAAAATTAAGACTGTAACAAAAAAATGATACCTGGAAATTTAACCCTATCTTTTTGTAGAGTATGGTACCGTGTTCCCACCAAATTTCTAACCTACTGGAGGTCACAAACGCTAACAATGCGGTACATAATTATTCCAAGCATTGTGTAATTGTTGTGATGTGAGTTTTGTAGCAAATATGAATGTCTCGACAAACAGCCAGGGTTACACAGTCTTGTAATTATAGGTGTGTTGCTGATGACATGGAGAAACCATCCACAATGGCTCTGGTGTGTTTAGCATGTTGGAAACAGCGGAAAAATGAAATGACAAGGAAACTTTGCCTTTGTAACCTATACCCTGGTGTGACCTGTGCGCCGGTTTTTACGGTAGCGACACCAAGTAATTCATAGTAACCACCAAGTGCCTGGTGTTAACTACTGACTACTCAATTGTTAACACCAAGTACTCAGTGTGATGCACCGAGAAGTTGTTGTTCACCACTGAGTGTCAAAGTGTGACGCTCTTGGCAACCATGATTGCCACCAAGTAACACCAAGTAATGTCACTTTTACTCCAAGTGGATCCTAGAATCTTTGAGTGACATTGCAGTATCTCTGACTTTCTCTGAGTCTCACCCAACATTCAGAATCCCAGGCAGTTGCTGGCTGAGGGTGAAGCGAGTAGAGGCAGATCATGCTGTGAGCCCAACAGTTTTACTAGGTCTTGACTTTGCCCCCTCCCCCCAATCATCATACTCATTGCTTTGTTTTTCTTCTCTTCTAAAAGAAGAAGCCATAAAAGAGGTAAGTATGAAGCATGACTAGCAGCTGTTGCAAGATTTTTTGCAGCAAGTAAGAGGAATACTGTGAGTTATTTCTAGAAAATGTAAGGGAGACATAAGTTTTGGGTGGTGGGATGTTGTATGTGTGGTCCAAGCTTCGTAAGTGAATGCATGTCTCTCTCGCATGCTTCACGCGCCTCACATGCAAACACGCTCATTGTGAAAAGAAGATACAATTTCAATGAAAAGTAATTTATTTGGAGGCAATTAATCTTCAAGGCATGCTAAAATGTATCACATACCCATATTAGTCAATAGTTAAAAAACTGTCTCACTGGAGAAGAAGGAGAAGAAGGAGAAGAAGGAGAAGAAGGAGAAGGAGAAGAAGAAGAAGGCAACAGTGGCATAAAAGTTGCTCAGTTTCCAATACAACCCAGAATTTGAAAAAACCTTGATAGAATTTACCTACCTATTAGTTTATTTTGATTGATGTTCAATACTTACTGAACTCTACATATGATACGAACACCCTCCAAAGACCTCCATAACACATCATAAACCTCATTTTCCCCGGTCCAAAAAAATTATGGTAACGCAGCTCACTGTAATTTTCAAACTGAAAAATGTATTTGTTGGTCTTGGAACAAACTATACAAATACATGTGTTACTAGTTAAGCCTCTAGTTGTTTAATACCTAGATTTGTATACATACTTTGTCCTGCTTTGACACAACAAATTTACTTCCCTAGGTGTATAACTTTAGTTCTTCTGACCCCCAGATGCCTTTCTCTTCCTGGAAGCAGTTAGGTCCACAGGTGCTTTGGGAGAGTTTTCTGGTTTCCCTCTCAACCGGTTTAGGTCATTGATTTGATGGAAGATCTCAAAAAGGACAATTTTCTCTTCCCTTTCTTCTTGATGCACAGGGCTACAATGCACAAAGAGCAATATGGATTGTTGTCTGACTTATTTTGGACTCTTTATCCTTTGGGTCTGAGATCGCACAGCACACCACACACTTGGGAGGGCACTTACGAACCTTTCTTGCAACATGCTCAATAGAGTCATCTTTCCCAGCTGGCTCTCCTTGAATAGGATACAATTTCTCCTTTGCATTCTTGCTACTTGAGGTTAATCTCCCAATTCTTGCATCGACATAACTTCCATGTGATTTTGGAATATGAAACAGAGTTTTGTCCAAGCAAATCTTGTTTAGCATTTTGTCATCAATGAACTTCTTCAACTTGTAACGGCTGTCAGGCTTGATCCTATCTTTCACATACATTGATGCTTTTTCTGCCATTCAAAATTTCCGCTCTCCAACTGTTTGTCAATCTTGTCCTCAATTGAGTTCTCATTTACTTGATTTAAGAATGGCGATCCTGGAACGATTCCCCTGATTGGGTTCAAAACTTTTTACATTATTGCAAGTTCAAAAAGAACATCTCGCATGGATATCTTCAAATGCTTGTGGTGGCTTTGTATTGCTGAATACCCCTTTTCAACGGGAGAAAGTCTTGATGGAAAACAATGCTTGAGTACAAAGCAAACATTCATCCCCATTGTTTTGAACTGACGCATCACAAGCATTTGCTTAGGTGTTCTCTTAGGTAGAGGGAAGCTCATGCCATCCAAGTATCAAGTCATCTCGTCGACCCTACCTTTTGACCAATTGCACCTGGCAACTATTTCAGGAATCATTTTATGTGCCTTTGGTAAAGGCAACATCGTTCTTTGGGCCATAGTGAGGAGTTCCTTCCAGATAATTAAAGCGAAGAGGACACAGTCTTTAGTGTTAGGATAAGACTTCAAAGAGATGACATCCTTGCAAAAATCTGGAATGACCGATTCAATATTGTCAGACACCAAGTAAAAGGTGTACGCCCACTTCAAACTCCTTTTGTAAACATTCAAAAGAAGTCTTTTCATGTTTGTTAGCTTTGTATGAGGAAACCAAATGAGAACTGCATAATGGACTTGAGTGGTGCCAGCAACAACAAATAAGACATACATCAAATTGACGACTGTGGCATGGTGCAAAACTTGAACTCGATACTTGGGCTTGTATACAAGCTGCTCAGATGCTACACTTCCAAATTCACATTGCAAGAAGGTGACATATAAATCAATGGATTGCCTAACTTGCTTTTGTAGATTTTTTTTGCTCAACGGTGGTTTGATCTCATGCCCACAATTGAAATTCTGAAGCTCCATGGCATGACATGCATCTTTAGAATCACTGTCATCTGACATTTGTTCATTGTCAGATGACTCCTAGCGGATTACCAACCATCCATCCAAAGAAGTAGCAAGGAACTCTTTCAACTTGTTTTGGAGGAGACCACCCTCAAACAAGTCCACAAGTTGCCAACCTACTTTTCAACAGTCGCCTTAATTTTGGACAGTACTCTCTCTTCATTTAATGAACCAAGCTTGTGAGCGGAGCCATCCTCTTGAGATAGCGGCTGAAGAATGGGGTACTTCAAAATAATTTCCAATTCAGTAGTGCTCTGTGACATTACTGGTCCCTCCTTCACTTTCTCCACCAGTTTGTCTTGTTTCTTATCGGAGAAGGTACAACCATACGACTTGCATATTTGCTTCAACTGATTGTTGGAAAGCTCTTTGAGTTCTGCTCTTTCCTTATGCTGCCACAATATATCAACATCAACGTCTGCCATGGATCAAATGGAAAGCACCTAATCATCCTTGAGCAATGCCAACTCCTGTTCGGACAATCCATCATAGGATCGTGACAAAATTGCGTGACACAGCTTTGACGTAATTGTGAACACGCATATATAATGCCACTTGTCACCACCTTGACCCTTACAAGCCAAATAGACACAGTGCTTGTCAAAAATCATGCGGATGGAAACTTCACGGATAGACAAATAGTCCTCTGTATTTTAGTCTTCATCATTGAAAGTCTCCTTTTGCAGAATGTCTGAAAACTGTCAGGAGTACTCGTAATCTTTCACCGCAGTGACATAATCAAAATGGCCATAACTCAGGGACAGATTTGTGCTCCAAAGAAAAGTTACCCTCCCCATACCATTCCGATAGGCAACAAAATGGCAAACAGCACTGCCAACACGCCGTACAGCACCCAATGACACCACGAGACCATTCTCCAAGATATCACACTGATCATGAGAAGTATTATAACAAGTTCACCCAAATTTAAAAGCCAATGAAGGATGTCTCTTCGTGGTGTTTAAGAATCCCATATCAGCACTCTCAATGAGCTCAAAGCACTCATTGTTGTTGTAACCGTGGTCTCCACAAATAGTCGTGGTGGGGAAATGAAGGCTATTCAGATTGTTGGTCCCCTTCATGATAATCAGACCAGATGTAAGAATGTCCTTTGTGGACTCTCCATGATTATTCATGTGGCATGACAATGATAGTCCAGTAGTAATTGAATTGATGCAGTTACCCACCGGGCCAAATGACTTGGGACTCTTGTGTCTTGATAGAGAGCTTTCTGCTGTGTAGGATGAACGCATTCTCATCTTTTTGTCATCTATGATCAGGTTGGTGTATCCTTCTATGAAACAAATGTCTGATGTCCTCCCACCAATGTCCCTAAATAACTTCTCAAGCTCTCGATCGATACCAAAAACAGGTTTCCAAAAAACAGAGTCTTCAACATCTTCAACCTCTGATGACATTGGTGCTCCAGCGCATTGACAACCAAAACTACGAAGCAAATCATTCATCCTAGCAATATTCTAATCAAGAGAGGAATGACGACTCTTCAACTTTGACAGAGACTCAGTCAATAGTGGATATGATGATGGATGCTTCAGTGCATTGGAGAGACCACAGCAATAAAAGCACAATCTAAAGAACACATGGAGGAAAGCTTCATACTTCTTCACATCCATCAAAGACTATTTCGTCTCCAGCAGATGCTTGTTCCAAAAGCCAAGAACTCTGAACAACAACTCAGCCTTATAGATTGAATTCATCACTTGGTTCAAATTCAAGACAGTTGTTCTCTTGATGTTCTGGGCTGTAATTGAGTTGAATTCGCACAGAACTTGTTTCTTGAGTTCCTTCACTTCTTCCTTGTATCCATATTCAGGTCGAAATCAACCGGTGTTGAAAGAGATGGAAAAATCAGAATATTTCAGTGATACCTCCAGCCAGATAGCTGCGTTGCTGAGTTGTCATCCAATTCAAAATCATCATCTAAATCTTCTCCTTCAACACTTGGTGTCCTTTTCTCGTCAATTAAGACTTATTCAGTTTCCTTTTCAACCTGAATATTGTCTAAGTCATCGGATGACTCCTGGGATTCCGCGCTGCTGCCTAGCTCTTCATTCTGGTTCAATTGACGAATGAAGTCATTGTCACATGGTGGAGAAGGATGAGAACTCACATCTTGATCATTAACAGATCTGGGAGTAATGCTACTGCGGAGAACTCGCGATGATGGTTTGTGCATCAGCATGATACTCGAGAGTACTGAATGAGGTTGCTTGTGCTGTGCAGATTTACCACAGTGTGCGAAAACTGAAGAGTACCAAAGTCAGTCCATTGTGTGGCACAGAGTTTCCAAAGTGAGGAGAGATGCTTGAGAGTACTGAATGAGGTTGATCGTGCTGTGCAGATTTGCCACAGTGCAAAGAGATGACGATGCGCGAAAACTGAAGACTACCCAATTTGGTTGATCATGTGGTGCAGAGTTCCCAAAGAGAGGAGAGATGGTCGAGAGTGCTGAATAAGGTTGATAGTGCTGCGCAGATTTGCCACAGTGCGAAGAGATAGCAGATCACTGAGAATGTAGACACAGGAAGTGAAAGAAGTTTGAGTCAGATGAATTTTTGAAGAGAATTAGGGACGGTGTGCAAAAGAATCTGTGTGACGATGTGGAAGACAGGAGCAGTTTGTTACCGCCGGGAACGATTAAGAATGCTTTGTTGCAATCGAAGAGGTGGTGGACATCAATTGGCATGTAGCAATAGTGCATGTCTTGTGTGGGATGAAGGGGAAACGGCATGCCTCACACTCTCACATGAGCCATCACAACTTTGGTATGAAAAATGAAAATTTACGCACGACCTGTGATGTGTAGGAGTTAGTATAAAATCGCCTAAAAATTGGTAATTTCCTTTTGACCTTGTTTACTCAACAGCCTGTAGGACAGGGATAAGTAAGACTGTAAAACCTAATTTGTGCGGATCTGATTTTCCCGCCAAAATCTTTATTGCATAATATCCAATTTTAGGCCCGGAGGACAATAAAAATGATCTCATCCATTTCTGTGGCTGTGCATATCCCAACTACCAGAGGTGGTGCAATGATTGCACCACAAATTTTGTGCGAATCCGCTCTTTTATTGTGGTGCAATTATTGCACCACCTCATCTAATAATATTCCGATGCATGTAGACAGTAGAGCAACAGACAAATTTGTGAGACACTTAGTTTCTGGATTATTCTGAACAGAAAATCTGTTACTATACATTTTTTCCCGATAATTTTGAATTATTCTAACATTTATTCTAATAAATTCATAATGTCATTATTTTTCTTTCTTGTTATTTTCTCAACAGTTTCTTTATAGCTCCAGCATCTTCACAACCTCCCCCTTGGAGATAAAGCTTTTTCAGGCCAAAATGCCAACGACATTTGTACATGTTTGTACATTGGAATAGGGCAACAAGGTGGTGCAATAATTGCACCACACATGGAAAACAAGTAGAAATATACCGGGGTTCTACAGAGGCGGTGCAATAATTGCACCACCTCTGTGGTAGTTGGGAAATCGTTAAAACAACAGAAAGTTCAGCGTTTCAACGGTTGTATTCACAGCTCTGTCAGCCGATCGCAAGAAAAGTTACTACAATTCAAAATAACTGGATACAAACTATGTCCGGCTTTCTTGCAAAATCAGATCCACACAAATTAGGTTGCACAGTCTTAGTAATTGCCCCGATGGAATAGAAGCCTCCAAAGATACTATTGAGGTAGTGTCCATTGCATAGGGAGTAATTTCCGATTTTTCTTTTTTCCACTGGAAATTTGCTCCCTGTCCGTCATCCGCAGGGGTGGAAATTTTTGTCTTGAGTCCAGGTCGGAGTCGGGCGTGGACTGAAAAAAAAATTCCACCCCTTCTTTCACCATCTCGACCGTTCTTCAATTACTTCTTGCCTTTTACGCACTTTTACTTGCTTTTATGTGCTTACATGCGGTTTTACATATGTTCGTTATGATTGTTTGGGTATTTTATATACCACTCCTTCTTTTCATTCACCGCCTCAACAATGTACCAAACACTGTTCAACATTTCCGTGTGAGATACTCCATATTTCACCATAATATCATATGGCGATCCACCACTGAAGTACCTCAATGCACATGCCAACTGAACTTCTGTACTAATCTTTCCATTTGGAATCGGTGGAGGTTCAGTTTGGTTGGTGCGTCGACGACCACGTCCAAGTGCCTTCCTCTTCCTTCGACTCCATGCCTTCCTCTGCTTCTTCATCTTCTCCAACATATGTCCGTGTGCTTTCTTGATCCCTTCCTTCAATTCCTCATGCAGATTGCAAAATGACTGATATGTCATATGATAGGCTCGCTGGAAATAATTGTCACCAAGACAAAGATATATTTCATGCACTGTGCGGCGGCAGCGAGGCTGTGCAGTGGTGTGATACCGATTGCCATGAACCCTCTTCTTTGCACGGCAAAAAGGCATAGCAGCAAATGCAGCACCTCAAGCAGCCAGGAGCTGGGTTTGTTGTAGATGACTCCCTGTCAACAGCCCTCAATATCATAAAAAATCCCGTAATTTTATCGTGGTCATCATAAAAACTTTTTATGATTTTGGCGAATCGGAATTTCGTGCGCGCTGCGACAAAAGCGTGGTTATTTTGCACTGTCGAAAAAGATGACGTCAATATCATAAAAATGTTTTATGATATTTCTGCTATCGTACATACTATACGGTACCGTACAATACAGGTAAAAGGGTAACTATGGACTTATTTTATACCAATAATATGCCTGGTAACTTACCTAACATAGGTACCATAGATAAAAATGTCTTGTACATAATGTCACAAATCCAACATAAGCAAGGACTGTCCATCTTTGTTGTCTCTTTTTTATGTACATTTTACAGTATCTGGTGTTGTAGCCATCAACAATGGTATGATGCCACAGTACAATGCACACTAACTAATATGCAATACCACCAGCCACATCTACACAACACAAAGGGTGTTTCGCAGTACTTATGTATTCAGAGATTGTTACCAATATGGCCTTGGTCGTAGATTCATGGCCTATGTCACTACCTAACTAATATGTGATACCACCAGCCACATCTGCACAACACAAAGGGTGTTTCGCAGTACTTATGTATGCAGAGATTGTGGCCAACATGGCATGCTTCTACACAATGGCAACTACAAGAAAGATATGTTTGTCATATATATATTGTCACAGACAGCAGATATAGAGGCTGAAACATAGATTAGATGAAAATGATTGAACCAAACCTCCAACAAAACAAAACGACGAGTTCTATGAAGTTGTTTTAGACAGAGAATCTTTTTGCTATGACAGCAGCTGGACTCTTAACAATTCATATCCCAACCATTTTCAAAAGAATGAAGTAATTTCTCTTTACTTATTATACAGTATTTTTCTGCTGTAACAAAAAAGAGTCAGTTATTTCAGTCTGCCTCCACATATATCATCCTATGAATTTGGACTCCTATGACTTTGACGGGTAATGAATTGTTAGGGCAAGAGTTCTGAGAGGGAGCATGAGAGACGGCTACAACATCCAAGGATGGCAGCAGGCATGTAAATGACCCAATACGACAATAAACAACAATGTCTATTAATATGGGTACTCAATATACATAATAGGTGACAACTATCAGTCCATAAGACACTGCAATATCTAGAAGCTAGAGTTTTTAGTACTATTTGCTGCTAGAAAATGTAATGAAAGAAACTTGGCTGTAATTTTGTAGCATATTAGAAAACAAGCGCCATACAGTGACACTGACAAATCTTTATGATCATAACTTACACCATGACGACTACAACTCCTTCAAACATGAACAAAAGTGGACATCCATTGGCATCAAACTTGTAGGCAGAACCTTGTCACAGTGACCCGTTTAAACAATGAAATGAAATATCACCTACAGAGGTGCAGTTCATACAAAAATTGGGAAAAGAGGGTTTATTTTTTGTAATCCTCAAGGAAACTTAGATTTTTTGATTGCAAAAGTATGATTGGAACTAGGAGTGAATCTTGATTGTCAGAGGATCGAGAACCCCATGGCTTAATCTGACACCCCAACAATACAGTCATGGCTATGGTGTGTATTGTAGAGAATTGAAAGTGGAGAATGTTGATATTAGTTTTTAGGGGCTTGGTTTCAACTGAAGTGCATCTATATAGAAACAAAGAAATACTGTATGAACCTGTCATGTAAATGACAACTATCATTTTCTTCATAGTCATAGTGCAATATTTATTTGTGTTTGAAATGAACACAAACTAATGTCATCTTCATAGAAAAAGGAGGAGGAATATGCAACACAGCAACAGAGCAATTAATTCATTCATGTGAATAATGTACCGTGGAAGATGGTTGCAAGGTGGGATATGACGGGGAGGAAGTTGCTGCGGCATTATTTGAGGATGCATTTTGTAGTGTAGAGTATTTTTTGCTAATGTGTTCCATGTGCATGGGACTGAGCATAGGATGGGTGGGGGGGGGAGCAGTCTCAGAAATAATACAGAAATAACATGAAGATAATTTTTTATTTTTTGGACACGTAATTTTTTGAGCGAAGTACCAGTATCATTGCTAGACCTTGTCCAAGTAACGATTTGTGGAGTGGAAATCAATGAAAAAGAAAGGTACAATATCTTTAAATAATTAATATTACGAGCGAAGTTAGACCTTCTTCGCGAAAAGAATGTCATACGATAGATATACGTACATGCGCGAACGGTAATAAAGGTAAATCCATCATAAAATCGTTTTATGATATTGTCCAGCGTATATCAACAGCCCTCAATATCATAAAAAATCCCGTAATTTTATCGTGGTCATCATAAAAACTTTTTATGATATTGGCGAATCGGAATTTCGTGCGCGCTGCGACAAAAGCGTGGTTATTTTGCACTGTCGAAAAAGATGACGTCAATAT
The DNA here is from genome assembly GCA_013187285.1 of Cyclotella cryptica. Taxonomy (NCBI): domain Eukaryota; phylum Bacillariophyta; class Thalassiosirophyceae; order Thalassiosirales; family Thalassiosiraceae; genus Cyclotella; species Cyclotella cryptica. The sequence continues at coordinate 24,772 of JABMIG010000094.1, read as the reverse complement.
CATAAAAATGTTTTATGATATTTCTGCTATCGTACATACTATACGGTACCGTACAATACAGGTAAAAGGGTAACTATGGACTTATTTTATACCAATAATATGCCTGGTAACTTACCTAACATAGGTACCATAGATAAAAATGTCTTGTACATAATGTCACAAATCCAACATAAGCAAGGACTGTCCATCTTTGTTGTCTCTTTTTTATGTACATTTTACAGTATCTGGTGTTGTAGCCATCAACAATGGTATGATGCCACAGTACAATGCACACTAACTAATATGCAATACCACCAGCCACATCTACACAACACAAAGGGTGTTTCGCAGTACTTACGTATTCAGAGATTGTTACCAATATGGCCTTGGCCGTAGATTCATGGCCTATGTCACTACCTAACTAATATGTGATACCACCAGCCACATCTGCACAACACAAAGGGTGTTTCGCAGTGCTTATGTATGCAGAGATTGTGGCCAACATGGCATGCTTTTACACAATGGCAACTACAAGAAAGATATGTTTGTCATATATATTGTCACAGACAGCAGATATAGAGGCTGAAACATAGATTAGATGAAAATGATTGAACCAAACCTCAAACAAAACAAAACGACGAGTTCTATGAAGTTGTTTTAGACAGAGAATCTTTTTGCTATGACAGCAGCTGGACTCTTAACGAATTCATATCCCAACCATTTTCAAAAGAGTGAAGTAATTTCTCTTTACTTATTATACAGTATTTTTCTACTGTAACAAAAAAGAGTCAGTTATTTCAGTCTGCCTCCACATATATCATCCTATGAATTTGGACTCCTATGACTTTGACGGGTAATGAATTGTTAGGGCAAGAGTTCTGAGAGGGAGCATGAGAGACGGCTACAACATCCAAGGATGGCAGCAGGCATGTAAATGACCCAATACTAAAACATTGAGGTAGTGACAATAAACAACAATGTCTATTAATATGGGTACTCAATATACATAATAGGTGACAACTATCAGTCCATAAGACACTGCAATATCTAGAAGCTAGAGTTTTTAGTACTATTTGCTGCTAGAAAATGTAATGAAAGAAACTTGGCTGTAATTTTGTAGCATATTAGAAAACAAGCGCCATACAGTGACACTGACAAATCTTTATGATCATAACTTACACCATGGCGACTACAACTCCTTCAAACATGAACAAAAGTGGACATCCATTGGCATCAAACTTGTAGGCAGAACCTTGTCACAGTGACCCGTTTAAACAATGAAACGAAATATCACCTACAGAGGTGCAGTTCATACAAAAATTGGGAAAAGAGGGTTTATTTTTTGTAATCCCTCAAGGAAACTTAGATTTTTTGATTGCGAAAGTATGATTGGAACTAGGAGTGAATCTTGATTGTCAGAGGATCGAGAACCCCATGGCTTAATCTGACACCCCAACAATACAGTCATGGCTATGGTGTGTATTGTAGAGAATTGAAAGTGGAGAATGTTGATATTAGTTTTTTAGGGGCTTGGTTTCAACTGAAGTGCATCTATATAGAAACAAAGAAATACTGTATGAACCTGTCATGTAAATGACAACTATCATTTTCTTCACAGTCATAGTGCAATATTTATTTGTGTTTGAAATGAACACAAACTAATGTCATCTTCATAGAAAAAGGAGGAGGAATATGCAACACAGCAACAGAGCAATTAATTCATTCATGTGAATAATGTACCGTGGAAGATGGTTGCAAGGTGGGATATGACGGGGAGGAAGTTGCTGCGGCATTATTCGAGGATGCATTTTGTAGTGTAGAGTATTTTTTGCTAATGTGTTCCATGTGCATGGGACTGAGCATAGGATGGGTGGTGGGGGGGAGCAGTCTCAGAAATAATACAGAAATAACATGAAGATGTTATTTTTTTATTTTTTGGACACGTAATTTTTTGAGCTAAGTACCAGTATCATTGCTAGACCTTGTCCAAGTAACGATTTGTGGAGTGGAAATCAATGAAAAAGAAAGGTACAATATCTTTAAATAATTAATATTACGAGCGAAGTTAGACCTTCTTCGCGAAAAGAATGTCATACGATAGATATACGTACATGCGCGAACGGTAATAAAGGTAAATCCATCATAAAATCGTTTTATGATATTGTCCGGCGTATATCAACAGCCCTCAATATCATAAAAAATCCCGTAATTTTATCGTGGTCATCATAAAAACTTTTATGATATTGGCGAATCGAATTTCGTGCGCTGCGACAAAGCGTGGTTATTTTGGACTGTCGAAAAGATGGCGTCAATATCATAAAAATGTTTTATGATATTTCTGCTATCGTACATACTATACGGTACCGTACAATACAGGTAAAAGGGTAACTATGGACGTATCAAGATTTTTTTTAAAAATCTTAGTTTATCACTGAGCAGAATTGTTTTCCTTCTCCTTGGTGGTAAGACACTTTTTCACTTTTCACTAATATTGGTATCATCTGTTTATTTTCTCTATCATTACCTGTAAATATGCTGTTTTCGTGTCTGACAAGCATGGGTAGTGTTAATCTTTTAGTCTATGGTTACCTTTAAAAATATATCTAAATCCATTATAACGCATGGCCAAAAATGGCTTCAAAGAAAACGCATTACTTACAACGTGTCATTCATCACCAAAAAATGGTTTCAACGTAAACCTAAAGGCATGAAAGAATATTTCTATTTACATTAACGCACACCAAAAATGGTTTCAACGTAGCGGCGGTTAAAAATCAAAATATCTAAATTCAACCTACCGCGATTGTGCGGCGGCTCGATTTATCAAGATTTTTAAAAATTCTTCTCCTTCTCCATTTCCGGAGCGCTTTTTCACTTTTGCACTTTATGGTTGAAATCATATATACTCTGCTAAAAATGCCTAAGTTTTTTTGTTTATACGCATGGGTATTCAATCACTGTTGATATCACGATTACCTCTAAAATTATATCTAAATGCAATTTGTAGCATGGCCAAAATTCAATACATTCTTACTTGTAAAGAGAAGCGTGAATCATCAAGCAGATGGCCCGCGCGGCCATTTTGCATTGCCCCATAACAGAACAAAACAATGGGATTTCGCTCACGCAGACAGTCATCCCCTTCGATCTCTGCGAGTTCATGGAGTTTTGAGCCGTGAGTTGGCTCATCGTCTTCCCAGCCATCGCGCCAACACGGCGTCCTTAACGCCCCTCAAAGACAGGTTGGTTGTTGTGTTATGCTGATTTTGGTTTTTTACGTGCTAAACAATTTAATTGAAAATCGTCCTTACTGACCCTGCCATTCCTCCCGCACCCCTCTGCAATAACAGCCGTGCTGGCAAAAAAAGAACCAGGTTCATTGCTCACCTGAGAGGTGAGTTCTTCCATTTTTTATTTTCGACTCATTTAATTGAAAATTGACACAACTGACCCTGCCCTTCCTCTCCACACCCCTCCCACATCAAATCAACAACATCGCTAGCGTCGCCGTGTCCTCTACGATCAACGAAGGCCTTGCTGGCAAAAAGAATCAGGTCCAATAATCACCTGACTGGTGAGTTCTGCCATTTTGTTTTCTTATTTCCCACTATTTAATTGAAAACTGAATGTGCCAGACCCTGCCCTTCCTCTCCACACCCCTCCCACATCAAATCAACAACATCGCGACGCTTAGCCACGTCCTCTCAGAGCAACAGCCATGCTGTCAAAAAAGAATCAGGTCCATTACTCACCTGACTGGTGAGTTCTGCCATTTTATTTGTTCTTTTCAACTATTTAATTGAAAATGTCAGTGCTGACCATGCCCTTCCTCTCCAAAACCCCTCCCACTTCAACTCAACCCCATTGGCCCATCGCGCATCCTCTCCTATCAAGAGCCCCTGCTGGCAAAAAAAAAGAATCAGTTCCATTACTCACCTGACTGGTGATTTCCGCCGTGTTTCTTTTTTCTTTTCAACTATTTAATTGAAAATTCAATCTACTGATCCTACCGTTCTTCACCATACCCCTCCCAATTCAAATGAACTTTGGCCAACAACTACGGACTATCGTAGCGTCCTGTCAGCGCAACAAACGTATTGAAATAGTTCGAAAGGACGTAGAAGAAGAGGGTTGCGAGGGAGAGTAGCGACACTTAATTGTAATCTCTTTGTTGTCTCTGGGTCAATACTGAATATCTTAGATCTAATTGTAATATCTTTCTTGACTCTGAATGAATACTGACTAGACATCACATCATTATTCACACTAAGTATGTTACATTGCATGTCTACTAGAGAGTACAAATGTCATATGTCGCGACATTCACATGTCTTCTAGACAGCCCACGAAATGTCTTCCTGACATGTCTCAGCAACATTCCGAGACATGTCTTCAGTGTCGCGAATGTCGCAACATGACATGTCTTTGGTACCCCCCAGCCGACATGTCTGTCTTTGGTACCCCCCAGCCGACATGTCGTGTCGCGACATTCCCAACATAGCGACTCCTCCTCACCCTTAGAATCAAACTTGGGCAGTAAAACTGTTGGGATAGGTACTTCACCTCACCCTACAACGATTCATTCCCCATAAAGAACCAATCACGATTGTTTTAATATATAAAGAAATTTATTATCAGGCAGATCTTTGCCATATTCGTCAACAGGCTGTTCAACAACCATGCTCTGGGGGCTGCTCTGCGACCAGTCTTGTCAATTTATACATAGCAATCAACTCCCATGTTATAAGGGCTGTTGCGAATTCAAAACAGACTCATTTCACGCAACTCCTCCTCATCCTCAGAGTGAAACTTGGGTAATATTTCTCTTTCTTGCAAAACTGTTGGGATAGGTACTTGACATCACCCTAAAACTCTATTCATTCTAAAGCAAGTCTATGGACCATCTCGAAACCTGGCGCAACTCTAGACGTAGAGGCAGCTGCCACCTTCTCATAATCGACCAAAATGGCGTCAGAAGTCATGCCAGTGCGCCCTAGCTTTATTAAATCGGAAAGCACATGTAAGTACTACAAAAGTCATGCCAGTGCACGCCGCTCTAGCTTATCAGAAAGCGTTTACTACAAAAGTCGTGTCCGTGCGCACTGTGTGAGCAAAGCGAGCGCAGCCCGCATGCTAACTGCCACTGTTATAACTTCTTCATTTGTTCGGGCTCCCGCCACTTCTAAAAAATCTTGCAGCGGCTGCTAGTAATATTGAGTTCGCGATCGCGGAGAAGAAGAAGCAGGAGGAGTTATTCTTCAGTACAATACGAGAGTGCCAAAAGAGTGCCGGATCTATGGAAAAGGCATGAATAAGTCGATTATATGACTACTCTCCGCCTTCTTTTGAAACAGCCGACTTTGTCAAACATGCGAAAGTACAGCTTGGAGATGCTTTTTCCTGCCTCCTATGATACTTAGTGACTACCTTTATTTTTTAAAAACATTTAATATATTTGCTGCTGACCATAAAAAATTACACGGCAACAATGGGATTTGCCGCCCAAAATGTAAATGCAGTGGACTCCAATTTTAGAGTGCAGGACTGTGACCTAGAGGGCTTCATCGCATCTACAACACCTGTAGATGCAATACAACCCTTTAGGTCACACTCCTGCACTCTAAAATTGGAGAACGGAACTGTCCGATTGGAGTGAGGGGGACAGTTGTGTGGGGAGCGATCGCGACGAGCAGGGAGAGGCGGTTTTTATAGTTTTTATTCATGCGGCAAAAAATAAATAAGCTGTTTTACATAAGCCAAATTATGCGAATAATAGTGAGACGTCAATTTAGTAGTGATTTCTACGCTGTGCAGGACCAGCCATCTCCAAGCTGTAGGCATTCAATGCCGTGTTAGGTCTAATCAGCAGAGAAGGCATTAAACGGCTTCAAGTGACGTATGCTGCCGTTTGAAGCATTTACAGCAATGCAACAAAGGAATTCGTAAAACGTGTACTGGAACCCAACGAAGCATTACGATTTACATACTCTCATCTATTTCACAAGGAATCAGCATACTTTTACTGAAACGGCATAATACATCACTCAATGCCAATTTGGTTAAAGTATGCCGAATCTATACAAAACGGCCGAGAGTACGTGAACGGCATGCTACCACATGGCACAGAAAGTCAACTTCTTCTTGGTGACGTCATATATAATATGGCCTCAGTTGTTCTTGACTGCTCTTTCAGCTTGAAGCACGAGCTCTGACATCATTCATGACTACGAGGACACACCATTGCTTAAGCCCTGTTCCACGACTACCTACCAAAATAAATCTATTTTTCTATAGGTAACATGATAGTTCTTACTAATCCTATCAAATATTTTCATCATTGTACCTTTATGATTTTCAGATCATTTTGCCAGTTTTGGCATTAAGAGTAAAACATCACGTTTTCTCATACTTCCATGAAGAATCAGAGCAGACATTTCAAGATTCGACCTCGCAACATCTGAAGAGAAGATAATAAGATTGATTCAATCAAGACCAAGACCTGTAATATAAAATAGGTAATTCATCGGCAACTTTCCAGCAATTGAGAACGAACATAAGTAGATGTATTATTTATTAAAAACAAAAGCACTCCTATCATCGAAGGAATGGCTTAATAAAATATTATATGGCATAAAATGAAATATTTTCTCTCATTGTAGAAAAACGGGGGTAGGACGACTGGCATATGAAAGATGGAAGCAATAGTAATCACTCAAGTGTATGGTGTAAGCTTACGTTGTATAGTAAGAGTGTAGTAACACGATCGTGTGTCAGGGGCAACACCCTGCATCTTTATACCAAGCACCAAACATTGTACAATATAGATTGAGCATTGGCCATACTAACTAAAGAGATACTTGATTGAGCCTACTTTTGCTGGCAAATGCATATTGGAAGTAGACAGCCTAGGAGAGGTGTGTCTACGATGCTACACCACAAATGACGGATCAGCAGTACCCTGCACCTATTCTTGTTCATCACAGTTCCAGTTGTAACCCTAGATACCTTGCTATGAACAAACCACAAACCAGGTTGGACCTACCCATTGTCAACTTACAAGATACTTCACAGAGCTTGGAAAGTACGAAGGAGGGTGGGTTTCATGTTCCTGACTTCAATGTTGGTGTTGAGCATGGGACCTTTTAACAGTCTTACCTCCTTTGTCCTATCAGTCTGCCATCTACATTGGAACTCGATGTCAGTTGGAGAAACTTTCATGTTAAGGCAGTGGGTGTCAAAAATCCTTCTTCCAAAGCCTTGCACTCTATACTCTTCTCATACCTTGTAGCTAGCATCAATGAGCGAGGTCTCTTTTGGATTTGCTCAAGCTTGGAGTAAATATTCTCCACGTAATAGTCGCCAGCCCGAGTTCTTTCAAGCATCCATCCTTCAGTTCTACCAGTCCTCTCCAGCCTCTTAACAGGTCATTGGGTCCACTAAACTACCTTCATACCTGAACCAGTCATACCAACTACGGGGATGACATAATGTTTACAGAGCCCATGTTCATTCTTGAATTGTCCAGACATTGGCCAAGCTACTACTGAGAAATCATCTCTGTCCTCACAGTACTGTAGGTCATATTATAGGCTCCAAAATCTGTCCAATCTGTTCCGTAGAGTAGAAATGAAAGCCGCCCATGCAGCTTTCCATATCTGGGACAGGCATGCAAAAGCCCTCAGATTGAAATTGAAACTGATCCTCGAAAAGTTTGATGACTGCATGTACCACTTCACTGATATATGCTCAATTTTGTGAGACTTTATCTCCCATCCTGACAGAAATACCTGTTGTGAAGAGAAAGTACCACCGTCTTTCACTCAGACAAAGGGCCGTGATGTAAGACCCCGTAGGCTGGTTGTGGAAAGTACAATGTTGACACCACTAGCAGGTGAGGTCTTCCATAGTACAGTAGTGGTAAATAATTGCACCAGCAGTTCTGAACTGAACCATATGTCTCGATTGTCCAGGTTCCATTGCTCTTATTTCCAACATTATTGCTTGAAGCATTCTGTTGTGTTGACCAAGTCAAAGGGGGCCAAGGGGGCATAGGAGTAAGGCCAAGGGTATTGCCATATTTGGTCCTAAACTGTACTTCTCTGAGATGCCCATCAATTGTGACTTTGGTTCTAGCTCAAAATGAACCATGCTGTGCTCAAATACAAATGCTCTCAAAGCATGTGTCATCCAATGATTTTACAGTGTCCAAGTGCTTTCCTCTGATATTTTGACTCTGACAGTTTGGGTATTGGAAAGATGTGGACATGTGATCTCCAGCATGAGGAAACGATCCAACTCCCCAACCTCTTGGATGGTAGCTCTGGTGAAATCCTCAGGTACAGATGTCACACATATCAAGATCATGGTGGGAGAAAGTTTTTGGCACACCACATACTATCACATGCCCTGAAGGAACTCCTGTGTAATTTCTGCAAATGATCCCTGAGCAGTATTTTACCCTCCATAGATATTTGAGACAGGGTCCTTCCAAGTTCCACCACATTGTCCTTCTCCATCTGCATTGGCCAAGGACGTGCCTATTTTCAAGTCTAGCAAGAATAGGACGTTAACAACTCCCAGCAACCCCCAGATTGAAGAAATCATCTGCCTCTACAACAATAGGAATCTATGCATCACCCACTGCAGCTGTGAGGAAGACATATGCATTCACTGCCTGTGCATCTTTTTTGACTGCATGGACCAAGCAATGATACAATTTGTAATCTCTTTGTCTTATGGGGAGAATATCCTATGCACTTGGACTGCTCTCTTTTTCTTTTATTTGGTAAATTAATGTATTGCAAAACCTCAATCGCCATAAAGAAATTGTTCTTATCATCAATCAACTTTGTTGAACCGTGCCTATTTTCAAGTCTAGCAAGAATAGGACGTTAACAACTCCATGTTGGATATAGCAACCCCCAGATTGAAGAAATCATCTGCCTCTACAACAATAGGATCTGGCACACCCACTGCAGCTGTGTGGAAGACATATGCTTCACTGCCTGTGCCCTTATTATGAGTGAAACTCTTTTTTGAATGCATGGACCAGCCAATGATACAATTTGTAAGCTCTTTGTTTTATGGGGGAGAATAACCTGTGCACTTGGACTGCTCTTACAGAGTGATTTTTAAAGATGCTGCGGCTTCTGCCCCACTGCTGACAATTATAGCAAACAGAGGCGTAAATAATGTTGTGTGTCCACAATTAATGGCATACATCACAACCAAGTCATGATTGATTCTCAGCCCCTAGGTTGAATCTGTGGACTCTGCTGCTGACTTCTTGCTGCTATTTACTTTTTCTGTAACTGTTGTGACTATTTATTTTCCAATCATGGCCAAAATGGAGACTGGAGCAAACTTTATCGTATTTACCTGTAACAAAAAAATAATTGGAACTGAGTTTTCCAAAAGGAGTGATTACCATAATGACGTCCTGTGATATATCTCATCATTAGTTCTCTGCTCTCTCGTGTATACTGCCTGCCAATAAAATACACGCTTTCTTAAAATCTCAATAATCATGAAAACAAAACAAAGCATCTGGCTCATTGTATTAATTCATATGGCCACAAAAACTCTAAATACTTCCATCCAAGCAAGCCGTCAGTGTCCATCCACTCCCAGCAACTACAAACCCATAAACTCCAGCCCCCACATCAAAATCCACAATCGGTAACCTCCTTCCTATACAAATTCTGCCCCCCACTCCTGGTATTACACTGAAAATTCAACTCCAAACTAATAATATAATGAAACCAATTGGTGGGCAAATACAGAACATCCCCGGGCTGCAACACAATTTCATTGACACGCGCCTTCTCAAATTCCGGAAATGCCTCCAAATCGGGATCGCTCCAATCCACGGCCGAATGCCGCGCGGAGGGATGTCCTCGCGGCAACAGGTTCATATTACTACATTGATTGGGATGGGCGAGGATGTACCGCCGTTGTCCGTAGAGGACGTTAATGGCATTGCGGGAGAGGTCGAAGTGATTTTCGGCAATGACGCCCTTCATTCCGAAGCGGCAGTGAATGCCCTGTTGTTTTTTGGGGTTGATCATGTAAAAGGGTCGTTCGTCTCCTTCTCGGGGTTGGAAGTAGGTGAGTTCGTCAAAGAGCCATTCGGAGGAACCCTTGTCGCAGCTTCCGTCTTCGGTGTGTTCGCCCATTTTTCCACAGCCAATGAGTCGGAAGTACCAATGTGGATTGTCGGGGCCTAATTTATCATCGGTGACATTGGCATGTTCCAACCATTCCAGATACGTCATTCGAAGGTTCTCCGTGGGAGGATGCCAATTCTCCGCAGATTCCTGCGCCACTCGATCTCTGGCCCGTTTCATCTCACGTTGCAACCTATGCAATTCCTCCTGCGCCGCCTCATCCTCCGGATTGTCCTCGGCCAACCGCTTCGCCGCCTCCAATTGAGCCTTGATTTCATTCACCTCCTCCATCTCCTTCATCGCCTCGGCCAATTCCTCTTGATCCCCCGTCCAAACCCATCATGCACCTCCTCTCCCCGTCTCCTCCTCTCATTCATCTCCTTCCACTGCGCCTTCTTCACATCCCTCGGCCGCTTATCCACCCAATACATGAAATGATTGTTGGGACTGTATTCCGTACGACGATTCGTATCCTCCTTCCCCATGAGTAACTTTTTCATGTATTCGGCATCGTTCCATCGTTCGGCCGTCCGTGCCGCGGCGGGATCATTCCGAACCAAAAGGGCAACTCCTCTCGCGGTAATTATTGGCCTTGTCCAATTCGGTACGATAATCAAAGACACACAAGCCTTGATACAATTGATAATGCGGGGTGGGATCATCGGGGGACCAATTCTTTAATACATCCAATACCGGCCATTGGATGGGGTATCCCTCCGGTGGATACGTGGGACAATGGAATATATCGTAGGGGGTGGACGCGAGGGGAGATTGTGTATAAATGCCCTGTCGTTGACGTTGTTCCGCCACCCATTTTAGGGAACGTTCGTCGTCTTTGGGATAAATGTGCGTGTCGTACTCTCGTCGTAGTTCCGTGTACCAATCCTTACGACAGCCGATATTGCGCATGGATTCGGGAATGATGTATTTGGATCCTCCGCGGAGTTTGGCGAGGAGTCCGTGATTGGATTTGGATTGGAGTTTTTGTTCGAAACGTTGGATCGGGTCCGGCCTTGTTGTTTTATTCGAGTGCATTAGTTTGAAGGCCGTGAAGCCGATGAGGGCAAAGAGGACGAAGGATAAGATGCCCAGTTGGAGGTTGGGATCGTGGATCCACCCGCTGTGGCGGCGTTTGACTCGTCGCGTGGTCTTTTTCTGCTCGCGTAGCTTTTGGCCTCTCTTCGTTCGATGCGGCGTTGGTCGCGGGAGATGGAGGGGTCGTCGGAGTGGCCGCTGGAGTGCCCGTTGGTGGTGGCGGTGTGGCCGTTCTCGGTGCCGTTGGCCGTGGAGTGCGGACGGCGTTGTTGCATGGTTTGTTGCATGGTTTGGTTGATTTGGTGTTTGGTTTGCCGGACGGCTCGTTCAAGTGAGCCGTGGATACTTCGTGGACTCGTCTTTGCTTCTCGATGAATGGATCTTCTACCTATGATTTTGCCTGATGGTGGTCTTGAGTATGGCGTCGTACAATATTGTACCATACAGTTGCTAGAGATGTTTTAATTGTAAATACCGTCAACGGCGTTCGGGTTTATTTTGAGGTCCAACAATGCGATGATGAGAAGATGCATGGGAGAGATTTTGGCGTGGTGCGATGATCACCACCGGTTCGTGGCGTCAAGAAAAGATGCGTCCGTTGGTTGGATCTTGTTTGGTTGTTCTCTCTTGCGTAGATTGTGTTCCATTCTTGCCTTTCAAATAAGAAAGGTATTGTTCAAAATTAACCTTTCCAATAAAAGTGTATCAAATGCTTACCTTTGTAATCCATTACTAATACTTTTCAAAGGTATCTGATCTGAGAATAGACTTCAAGGTCAACTTCAATGCAAGATAAATATAATATTATATTACCAGCAGCCACTGCAAGATTTTTTGTAGCGTGCTGGACAGAATACGATTTGTAGAGACAGAGGAAGACGTACTTTGAAATAAAGTGCTTGTAGTAGTATGCCACTTTTCTACGCTTAATTAATATGTACTATAGTTGTTGCAAATGGGCGCGAGCGCCTCGCGCGCTTCGCACGCGCCCATTTTAAAAGTATGTACCCTTTTTTAGTTTGCAAAATCATTCTCTTGTTAGACGTAGACACTCTTTTGTGACACGAGAACGTTCCCTTCAAGTTTACAGAACCATGGTTGTATGATTAAAATGATAAAAAATATGTACAATACCTAGTATTATGGTACAGAGTATCCCTTTCTTGGATGTAGCATAGCATGTGCACGCGTCTCTACAGAAACACGTCTGTTGATTGGATCCTGTTGGATCTTGTTTCCTTCTTGTCTTGAGGGGGTATGTTCCATTCTTATTCTCCTGAAAGAAAAGGTACATTTCAAAATTTATATAGCCACATTTTGAAACATCTATATATTACCTAAAGATTTATTTCGATAGATTTTTTTGATCCGGCATTGTCTCAGTCTTCAACTTCAACTTGAAGGCTACCACAATTTTGTGGCAGGAAGAAGTCAATATGGTTGTATGGAAATAATAATAGCGCCCACTTTGTGAGGGCGGTTATATGATATTATGGAGCCCCAGGACATTGTTTGACAAAACCATGTCGTTTATTCAGAGGAAGCAATTTTGTCAGTGTCCTGTCAAAACTGGCAACATTTCAGAGAAGGAGTAGCCATTATAATATTTCAAAACCAACAGTGGTTTCAAACACTGGTAAGTGTGATTGTGTTGTACGGCATGTTAGGAAAAGTCTTAGCACGAAGAAATACAAAAGCATAATGAACAAGCATTTTCAGTTTCATGTGGAGAAATCATGCGAACAATTTTGTAGAGAAAGGGATTGGAACCATGGACCACATTTGTCTCAACGCACTATCAAACCAAACCTTTTTCATATGTAATAGCTTAAAATGTTTTCGAGGCTAAACTAAGACAAGATATCTCTTCCTATTGGAGGCAATTAAAGATTGTCTTTTGGATAGATTCATTTCTACATGTATTCCAAACACTGACCCATTTCATCCAATGAAACAATGAGAAAAGTTTGTTTTGTCAAATAAAGTTGCAAAACAGCAACAATAGCTTCAAGTTGCAATAAGCAGTTGCTAACAAATTCAGTACTGTGTTGAGACGCTGAGAGACGATGATGAATGATGTGAATGATGAAGGATGAATGATCACCGTTAACGGCATTCGGGTTTGTCTGGAAAGTCACCAACAATGTGACAAGAAGGCGATGGGATGAGAGAGATGATGGGAGTGGATGGAGATGCGATGATTGTATTGTACCTAGAATTATGGTATTGTACAGAGTATCCCTTTCTTGGATGTAGCATGTGCACACATCTCTACAGAAACAACACGTCTGTTGATTGGATCCTGTTGGATCTTGTTTCCTTCTTGTCTTGAGGGGCTTCGAGGGGTATGTTCCATTCTTATTCTCCCGAAAGAAAAGGTACATTTCAAAATTTATATAGCCACATTTTGAAACATCTATATATTACCTAAAGATTTATTTCGATAGATTTTTTGATCCGGCATTGTCTCAGTCTTCAACTTCAACTTGAAGGCTACCACAATTTTGTGGCAGGAAGAAGTCAATATGGTTGTATGGAAATAATAATAGTGCCCACTTTGTGAGGGCGGTTATATGATATTATGGAGCCCCAGGACATTGTTTGACAAAACCATGTCGTTTATTCAGAGGAAGCAATTTTGTCAGTGTCCTGTCAAAACTGGCAACATTTCAGAGAAGGAGTAGCCATCATAATATTTCAAAACCAACAGTGGTTTCAAACACTGGTAAGTGTGATTGTGTTGTATGGCATGTTAGGAAAAGTCTTAGCATGAATAAATACAAAAGCACTAAATGAACAAGCATTTTAGTTTCACATGGAGAAATCATGCGAACAATTTTGTAGAGAAAGGGATTGGAACCATGGACCACATTTGTCTCAACGCACTATCAAACCAAACCTTTTTTCATATGTAATAGCTTAAAATGTTTTCGAGGCTAAACCAAGACAAGATATCTCTTCCTATTGGAGGCAATTAAAGATTGTCTTTTGGATAGATTCATTTCTACATGTATTCCAAACAATCTCGCAAAATAAATCAAGAGATAATACATACATCCATTAAAATTTGTCAATAGAAACTTTGAAATGTATTTTTAACATTATGAGCACAAGAATAGAACACACCCTTCTTGAGACAAGATCCAACCAATGATTGTTTCTCTCGAGACATGTGCACAAGATACACCCAAGAAAGCGATATGATACCATACATGCTATGTAGCGGATTATCACATTTCCATTCAGTCCCATCACCTCATCCCATCCCATTGCCTTCCCATCGCATTGTTAGTTGGGGACTTACAGACAAACCTGAATGCCGTTGCTGCCATCCATCTTTTGCAATCGTCTTGTCTCTCAGCAACTGGATATACCCAGTGACAGTCGAGCACAACCAATCCCAAGTCCAAGACCAGGCCACCGTCCGTCTCATCTGACCAAACCATGCAGCAAACCATGCAACAACACCATCCACACTCCACCACTAATGGCACCAAAAACTGCCACGCCAATGGCCACTCGGATGCCTTCCGTGAACAACACCGCCTTGAACAACAAGAGGCCAAAAAGCTACATTAGCAAACCAAGACCGCATGATGGGTCAAATGACGCCGTGGAACGATGGATGGATGCACGATCCCAATGTGCAACTGGGTCTCTTGGCCTTTGCCCTCTTCACCCTCAATGGCGTCATGGCATTCCAACTGATGCACCACTTCAATGAGATGAAGGATCCCGTACAGTGCTTTGCCAAAAAGCTCCAAACCAAATCCAGCCACGGTCCGAATCACGGATTCCTTGCCGAACTCTGCGGAGGAGCCAAATGCATCATTCCCGAATCCATGCAAAACACCAGCTGTCGCAAGGACTGGTACACCAAATTTTGTTGCAAATACAACACGAACATTTACCCCAAGGACAACACATGCTTTCTGAAGTGGGCAGAGGACCAACGCCACTGACAGGGCATCTACCAACAGTCTCCCCTCCCCTCCACTCCCTACTACATCCACGACTGTCCCAAACACCCCCGTAGGGCTAACCCATCCACTGGCCCATGTTGGATGTGCTCCACAACTGGCTCCCTCATGATCCCACCCCGCATTACAAACTGTACCAAGGCCTCTGCATCTTTGACTATCTGACCGAATTTCACAAGGCAAACAATTATTGGGAGAAGGAGCTGCCCTTCCTGATATGGAACGATCTCACAATGGCAAGGACGGCCAAACAATGGAACGATGCCAAGTATATGAAGAAGCTGCTCATGGGGAAGGAGGATACAAATTGGAGGACGGAGTATAGTCCCAACAATCATTTTATGTATTGGGTGGACAAATGGTCCAAGGAGGCAAGGAAGGCACAGTGGAAGGAGTTGAGGGAGAGGAGGGAATGGGGGGGAGAGGTGCATGATAGGTTTGGATGGGGGGATCAGGAGGAGTTGGCCAAGTGATATGGGAGATAGGGGAGGTCAACAAACTCAAAGTTTGGTTGGATGCGGCCAAGCAATCGGCACAGGACAATCCCGACGACAAAGAGATGCAGGAGGAGGTGGAGAGGTTGCAGCATGACATGAAGCAGGCCAAAGAGTGTATGGCACAGGAATTGGCCAAGAATTGGCATCCTCCCACCAAAAACCTGCAACATATCTCAAATGGCTGGAACATGCCAACATCACCAACGATAAGCTGGGACCCGACAATCTGCATTGGTACTTCCGTCGCATTGGGTGCGGGAAAATGGGCAAACACACTGAAGACAGAAGCTGCAACAAGGGATCCTCTGAATGGCTATTCAACAAACTCACATACTTTCAACATGGGAGGGAGACGAATGTCCCTATTACATGATCAACCCCAAAAAACAACAGGGAATCCACTGCCAATTAGGGAAGAAGGGCATCATTGCCGAAAATCACTTTGATCTATCCCACAATGCCGCAATGCCGTTGACATCCTGAATGGACAGATGGAGAGCTTGGAGATTTTTATGAAGACTTTTCAGATCTTTCAAGAATGAAGATCCAAAGAAGAAACAACAGAAAGCCCTACCAGCAGTTGTCATCCAAGAACTTGCCAAAATGAGGTTCTCTGAAACCCAAATAACAATCAGAGAGTTGGCAATTGGTGCATATTTTTGCATGCAGGTCCTGTGAATATTTGATGGTTCCGGCTGTGGAGGAGAAGAAAACTGTCATCTTACAACTGAAGGACATCAGATTCTCCAAGAACAGCTTTGAGCTGAACCATGCTGATTCTCACCTTGAACATGCAGACAGCATCTCCCTCAACTTCACAAATCAAAAGAACGTAATAAAGGATGACTTGGTGACACACCAACGCACAGGGGACACCTTGTTCTGCCCTGTACACATCTTTGAAAAAAAATTGTGAAATGAATCAGGAACTATGCAGGGTCCTCCGATAATACTCCCATCTCTGCCATCTGGAGAAACAAGAGAATTAATTGTATCACTTCTGAATAAATGACAATTGCCCTTTGCAATGCCATAGAAGCCTACAGCCAAACAAAACTGGAGATTAACAAAGAAGAGATAGGGACACACTCCCTTAGATCGGGTTCAGCAATGGCGATGTACCTAGGTGAGTGCCTGGTCTATGTCATCATGATGATCTGGCGTTGGTCAAGTGACGCCTTCTTATCATACATCCGGAAACAAGTGGAACAATTGAGCCACAAAGTTTTGTCAAAAATGCTCCGCTTCCAATTTCACCGTCACGTACGGGATGGGGAAATGGAAAATTGAGATATGACCAAAGACGACAACATCATCCAAACAATGCTGAGTCAAGAAAAAAACATTACTGGCAGAATGGCTCAACAAGTTAGGATGATTCCTTTGGTCTCACAATGAGATGCTAGAAGAACTTGATTGGCAGAGCATCTCTTGCGCTAGGAATTAGGTGCAGGCCGAATCTTATTCTAAAGATTTGATTCCAATGCCATAATGTCCTTTTCTTTAGATTAGTAATCTACTCTTAGGGAAGAAAGTGAGAGAGATGTGAACAAGCACATCTTAGGCACATAGGAGAATCCTTTGTGCACATCTTGTGCTTGCAACTCAAAGCCATACTCACGACTCTCGAGAGAAGGGTTGTAGATGAGAAGAGGTGTCTGAGTCCAATGTGTATCATTGTTGTAGGGAGATTGGAGCGAGGAGACAGATAGATGGAGTTCTGTCCCTTTCTTTGTATGGTTCAAAATTTTTGAAAAAATTGGAGCAGAGGATGAATAGGGGCTCACTAAGTTGCAAATTCCAATTTTGGTTACTGTCCCAAAAACACAGTAATCAGTAACTGATCGTAATTACTGCAGTAATTACAGTAGGTTCCAGTGAAATTACTGTCACAATGCAACTTTCTGAGTCCCATTACAGTGGGAGTATATATACTCCTACCATCTCAATTTTTTGTAATATTACTGTTGGAATCTTACAAAATCACGTTACTGTTGTTACTGTTTTATTTTTTTTCTCTAAGTCCAAATTGCTGAATTTGCAGTAATATTCCACAGTAATATTCCTTTCAGTTACAGTAATATTACTGTCGTATTACTGCATCTTGTAACTACTATGACTGATAATTGATATCCATTGTAACTATGGGTCCTCAAGAAGAGAGACCGGATTAACTCCCTGGTTAAGCGCCGAAGCGCTCGATACCACAAGCGTACCCACAAGTACGGGATTGAAATACCCAAGACTGTGGAGGAGGCTTATGCCATCGATAAGGCCACTGGTACTACCTTTTGTCACGATGCAATAGAAAAAGAGATGAAGAACGTGTGTGTTGCCTTCGACGTCTTGGCGGATGGCGTGGCCCCACCCCTGGATCATCAGTACATACGTTGTCACATGATCTTTGACGTCAAGATGGAGGATTTTCGATGCAAGGCCCAGCTCATAACCGGGGGACATGCAACGAAGGCTCCGGCAACCCTCACTTATGCCAGCGTCGTGTCTAGAGAGACAGTGAGAATTGCCCTGCTGATGGCAGTGCTGAACGATGTTGACATATGGGCCGCGGATGTGTTGAATGCCTACATCACCGCGCCTTGCCGAGAGAAAATCTGGACCACTCTTGGGAAAGAGTTTGGTGATGATTGTGGCAAAAAGGCCATTGTTGTCCGTGCGTTATATGGACTGAAGTTGAGCGGTGCCGCTTTCAGAGCGCACCTGGCAGGATGCATGCAAGGCATGGGATACGTGTCGTGTCCGGCTGATCCTGACCTGTGGCTCAGGGAACAAACAGACAGGAAAGGAGGACGGTACTACTCCTATATCCTCTGTTAAGTTGACGATCTCTTGGTGGTTCATCATAACCCCAAGCGCGTCATGGACAAGATCAACAGCTTCCTCCCACTCAAGCCTGACTTGGTCAAACCACCTGAGATGTACCTCGGCGCGAAGCTCAAGAAGAAGACCTTTGAGGACGGCACTACGGCGTGGGGACTGTCGCCCGCCAAGTATGTTCAACAAGCTGTTAGGAATGTCGAAACATACCTCAAGACCAATCTGGAAGGGCGGTACAAGTTACTGAAAAGGGGAGAAAACCCGTTCCCTGTAGATTATGCCCCCGAAGTGGATGTTACCCCGCTGCTCGAGCCCGAGGTGGCGGCATCCTGAGATGGATGTGTGAGCTTGGGCGGATCGATATCTGCACCGAGGTCTCCATGTTGTCCTCGTACTCTGCGATGCCGCGTGAGGGACACTTGGAGGCAGCACTTCATGTGTTCTCGTACTTGAAGTCGAAGAGCAACTCCAGGCTCATCTTTGACCCGATGGAGCCAGATGTGGGAGACTCTAACTTTGTGGAGTGCAACTGGACCGACTTCTACCCGGGTGCAAGTGAGGCTCTGCCGCCTAATGCCCCGAAGCCCCTAGGGAAGGGTGTGACACTACGAATGTTCGTAGACAGCAACCATGCTGGTGACAAAGTGAGCCGATGCTCACGTACCGGTTTTGTCATCTTCCTCAACCATGGCATGATCGACTGGCTTTCCAAGAAGCAGTCGACGGTTGAGACCTCAGTGTTTGGCCGAATTTTGCGCCATGAAACACGACATTGAGAACCTGCGTGGCAGCCGCTACAAGCTCTGCATGATGGGCGTTCCCGTGAAGGGTGCCACATATGTGTATGGCGATAACATGTATGTGGTCACCAACTCAAGCAAGCCTGAGTCAACACTCAAGAAGAAATCCAACTCAATCTGTTACCATGCAGTACGTGAGGCTGTTGCAATGGGTGAGGCCCTTGTTGCCCACATCCCAACCAGGAAGAATCTTGCTGACTTGTTCACAAAGGTCCTGTATGGTCAGGCCCGAAGGTTTCTGGTGAACCGGATGCTCTGGGATGTGTTCCCCGGATAGAACGTGCCTCTGTAGTGCGGTCTGATAGGTGCGGCTAATGACTGACCTTCTCACCGATGCTCCAAGGACGTTTAAATAGGTTGGGAGATGAATTTCACATGTATTTTACCAAGACTGCCCTGGTGAGACCCGGCCAATCTTGGGGGGACTGATAAAATAATTTGGAAACGAAGGTAGTACTTAAGATATGGATCTTTAATATCTTCGGGAAGAAATGTGAGTTCTGAAGGAACTGTGGAGCACAAAAGAGAACTCTGCCCTGTGCATAGGAATCGTTGAGCACACAGTGCTTGACATGATTAAAGTGTCGGGAAGGTGTCGACCCTTCATAATTTTAGAAAATACCAACCTCTGCACTAGTGTGCATGTTGGGGCTAACAGGCCACTGGACTTTTTTAATTATTAGTCACCACCATGTCCTCTCTCTCTCCCGACGCTCCTACGGCCCCGTCCGTATCAAATCATTATGGCGGGACATAAGTCTCGTCAGAATTCTTGTCGAATTGGTCCCCATCATATCAGACCGTCTGGCGCAGGTGGTGTGCATGTGGTGTGCAGGTGGTGTGCATGTGGTGTGCATGTGGTGTGCAGGTGGTACAATACAATATGCTACTACGTCACTTTAGGCCGACTATTCGTGCCTATTTGCTCTCTGTCCACTCTCCGGC
This sequence comes from Cyclotella cryptica, assembly GCA_013187285.1. NCBI lineage: Eukaryota > Bacillariophyta > Thalassiosirophyceae > Thalassiosirales > Thalassiosiraceae > Cyclotella > Cyclotella cryptica. Next base: position 4,535 of record JABMIG010000094.1, on the reverse strand, counting down.
CGCACGGTTTCAATGATAGCCGATGGCGACATAGGTCTGGCTCATCAAACAATCAACAAATCATCCGTCGCCAGTGTTGGATTCAATTCTCGCACGTCATTCCCCCTACCCATTTCTGTCCCCATTCTCATCCCCTACGGCCGAATTCCCTGTCAACAGTTATTCGTCCTTTGTCTTCCCCGTTTTTTTTGTCCACCACAAAATTTGTGTTCTGTCACCGCGTTGCGACGAGTAACCACTCTCTGGCCGCTCGAGTTCCGTCGCCACGTCGTGATTTGCAGCCACTCCCCAGCCGCGCCCCCTTCCACTATGACATCCCGGAAGCCAGACAGTGGTGCCAGTCCGCCTCACCAGTCCCCCACTCCTGACAGCTGCGATAATTCGCCAATGTTCGGACTGTGTGAAGGGCTACATCGTTGTTCCAGGAGGGTCCAAAACGAGGAGTCAGAATCAAGTGTCAACGCGGGGACAATGTTGTAGGCTTGAGAAGGAACTCCGCAAGGAGTGCTTTCCCCATTCATTCCCCCGCGTCTTCGAATCTAGTCCCTCGTTCAGCACCGCCTGCAATGAATTTCCTTCAATGTCAAAGTCTCCACGCGGCCTCCACTGCATCCTGGTGGTGACCGGTATTGTCCTCCTCAAGTTGAGCCCTCACTGCTGGGCTTGAAAGGATGGGTTCATTCATAACCTGGTGACTTGGAATAGCATATTAGGGGATGTGTGCCCCATAGCGTCCAAATAATCTTTAGGTCACTCTTGAGGAAAGCCCGGAGAATAAACTAGGCCCCCGAGGAAAGCCTGAGAATAAACTAGGCCCACACCCAACAATCAGCCGAAGATTAATAACAGCCAAACATTGCAACTGTTAAACGTTGATACTATGAAAAATAGTACTGCCTGAGAGATAAATCTTTCATAATCAAAGAAATGCATCATACCATTGACATGATTAAAGTAAAAAACATAACTTTCAATGACTCAGTCTCCGTCAAATATCAAACCATGTTAATAGATAGTTAATGGGTGGGTTTCGATCGTTCTCCCATCACACGAGAAGTGGCCTAGCATGATGGTGAAGATGGTCCTGTTTCTTTTGTATGTCACTAGTGAATCTCACCAACTGACTAGCTCGAGCAGGCCAAGAGGAGAAACAATAGAAGAGAGAGATGACAACTTTGACAATGGGAGAGGTGAAACAGAGGATGACAGCTCAGGATGGGTGATGATGTGATTGGTACCACTCAACAATTCTCTTTGCTGAGAACAAAACGGCCACTCAACCATACAACAAACAATCTTGAGAAAGGGGGATACTTTGGTGCAGTGGAGAAACATAATACAGAGCAAAAGTCAATGATTCAACCTTGGCTTTGATTTTCTTTTGAACTCTTACAAATCAAAGTGGTTTGGTTGGCTGTCGAGTTTGAGACGAGGGATGGATTCAAGACAACAGAAATGCAGCACTCTTTTCTCTGATGTATCAAGAGGCTTCGACACCTCTATGATTCCAGTTGAAGCATTGCTTCTTGCTGGATTTGCAACTGTTACATTGGCCTATTCATCAAAACAACAAAATAATTGAAAATGGATTGAAATGCATTTGTAAAATGAAATGGCTCAACAACTACTTTACTTACCACTAATCAAAATACATCAAAGTAATCTACATGTTCTGAACTACAAGTAACACCAGCTCAAAAAGTCAGGCAAATTTAAAATTTGAACTTGTAAGGAGTTGACAAACTTGATCAAACTAATTTAATATTAAACATCGAAGAGAAGATGACCACTCTCCAAACTGTATTGCATAATGACAATAACAGCATCAAAAACCAATCGATTAACTGTCAACCTCCCATTTGAGCCTTCGCCTTGCTTTCCCTTGTGACGAAAGGACTCACCACCCAAAATATTCAATTGTTTCATCCTTGTCAAAAGAGATTCTTGTCTAGATTTACACCTAGCAAAGAACTCTTTTGTCTCAGGTGCATGTCCACCAAGTGTTGCTGAGACTTTCTCTGGCTCACCAATGTAGCCTGAGTCTCCAATGAGTCTCTTTCCACCAGTAATGTGATGATACAAGCTTGATTTTAACCATGTATCCTTGCCACTTTTTACCATCCCCCCACAAAATATTGTAATATCATTTGTAGCAGCAGGAAATGGTCCATTTGCCCACACAATGCCATCTTTTACTGTATCTTGACAAACTTCGTAGCTTACACCAGGACCATTCTGTTTGTGAGAATACCATTTTCCACATGACTCTGCCTAATTCCACCAATGAGGCTTTATTCCCTGTTGGAGGTGGCCTTCATTCTTCCTCCTGGTGTGAGCTGCAACAATACTCACTTCAACAGTGATGTTGCAGAACAAGATGAGTATTTTTTGGACACCAAGACTATTGTTTTTGGAAATGATCCTTATGACAAGGCCCTTTGGCAAAAGATGGATCCGAAAGTCAGTCTCAAGCCTACAAAGGCAAGACCTTCTCTACTATGTTGCTGTTGAGATGATAATTGATCATACTGAGAAGATTGCCCATGTCATCAAGAGGAGTGACACTGGGGCAGGAAAGCATGGCAAAAAGGAAAGTTACAGGAACTCTCACAAGGCTCGAGAGATTGCGGAGAAGACTGCAAAGCCAGATTTGCATACATCTGGTAAATAAGATTGGGATTTCTTATTTGAGACTGAATACCATTCACTGTTAGTCTGTTCTGCCATTTGATTAGAGGCTTATCACCTGCTTTGTCATTTCCTTCCTTGGAAACTGCAGTAGTAGATGAAAGGTTCACCCCAGTGAGGGGTTGTTTTAACTCCTCTGCTGAGCCAGTTGCTTTAGCTTTCTGGCCTTACATTGACTTTGCAGCTCACAGTAGGACAAGTTGGCTACCAACGAGGCTGAAAAATTTGTGTTGGGGGAGATATCTTCATTGATGCCACCGATGAAAAGGGGCATACTCATTTAGACATTGGTGACAGGAGCAATGTTGAGGAGCCATGGTGGAACAAACTCCAAAGGGAGATCTTTCCAGGCAAGCATAGAAGTCAAAATAGTTCTCCGTAAGAGACATCATGGGAGGAGGCATCATGGGAGGGACATCGTGGGAGGAGACGTCATGGGAGGATAGGCGTTGCAAGGAGACACGTCACAAGGAGGAGGACATCGTGACGAGATGTTGCAGGAGAGGACGCCACAACAAGAGACATTGTGGGAGGAGACATCACAATGAGAGACATCACAATGAGAGACATCACAATGAGAGATGTCACGGGAGGAGACATCACAGTAGGAGATGTTGCAAGGAGAGACATTGTGGGAGGGATGTCGTGAGGAGAGATGTTGTGGGAAATAGGATGAGACATGTTGTGGAGGAGGGATGTGTTGTTGCTGGCAAGGAGATATTATGTGTTAGGAGGCACCAACATACCGGCCATAACACATCATTGTGTAGTAGACCAGTAGGCATTAGCTCTAAATTGGTATATTTAGAGATAAAAAGTATTATTTTTGATCGTTTTGTTAGTAAAACTGTAAGTTGTCAAATTAGATGGAAAAAAATCGAGGTTATTGATCACATGTAAGCAAAAATTGAGAAAGAATTGCTGACTCCGCCAAGGAGAGCGACCGTTAGGTGCTGTTAGTAAAGTTGTAAGTAATTTTTTTCTTACAGTTTAGCTAACAGAATGATGAATCTTACTAACAATTCGCTTGCAGTGGAAAGATGTTGTCATTCCGATGCATTTGTCGCTCTCTATTGTCTATCCAACAAGATAGAGCATGTAAAATATTGATTGCTATGCAACCCAGAAATCTTTTTTATTACTGTTGTTGTTTGTTTGTCCTGCAATAACAAGGATTGTAGATCCTGTATGTACAATGCATGATTATTCATTTCAGTTTCAAATATTATTGAAAACATGATTTCATATTAAAGTTTATAGAGAGCACTATCAAATTCTGCCATATTGTTAGAATTTCAAAAGTAGTGGAATATTTTATCTTATACTTTAACTTCTCTTTCTCTTTCCAGCATATTCACAGTGGGCCTTTTCAACCCCATCAGTGCCACCTGCTTTCTCATCTCTTCAATTGGAATTGTTGTTTGTGTATCTGGCACAGCAGGTTGCCTATTGCGAGGCAAGTCATGAAAATGATGACCACCACATGCAAGAGCAACAGGAATACCATGACCATCAAGCTGCACTGCTGTAGCATTGAGTGTTGTTTCTGTTGATCCACGTGAAGAGGCCATTTGGTTTATGCTTCTTTCATCATTACAAAGAGTTGATGGGGTGAAATAACTTTTGCTGTTGATACAATAGTTATGGAGTTTCTTCAAACACATAACCAGTGGTGGAACTTTCAATATTGAAACAGATAGGGCCTTCTGAGGACCCCCCATCTATGCACAAATATGCCGAATGCTCTTTTGATTGTTATCCTCACCTGAGAGTGATAAAAATTGTACGCATCATCAGCACCACTTATGCAATGTCTGGGAATTGGTGTCACTATCCATGGCCTAGGA